>CM076578.1:1863721895-1864126594 GCA_034641835.2 Pinus albicaulis | reverse complement strand
TGAAGTGGGAAGTCTGGTCTTGGTTGGGACAAATTCTTTGTTTTTTCATTTTCAGGCATTGGCGCTTGTTGTCAGTTAGCAACCCGCGCCAATTGGCCATTGGCGCTAGTTGTCAATGTACAAGTCGCGCCAGTTGGCGCTAGTTGTCAATGTACAAGTCGGGCCAATTTCAGGATGTGTGAAATTTGAGATTTTTTTCCCTAAATCCTTCACCAGTGTGTCTTTCCCTTCCGGCCTTTCCTCTGTATGAGCATAGATTACATTGCTCATTGTTTGGAATGTCTTCTTTCCATGATTACTTGATGTAAAATGGAATGAATGCCTTGTTTTGATTTCATGCTTTGGAAGTCCTCTTTGTGTTTTGTCACCTTTTGAGGAGTTTTGTTACAAAGTATTTTGAAACAACAATTGCATTCTTAGTGCTTGTTTGCATCCCTTTTGCTTTCATCCTTCTTTAAGGAGATTTGCGTTCTTTTAGTTTTCGTCTCATAGTTTGCTTTTCGTTTAAATGCATTAGATCACATTGCATCGAAAAGTGTTTTTGAGATTCATCATTGGACTTAGATCACATTGTTTAGTGATTGAAAACTAAAAATCGCTTTGAGTGCATTCTCTTTTGTTAAAAGCATGCATTAAGTAGATTCTCATTTCATCGAAAAATGCATTGAGTGCATTCTTATTATTTGAAAAGAAAAAGGAAATTGTGCACAGATTACAATTGCATAGTTTTCGGAAAAATAATTTTGCATAGATTACATTGCATAATTCGCTTCGTTGAATGTTTTAGAATACTTTTAGATAGTGAAAGTCATCTAGTTTGGAAAAGTTCCGTTTTCAGTTTTGCTGTTCGTTGCATCATTGTTTGAAGCTCTTCCCTTAACTAGATAGCATTCATCGAATTGAAAATTTTCTTTTCTCATGTAGCTGCATACAGGAGATTGTCATATGACATACGGTAGGGCCTTGAAACTGAAACTTAATTGAAGATAAACTTTAAAATCTATTCAATTAACCTAAGGCAACATTGAAACTTAACGAAACACATTTAGAGGTCTAGGCTAGAGACGTGTTCCGGCGTCTTTAAACCTAGTAGTTGTCGTTCGCCTTTTGGCTTTAGATAGCGCTAGTACGGACTTGTGCTCCCCGTACCGTGCGTATATAAAGGGAGACCCCTCTAGGTTTTCAATCCTTTATCCACAGGAAGCCGACTCTGCCGCCCTATACCCGTGATACACCGAACACAGCATTTGGGGAGACTACCTGCACGTACGGAAAGTCCTTGGTCGATTTCTGTTTCATTATTGAAACCAAGGTGTATATTGCAGTTCACGGATATTTGGTACACCTTTTGTGCCTAGTTTTTCCTGAGCAGTCATTTGGTCTTTTCTGACTCCCTAAACTTGAAAAGACCATCAAGCGCTTGTCCTTTCACGCTTGTGTCAACTCTGAAAGAGATAGAGTCATATTTTTATCGTTTCTCGACTCTTAAAATATGAAACAGTAAAATTTCTTACTTTCCAATGTGGTAAAATTAATCGCCCACGACTACACACCCGTTTAGACATTGCTTGTTGACCGTTTGATCGTGTGTCTTAACTCTTTTTCGGCCCGTGTGTGGTTTTGAGTTTTGATGGCAACTTTTTCAGAGTTTACCAACCAAGGAATCCTCTCAGAAGGGAATCCTGGTCATTTTCCTCCTTTTGGAAATGTTGGTGCTCCTTACATGGCGACGTTGTCCCTTCCTGGGTTAACTGTTGGGTTGCCTGTTTGGTTGTTCTCAACCTCTGTTGTCCCAAATGTCTCCCATACTGTTCAATCAGTTCCTCCACCTGAACAACATCATGTTGATTCCAAGGTGGACCTCTCCCCTTCTTTTCCTATTTCTGCGTCCTCCTCTTCTACTTCGCCTGGTGAAAGTCTGGATTCAAGTAACCAGGTGGCTAAGAAGAAGAAGAAGAAGACTAAGAAGAAGAAGTCCGATAAGCAAGAGGCTAAAAGTGCAGCCACTGTTTCTGAAACATCTCCTCTTGACAAACCTTCCAACCCTCCATGGAAAGTCAAGTTCCCTTGCCTGTTGTGCACGGGAGACCATCTTCTTCGAGACTGCCCTGGCATCCCCAAGGTGCTTGAAGCATGGTCCGATGGCCATCCACCATTGCCTTTGACTTCTAGGAGCCAAGTTGGGGGCACGTCTTCAGCTGCTGTTGATAAGAATTCTAAGAAGCAGGGTAAGATCACCAATCCCTGTAAGTTGTGTGAAGGGCACCATGCCATTCACCTTTGTCCTTATATGGATGAAGCCAAGCGAGTTTTGGACAACCCGACCGGTTCTACGCCACGCCTTCCACCTGGTTATAATCGGCTTTCTTTGAGTCCTCCGCCAGCTGATCCTACGATTGGTCAAGAGTCATCCTTGGTCGATCCCACTCCCCCAGAAATTCAAATTCACGAATCCGTCCCTGACCAGCCATTGGTCGTAGGATCGGTTGAACTGGCCCCATCCACGGTGCACCAGGTCTTTTCTGTCGAGAGTGGACCTCACACCCCCCATGTCCTTCTGATTTCTTCAGATTCTTCAGACTTGGAGAAAGATTCTCCGGTCCCTGTATTTCAAGAAGCTGCTCCTCCACCTCCCACGATGGAGGCTCCGGAGGATATCCTTCCTGCCTTCGAGATGGAGGTTATGGAGGATGCTGCTTCTTCCGTAACATCAGGGGAAGATCTTCGCATTTCGATGGTCGCCCCTCCGAGTAGTTTGGTCGCTTCCTTTGACTGGAATCGATTTGCAGGATTCCGCCTTCCGTCTTATGTGCCTTTCAAGATCACAGTACAGGCTCTTGGTCTGGTTGTACCCAGCACCATTATAGACGAAGGTGCCTCTGTTAGTATTCTGTCTTCAACTACCTGGCAAGCTTTCGGTTCGCCGCCGCTTGCGCCCGTTACGCAGAATCTGTTGACATTCAATAGAAGAACGAGCCAACCGTTGGGGATCCTTCCAAGGTTACCTGTTACTTTGGGAGGTAAAACCATCCATATGGACGTGATGGTCGTTCCAGGCCCCTTGGATTTCAATCTGCTTCTGGGGCGCGATTACACCTATGCCATGGGAGCACTTGTCTCCTCCCTCTTTCGCGTGATGTGCTTTCCACATGAAGGACGGATCGTGACCATTGATCAGCTTTCGTTCTTTGGTCCTAATGTGGCAACTAGTCCACCATCACCCCCTCCGGGTTTTTATCCACCCGTTGTATCTGCTCCACTGCAGGTCAACTATGTGTCTACCTACCCCATGCCTGTGCTCAGTGATGATGCCGTCATGCATCAGGTGCTGGGGGCATTGGGTCCTGACTTCCAGGATGTTTTCCTTCCATCAGGAGTGGAACTCTTGGAAGCACCGCCTTCTTGTTCATTTTGATGAAAGTCGGTTGGAGCATGGTTCTTTTCCTGTGTCAAGCTCCTTAAAAAATGAAACCAGGGCCCGTCGGAGCACAGTTCGTTTTCTTGTGTCAAGCTCCTTAAAAAATGAAACCAGGTTGTCGGAGCATGGTTCGTTTCTTGTGTCAAGCTCCTTAAAAAATGAAACAAGCTGGTCGGAGCATAGTTCCTTGTCTTGTGTCAAGCTCCTTAAAAAATGAAACAAGGTTGTCAGAGCAGAGTTCCTTGTCTTGTGTCAAGCTCCTTAAACCATGAAACAAGGTGTCCTGAGGATAGTTCTTTTAATGTGTCAACCTCGTTAAAATAATGAAACACGTTCTTGTTCAATTCGAGTTTTTGATAAGTTCTCGTAAAATCCCAGTCGAGTCTTTCTCTTGATCTCGTAATTTGAACCTTCACTCCATCTTCCTTTCATATGGACTGAAGCTTGGGGGGCATGTACCTCGAATTGAGTCACCATGCTGGGGGCATGCTTACTTTTTCAAGCATAGTTTGTTTCCGTTTCAAGCTTGTGTAAAAATGAAACCGGTTTGAAGCATAGTTTATCTTTGTTTCAAGCTTGTGTAAAAATGAAACCAACTTCAAGCAGAGTTTCCTGATTTCAAGCTTGTGTAAAAATGAAACCATTCCCATTTTACCTCTTGTGATTGTCATTTTATCAACCTGTTTTTGCCAGATGAGCCTTGGTTTTCTCACTCCATCGTCACTATCTGCTTGGCTGATCATATGCCTTCACTTGGTTGTTTTACCCATTCCTGAGGAACCGCTGCGATGAGTGGTCTTGTTAGCCAACCTCTTGACCTTTAGTTGTTTTGAGCAGTTCCACCATTACCGGAACCAGTTGCTACCCTTTATACCACTCGTTCCTCCAGGAGGAGTCACCTTTCAGCTCTTTTCTGACTCTCTAAACATGAAAAGATTGCCGAGGCCCTTGTCGTTTCGATCTCGTTAAATTGGACACGAATCGACATCTACCCGGTATACGTTTAACCCTTTTTCAAGCTGGGATGGATTGATTACGAAAAAGGAATACCCTAGCCTATCGCGACTAGGAGGTTTTCTCGGATATTGTTTTCTACCTTTTTGGGTCCGAGGAACTATTTACGAAAAGGGACCGCTGGAGTTTACTTTTCTGTTGTCTTTTCAAACTCTCTAAATATGAAAAGACACCGAGTTCTCCATTTTTCAGACTCGTTAAACCCTGATGACATCGGATCCAGTCGAAATGACGTTCTCCGAGTTCCCCCTTCCTAGGGCTCGTTAAATGCACTAGGATGGATTCGTCCGAAGGACGGATTTATATGACAAGCATATGGTATCCTCTTCAAGCTTGTGTAAAAATAAAGAGGTACTCACCAAGCATGGTGGGGGAAAATGGAACCAATATCGTTGTCGTCGGCAGTATGTCGCTCTTGAACATGGCACTTGTCTGCATTCGTGTCGGGTTGGGGACATCTCATCTCGTTTTTTCACTTGCTTCCGTGGGTTTGGGTAATCCTTTTTGACCTCTCCTCTGCTCATTGCCTTGTCACCATGACCTCTGATCCGTTGATGTCAAATATGCTGCCAAATCCACTGTCGTGCCGCCAATATGTTCAAGAGAAGTTGGCCTCTGCAAATATCAACCTTCCTCTGTTTCTCATACGATCCTGATTCACAACAAAAACATCATGTTCCTCTGTCTCGTGTCGATGATGTGGGAATCATTATGGCCCACCTTCGATCAAGGTCACTTCCTGTCGACTTCAACTCATTATCCAGGAAGTTGGTCTAGAGACTCCTTATGGTACCTTGGAGCCTGCATGCCTCAATGGCAGGTTCGTCGCATTCGACGTGAGGTTTACATCATTGACCTCTGATCGAGTGATTCTGTGGGTGTTCGACGTCAACTCATTTATTCGCACGCCATAGATTGTACCTTAGTACCTTGAAGACCACTGTCATTATTGGTGGTTTCTCTCGCGTCTGTTAATAGCTTTCATCATTGGCTGGTAATCAGATGATGTTCTTGCATGTTCGACTTCAGCTCACATATTCACATGCTTGAACTTGTACTTTGATTGGGTCGAGATGGAGCGCAATACCCTGGATTGTGTCTGTCATAATCCGGGCTACGATTGTGGATTATTATCATTATGTACATGACTCACTAATTGGATGGCTGCGACCATACCTGAGTCTATTTGTTTGATCTTAGTTGGATGGTTGCGCCCATACCCTGGATCCGGATTATAGCATACTCTGTTTCGGATGGCTGCGTCCATACCACATATACATCATGTACTTGAGATATCAATTGTATCTTTCGGCGCAGGTTTTCCGACGGTGGGCCTTCAGTTGAACATGTTCTCGTAAATCATTTCACCCCTCTCTCTCTCGGGCCTCATACTTTAGGGGGCATCTGTTACACAGTAATTTGTCACCGTCCCTACCATTCCCCGTCCCACACAATGGAGGACCCATTTTGTGACCTGTGAAAATTGTCATGCCTTGAAAACATCATCAATGCATTCCTCTAAGCATGAGCTTCATTTGCCCTTGAGACATCTCCTTGCAAAAATCATGAAAAACATCCCTTTTTGCATTGGCGCGGGCAGCCAGTTCAGCACTCGCGCCAATGGGGAAAATCCTGCAAAGAGGTCGCGCCAACTGGCGCTCTGTCATAGTGCAGTAGTCACGCCACCCAATTTAGGGACTGTTTTTTAAATAAGGATGGTGGAAGTTGAGTTCCAACAAACTCAGAAACCATTGCCTATCTTGAGTTGGGAGGTTTGGCTGCGGGAGTTCTATGGAAGGGAAGTGGTTTTGCCACCTCCTATGGAACCTTCCTTGTTGATAGGGCCAATCCCATAATAATAGGGATCCCAACTCCCTCCTTCTCCATCTATAAAAGCCTGCTCAAATCCATGGCAAGCTAGTCTTGAAGTGCCTAAGCTTTGAATCTCCATATTCTCAAGAGCCTTTGTGCTACAAAGAATCCTCTCTTTCCCTTAAGGCCGACTCAAGTAAGGAGACCATTATCGAGAGACTCCGGAGAGGTTTTCCCTTTCCTTGGCGAGCTTTGCGAGACGTGCACGACTGGAGACCCATCCGAAGGAGACCGCGACGTCAGAACTTGGTTGTAATCTCTCTTCGTTTATTATTTAATAGATGATTATGATTATGGTTCCACTATGTTTTCCATCATGTTAATGTGAGTAACATCCTTTCTGACTGATGTTTAGTTACGTATGCCGGTTTCTATGCTTGTATCTGTTCGTTTATTCCATGTGCAGGTGTTCATCCGCGGAGATCGTGGAGGGATTGTGATCTGCTGAGGCTGAGGAACGGGGACGCTTCTTCTTCAGATCATAGCGTTGGAATCCAGGTAGGCTTCTATCCCTAGTCTTTTCATTCGTAACTAGGAACTTGCGTCATAACATTGTTTGATTGTTGCTAGACCCCTGCTGGGCTAGTAGGGATCGCCTCTGTCCGCAGAGGGGATTTACCTCCTCAACATAAAGAAATCACCAAAATATCTTGAAGATGAGTGTATATCAGGTACTTACCTCTTCCTAGTGCTTTAGAAGACTTTGGAGGAAACTTGAAAGGGTTTTGAAGTTGTTTGAATGGTTGGAGGGCTTAGAAACCCTTCTTGGCCAAGGGCGCGACGCCAAAGCTGAGGGCATAGTGCCAAGGCTGAGCGTGCAACGCCAGTCCTGAGAGTGCAACGCCAAGGGTTTTCTTCACAGGCTTGTCGGGCAAGAGCGTAGTGCCTTCCCCAACGTGCAGCGCCACCTTGTAAGCACGCAACACCTTCAGAATTTTAATGTAGGAGAAAAGCCAAGTGCGCAGCGCTAACTTCCAAGGGCACAGTGCTAGTCTAAGCGCGCAGTGTAAAACACTTTGCCCAAATTCACTTAGGAAATTCACATATTTTTCTCTCTTGAGTGCTCTTGATCTTTTGAAAGGTGATAATGAATCTCTTGAAGTGTTAGATGGGATTTATAGGAAAATGGAAGTTTGATTTATCTTTATAAACCCACTTTCTAATGTTTTAAATTCATTTTTCCTTTCTTCACTGATATTCTTTACACTTTTGCTTGCAGGTTTGCTTGAGTCATTAAATTGAATCTTCTTGGCTCCTTTTGACTTGACATGTTCATTCTGACACTTTGGGATTCAATCATACAGTAGCATATTCAAAATCCTCTTTTGATTCCACCATGGAGTTCAACTTATCATTTTGCCTTCTCTGGCCACTTTCCCAAAACCCTAGGTGTTTGGAGTGCTTTTACAACGATCATCAGTGTTGTCTTCTAAGTTCTCTATAGCCCTTTCAAGTCCATTCATTTATGTCCAATTCACCTCACCTTTTTCCTTATTTCATCAATATTGATAGAATTTCATCATGTTTGGCTTTGTGTGTCTCCTCCAGGTCATTTCTGCAAGTGGTCACTGCTTTGGCACTCAACTGGACCATCAAGTGTATAAACCGTAATTCTTTACAGGACCAAGTTATTTCCCCTTCCTTCGATGTAAGTTGTTTTCATTCAAGAATAGACAATCCACCTCATCAATACTGTTGACAAAGCCTTCAACACTCCTACAGAAGTGCTAAACTCTGTTTGTTTTTCTCATTTGTAGACTTTGAACTGACGAGGTAATATTATTTGAAAATATTTTAGGTCCTTCTTGAATAACCATTTCTTGACATTCTATTACATCTGAGCCATATTCTAGAAAAGGAAAAGCAGTGCCTCAAACATCTAAGGACAACCTTTAACAATGTAAACCCTAATGACCTAGTGGGAGGGTCCTTTGACCTGACTTTAACTGGGATTTGACTTGGATGATTTTAAGTGAAAAACAGAGTATTGTCAAAAGTGTTGTATTGACTATCCAAAATCCAATGTACATTTATCTAAAGAGCCTATAGAGATAGTTTTGAGATCATCAATGCTTGAGGAACTTGAGGACAAAAAGGACTGAATTAGCTATTGGAAAAACCTATATGGAGGATGAAGTCTATTGATAGGGAAATTTCTGAAACTCACAATATTCAAGGAATGTTGTTTTCAGAAATATATAAACACCCTTTAATAATCCAAGGATAGGGAAAAATATTGATGACTAACAGTGGCTCCATTTGGGGAGGGAAGCTCCTTTCAGGAGTTGTCTAGAACCTTAGAGTTCAAATCTCTGGTTTTGTAGATAAGAAGCCTCACATGCTTGTTGATTTATTCCTATTCTTTCATTTTTCAAGGCTGATATTTGCTGATGTTCTTTGAAGTTTTAACCTTACAATATACAAAACATGATTTATTCAATATCAACACTACCTACCCATCATACATTTCTTAACATTTTTTCTTCACTTGGGTGCATTTGGATTGGCAAACCCTTGAGATATTTTTTTTTCTTTTGAAAGCATAAAAACTATCTACTTCTACCCTGATCACTTCCAAGAGCTCAGATTAGACTAATGAGCTCTTTTTTCTCTCTACCTAATCTACTTATCTATTAAGGTTAAGCATTTTGACAGATTTTCATTCTCTAAGCTATCAACATAAAATTCAAAACATGACCAAATCAAGGTTAGGCAGTTTAATTTTTCATGAGCTGTGGCATCTTGGACAAGTGGCGCAAGTATTTTATTTTTTTACAAGTAAAACTAGAAACTTGAGGGCTCATAATTTGGATTTAGTTACCTATCCCTCTCATTTCTCTTTGGCTCAGATTTAAGCTTTGGGAATCAACATCTTTTCCTAACCTAGTCTACTTGATAAGCCAAGTTTAGATGGTTTGGAAAATCTTGCTTATCTAACTTATCAGCAGAAATTTAAAACATGTTCAATCATGGTTAGGCTATATGACTGAAAAAGACTTTTCTTTCTCAAAGTAGTGGCATTTAGACTTGCACACTTTCAAACATTTTTTTTTGGTATGGGGCTTTACCTCTTCTTTTCATCTACCCTCTTTTTATTCTTTTCTTTGTTTTTGTGTTTTTATTTTTCTGATCTTTTACTCAAGCAATGTTATGTACAATTAACAAATCTTTAAACTAATAATTTCAACAAAAATAGTGCTTGAGAATCCTGCCATTAACAAGACCTCCAAACAACTCTGTTCCATCCATTTTTTGTAGAAAGAATGCATTGTTACCTCTTGCTGAATGGACGATGTATGGACCTTTCCATAGATTTTCAAATTTTCCATGCTTTCCTTTGTCCTCTCTTCTTGAATCCCACTTCATCACTTTGTCTCCAATCTGGAAATCATTTGCCTTGGTCCTCTTATCAAAAATTTTCTTGATACCCTCTTGCACTGCTTGTGTTCTATTGTACACTTCTTCCCTTAATTGCTGCAAATGAATGGTTTGGTTCAACCTCCTTTGCATATCATTCTCTTCTGATTCTACCTCTTGGAGGATCTTCATCATTGGGATTCCCAAGGATGTTGGAAAACCTGCATACATGCCATATACTAGCTGGTAGGGATACATGTTAATTGATTTCTTGCTTGTTAATTTGTTTGCCCATAGTGCATTCACTAATTTGTTGTGCCATGTATTTTTGTTCTCCTCCAACAACTTCTTGATGACGTTTACCAGAATTTTGTTAGAGGACTCAGCCAACCCATTACCTTGAGAGTAATAAGCTGTAGAATGCCCTAATGTGATGTGATACTTGTGGCAAAAGTCCACCATTCTATTGGACTTGAATGCAGTAGCATTATCAGTGATGATCTTTCTCGGACAACCAAATCTGGACAAAATATTGGTTTCAAGGAATTTTATGATTACCAAGTTAGTGGCATTCCTTGAAGGGATGGATTCTATCCATTTTGTGAAATAGTCAGTTGTAGTGAGGATCCATTTGTCTTGAGCAGAGGAGGCAGGGTGGATTTCTCCAATGAAATCTAAACCCCACTGTTGAAAAGGAGTTTCAACACTGATATGATGTAAAGGAAAAGGTAGTATTTTTCTATTTCCCTCAAAGATTTTTCATTTATGGCAAGTCACTACTAGCTTGTGGATATCAGGGAAAAGAGTGGGCCAATAGAAACCAGCTCTAAGTATTTTGTTGGCAGTAGTTTTCCAATATAGATGACCTCCACATTCTCCTTCATGAAACTCATGCATGATTCTATCAACATCATCTTTAAGTAAAAATTTAAGCAAGATACCAACAAAATTTTTCCAATATAAAGCTTTGTCTAGAATGCAAAAATTTACAGCTTTTAGTTTCAAGAATCTGGTTTTTGTTTTGGACAAACTAGGAGGAGAATTTAGATTAAAAAGCACATATAATATGTCATCGTACCAGAGTGAGTTCAGAAATTCTTCTTCTATAGGTGGAGTCACCTGCTCCTCTTGTTTATCCAAGGAATGTATCATGTTTATGTCCAATGCTTGAAAGTTTGCTTCAACTATCAGTTTGGCCAGTCCTTTCCCTTGGATTAGCTTGGTGGGCTTGATTTCCAAATCATACTCTAAAATGACAACAATCCATTTACCTCTTTTACCATCAGGATCCTGAGTTAGTATGTCCTTAACAACTTCATGAGGAACAAAAGAAATGACATGTGAATGCAAGATGTAAACCCTGAAATCTTTTAATGCTTTGATTAAGGCAAAATCTTGTTTCTCCATGATGTTATATTTTAGAGGTGCATCTCTTAGTGCCTTGCTGAAGAAATCTATGGGTTTTTCTTGTCCCATTATGTTCTTTTTCAGCAATACTGCAACAATTGTGTGTTCTGATGCAAATGAGAAGATGAAGAAATCCTTGGTAAAGTTAGGGCTGATTAGAAATGGTGTTTGGGTAAGTGCTTGTTTTACCAGCTCAAAGGATTTCTTTTCTTTTATGGTCCATTTGACTCCTATTTCTCTTTTCAGCATGTTTGTAATGTTTCTTAGGAGTTCAGCAAGGTTTGGTATGAACCTTCTTAGGAAGTTGATCTTTCTAATGAAAGATTGCAACTCTTTTATGTTCCTAGGGTGAGTGAGTTGCAATATTACCTCAATCCTTTTTGGGTCTGTTTTGATTCCTTCTTTAGAGATTATGTGGCCTAAAAGTTTTCCCTCTTGAAGGACAGATATAGTTTTCTTAGGATTCAAGGATAAAGCATACTTTCTACGTTTCTGAAAGACTTTTCTTAAGTGAGCTAGGTGTTCTTCATCGGGTTTTGAGTAAGCAATGATGTCATCAAGGTATATCACAATGAAGTAGCCTATCTCTTCGGAAAAAGAAATTTCCATGGCTCTTTGGAAAGTGGCCCTGGTATTCATTAATCCAAAAGGCATTTTGACATACATGAAGGTGCACCAAGGTGTAGTGAAAGTTTTTTTGTGCCGATCACTTGGAAGTACTAGCACCTGATTATACCTTGAAAAACCATCAAGAAATGATATTCTTTTTTATCCCACTACCCTTTGCAGTATATGATTCATCTTAGGTAAAGGGTAGTTGTCTTTTAGAGAGGATTTGTTCAAATTTCTAAAGTCTATGCACAACCTAATTTCTCCTGTCTTCTTCCTCACTGACACAAGGTTTGAGACCCATTTTGAGTACCTCAGTGGGACTATTATTCCAACATCATACATCATTTTGATTTCTTTCTCAACTAGAGGCATTAGGATAGGGTTTATCCTACGCAATTTCTACTTGAATGGTTTTTGGTTTTCCTTGAGAGGGATCTTGTGCTGAATGATGTTTGTGTCATAGGACTTCAAATCCTCATAGCCCCATGCAAACAAATCCGTGAACTCTTTGAACAAATAAATTTATTTCTATTTTATAAGGAGTGGCAATGTTTTGGACAACTTTATCATTTTAGGTTCTTCTTCACTACCTATGTTGCATTCTTATACATTAGTTTCGGTATATTCCATCTTAGGCTTTCCAGCAACATCGTTGAAATCAAACAATTATTCTAAGGGGGCAAGTCCTCTTGGAAATAAGTTATCTTTGCATTGCAATACCTCAAGGTCCCTTTTGTCTAAATCTTCAACCAATTCTTCCTCAAGAGGGTGTTCTAGCATATTTATATTACCAGTACAAGATAGCCCTATTTTTTGTGTTTGTTCCTCAACAAGGCAGTCCTCTTGATGATCTGAGTTTGATTTTAGCATTTCAAACTTGGTTTTTGGCTGCAAGAAGTCTTTAATCTATTTTTCATTTTCAAATAATTGCCAATAATATATGTTATCAGGAACTGTTGGTCTATACTTGACCTTCACTATGTATTGTTCATTGGCATGAGGTACTTGGCAAGTGTTGGCAACAAAGGTTGTTTTGAGTTCTTGGGACAGAGGTAAGTTCATATTTTTCAAATGTCTTTAGGAGGTCTAAGGCAACATTTCTATATTCTCTTAGCCTAGGATTTTTGGCTGAATATTCTCCTTTGATTTGCTTAATGATTAGCTCAGAATCCCCTAGAACATAGATCCTCTTAGCTCCTATACTATTCAGCATTTGTAACCCTAAGAGAAGAGCTTCATACTCTGCAATATTGTTTGTACAATGAAAATACAGCTTTTAAGAATGACCTTGATTAGTGTTGTGTATCCAAAGACCTGCTCCTAAACCAGCTTTGCCACAAGATCCATCAAAGCTCATGTTCCAAAGTTTTTCAATTTTAGATTCACCATTATGTTATTGTTCATGGCTGCTAGGGTTTTGGCTATCATGTTCTTCATTTTGTGTTTGGTTTGAATGTTCTGACAGGTCTTGCTCTTCCTCTTTTTCATTTACTTGCTCACTAATAGCAAGGAATGGTACCATTTTGGCAGAGAAGGAAGAATATATAGTGGCCATATGATTAGAGACATTACTAGATCTGTTATATACGTTATTTCATCGCTACATTGGATACTATTTGAACGATATAAGCCGTATATCTTCCTTTCAACTTGCCTCTTAACTCTCTCGATAGGCTGATAACGGAAGCACATACCAATCCAAACTCTGTGAGGTGTTGTATGTGATGCTACGTCTAGTGCTCTATGTGAGGATGAAGCAGTAAATTTAGTAAATAACGGATGGAAAGTATGCTCGTAAGTAAAGGGACAGAGTCACTCACTATTCATATGGTGAGGGTTCATAGCATGCCTCCCCTACAGTCATCTTCATTGTACAAGATAAATGAGTCAAGGCTTGAATGGATAGAATAGAGAGGGGTGTTGTTTGGCCTATCTTGGTTGTTGACCATGTATTTCATGTGAGATTCTCTGTATAGTATTCTTGTTTGGTTAAATACTAGAAAGGTAGCATATTTCATGTCCATTTGGAGGTTTCCTTGGAGTTTGGCTCCCCATGTTATAGATAAAAGCATGCCATACTTCGGGGGAATGTCAACCACTACAATGTCCATGACTAGGCTCTTAGCTAGTATTTGTGTCGACAGAGAGATTAAACCCAGACATTTAACTCTACTTGAATCAAAAGAGTATAATTCTTTGTATGGCTTGGTTATTTCGAGGCCTAATCTCTTCGTCACTTCCTTTGGCATAAGGTTATGTGAGGCACTAAAGTCTAGCATGGCATTGTGTAGGATTTTGTCATGGATGTTTAAACTGAAATAGAATGGAGGGACAACTCCCTCTTGGAATTTTCCCTCTACCTCTGGTCCAAACAACAATTCAGGCTTGTCATCAGCGAGATTTAGAGTATAGGTGTCATTTCGTATGTTTAAAGCTTTCAAAATTCAAGATCTATACACATCTTGAGTCGCCAGTTCAGTAAGGGGTATGGCTATTTTGATTTTGGCAATTTCTCCCTCAATACTGATTGGAGTTTGTGTTCTTGGCATATTTACATCAGTTTTATCATACATGGTCTTTTCAGCAATGTCAGCGTGCTGAGTTTTATTTGGAATGTTAATTTAAGAAGTTTTTTCAAAGCCACTAGTTGATGTACTAGGGTAGATTTGGTCACCATTATGTTGGCTGATTTTGTTTTTGATTTGATCAGCATTCTTAGCTATGGTGTTTGTATTTTATATTTTCTTCCTAGTAGAAAATTCTGATTTGTTCCTCTTAGGGATGCCTTGTGTTTTCCCACTTCTGAGGTCATACTGCCTATGAACCTCCATGATGGAATTTTCAAACCCTAGTTTGTATTCTTCAGAATCCTCATAAGTTCTTTCAGTTTGGTTTGAGGAAAACAGACCCTGTTCCTCTTCTGTGATAAAAACAACATCCTCATTATTGGAGTCTATTAGATTGACATGATTTTCTTCTGGCTCCTCAATCTCTCTCTCCTCTTCATCTACATAGTTTTCTTGGAAAGGAGGCCTGATTTTCTGGTCATTTTCTCTTTGTCTTATTTGGGGAGGGTCCCCTCTGAAGTTTTGGTTCCTGTTTCTATTTTGAGGGTTTTTTTGGTTTTCCCTAGGAGGTGCTCTTTCAGTCAAGTCGATTCTCTCCATCATCCTTTCCATTGTCCTAACTAGACTGTCAATTTTAGCATCAGATGTGGAGGCCATATTTTCCTCTTTGTATGTAACCTTCTTCTCTACTCTTAATCTAACCCTTTTATCATTTAGGTTGGCGTCTACACTTACTGCTCCCCTTTGCATTCCTTTTAAGGTAAGGAGATCTCTTTCTCTTAATTGATAAGACATGTCTGGATCAAATCCATCCGCAAGTTTTACTAAGGCTAGGCCTTGTAGGGGTTTCATGTGGGGAGGGAGTGCATTGTATACACCATTGAACCTAGTGTAGTAGTCTTGGACACTTTCCCCAACATTCATTTTAAGTTTTTCATACTATAATAGGATTTGAAGAGGATTTTTCTTACTCTCCCACTTGTTTATGAATGTTTGATAAAGGGAAGGGAGGTCATGAATGTTGTTAGGAGTTATGTTTTTGAACGATTTATTTGCTTCTCCTCCTAAACTTTGGGCAAAAATTCTAATTTTTATAGTCTCCTCTTCTATTTATTGGTAGTGAAATGCATCATTCATCTTGTCTACATGTTGTTGGGCAGTTGTAGAATCAGCTCCAGTAAAGTGAGGAGTTTTAGATTGGTAGTCCTGTGGCATAGGCAGTAAAGGTTGTCGTAGTACCAGGGGGGCATACCATGCTGCCATGATAGGAGGTAATGGAACCCAAGGAGGATTTACAAGAGGAGGGTTTATGAGCAGGGGTGGAGGATGAAATGGAGTGGTTTGCACCATGGGTGTATGAGTGGGGGTATCAGATGTACTTGGACTAGATAGATGAGATTGAGCAGACTTGCATCGAAATCAGTCAAAGTGTTGGAGGCTAATGTAAGTTTGTAGGCTCAAGGTTTGTCTAATCTATCCAATTTTGAGACTTAGTTCTGAATAGGTTTCTTCTATGGTGTAAGTCAAATTGGGTATCTTACAAGGACGTAAGGTTTTCAGGGACAAAGCTTGCTTTGTGAATTGGTCTAACAATAGTTGAGTCTTCAGTCTTAGAAGTTTTTCTTAGGATTCTTTCTGGGTCATCAACTATAGTAGGAGGGTTTGGGTCAGGGTGAGATCTGGTGCTAATTCTTTGTGAAGCTAGATTTCATACCCACAACATAGAGAGGCTGAAAGTTTATAAGAATTCTAAAACAAAACCAATCTGTATGAATACCGGATTTACAGAGTGAGTGATTGGGCTTTCTTCTATTAGGTTTGGTTAGTACATTACCAGGGGAGTCTGTGAGAAACAGTGGAGTCACTAGGTCTAATGGAGAGATAGTGGAGTCACCAGGTGGATGATTCTAATTATTTTGAAGATTTGTTTGTTGTCCACCATCAACAATTGAATACCAATCTAGAGATATTTTTCAGTTTTCTGAGTTCTTTATGTAACACTAAGATTTTAATGAGTGTTCCCTAGTATGTTCACCATGGTTCTAGTATGGAAAATCAACCAGATAGCTTTGTTAGATAACAGTTGATTTATCTATGTTTGACAGGGGATTTTTAAGTTTTGAAGAAGTGTTCAAGATGTTACTTACTTAGTCCCCACCGGAGTCGCCATTATTTAGGTCCCTGTAATTTGGCAGATTGGTAATGGCCAAATAGATAAGGGTAACATCAAACCAAATTTGGAGTCCTAGGACCTAGCCTTCCTGGACTCAGAGAGGGCTATCTCTCTATTTGTATAAAGGTGTGACTTGTATGTGTTTTAGGATGTTGATTTTAGGCTAGTTAAATTGATATGGTTTCTTTGTTTTGTTTGGTTTGGTTGGGTATGTTGTCAAGTAGAACCTATAGAGTAAGAGAGGTTCAAACCATTGGGCTATGGGGTCTGTGAAAGGCTTGAAAAGACAACAATGAATCAAGGGTGTTTCATAGGGAAAGTTAACAAAGCCAAATGGATATTATTAGCTTATGTGAGTGAAATGAACATTAAATTTGTGAACATAGTAGGTTTAAAGGGAAATTAAGAATCCTTTAAAAAATATCATAACAAGAAGGGCCTTAAAGATCACTATGCTTAAGAAATAACCAAAGGACAGGGCACAACATAAGCTTCTCTGGTAAAACTTGACCAAGTAAACCTTAAAAACAACAATCCAATAAACCCTAGAGAGCAGGGAACTCCTAAATTCTCTAGTTATTCATCTTCAGAGAAATAAAAAATGTAAGATAACACATTAGTAATGATTAAAGAGCGGGGTACTCCTAAATTCCTTAATAAAACTATAAAATACCTTCAAAGAGACTATTTAAGATGGACTAAAGGACAGGGAAAAACATAAACCTCTTCTACAGTGACCTAATTAGTAAAATTCAAAGAAAAGGCCTTAAGAACAATGTTTAAGCCACACCAAAGGATAGGGAATACCATAAAATTCTTGGGCTTGAATCCATTAAATCATTCTTAAGACAACAAGCTAAGTGGAACTAAAGAGAAATCAATAATTCTCCAATTAGACCTAGCAGAGGAAAACATATAAGCAATAGAAGGAAAATAGACTTAAGGTGCCTCTAACATAATATGTTAACCTAAAATTCCTTCTCTATTGAATGAGAAAATATGAAACAATATGAAAACATAAGAAGAAAAGTGCTAAATTAGAAAAACATCACCATTAACCATGTTCATGAATCCTGCAAATGTGCTTGCTCCATTGCCATTCAAATCAAAACATTCACACAACTCCAAAGCCAATTTCTTCTAAACTCTAAGTCTATGATATTGAACTCAACAATCAACCAACAATCACAATGAGGCTTGCATGCAGTATTTAACTGCCAAAATGGTGAAGCAAACCCTAGCTAGGGTTTTAGAAGTCATTAATTACATCATAAATGCATTTGACCATTGAGACCATGCAAGGGCAAAGGCACAAATATCCCAATCTAAATAAATGAAAAAATAACTTCTAACATAACTCCTCAGCTAATTTTACAGATATTTGTCCTTTAAAACCTCAAAACATATTTTTTAATAACTTCTTGTGTATTTTTTTGAATTTTTGGCGAAGGCGCAGTGCCAGGCCAAGGACGTAGCACCAAAACTGGAAACATTTCTTTTTTTTTTTTACGGCTGAGATTTGGAGGCCTTCCCGATGTCAAAATGAGCTCCATAATAGCTCATTGGAAAGCCTATCCTGACTAGTTTCCAAATATGCCTTTATTTTTCAGAATGGAGTCCATTTAACTCCTCAAAAATCCATTCTCCCAAGACTGCTGAGGGCACATTGCCAGAGCTGAACATATGGCAGAAAGGTGTTTTTTGATGGTTTTTGCCCTTTTGAGGGACCAATTGTATTCCAAATAAGCTGAAATGTTCCGTGGATGATGTGTTAGGCATGAGAAACATGAAAATGTAAACCTTTCCTCAATTGAGAGCCCCAAAAAAGAGCGCAGTGCCAGTGGCGTTGTTCGTTTGGTCCTTTTTTCTGCTGGCCAAACAGTCAAAAACTAAAAAATGCAAAAAGATGCTAAAAATGAATTTTACCTTGTTGATAATGTTTGGGAGGATTGGAGGGATACATAAGCAAGGATGTCAAGTTTCTCATTCTCCTTTGTGTCACTTAGGGCTTGAATCTTTGCAAGGGCTCTTTTGAGCTTGGCCCTTGCAATCTTGTTTCTTAAATCATAATGCCTTGCCATCTTCTTCTGAAGGCCAATGTTTCTTTTTGCCTTCTCAAGCTGATCCTCTAGGTGTATATTAGCTCTTTCTAGCCAATATTCTCTATCATAATTGATTTCCATGGCAAGCAGCTCACTTGGAGTGAGCTGCTCTGCCAACTCTATCTCTTTCTCTCTTTCCCAAGCTAAGTCCTTCTTCAACCCAATTTTCCTTGGCCTCTTCTTAGGAAGTTGTTATTCCTCATCTTCATTGTCATCAATAATTCCCAAGGTCTCATATAACTTAGCCTTGGATTTTCCAGCCTCTTTCCGAGCTCTAATAGCTCTGACCTCACTGATGGCCTTCTCTGTCTCTAACTGCTGGTTTTCTATGTCAAGGAAGTTGATCACATTTTTTTCCCTACTAATATTTTTTTGTAGCTCCCTAATCTAGGCATCCTTTTTCTTGAGCAGCATGTTTGTGATCCTCTCCTCATACTCATTCTCACTGTCAAGGTGAATTAGCTGAAACTCTTGCTTAATTTCATGCTTGTCTTCCTCTTCTTCAACAATGACCGTTTCCTTACCTTTGTCAAGCTATTTTGTTGATGATGAAGATAGGGCCCCTTACATAATTTGTGGAGAAAACAACTTCCTATGATCTCTTTGATAGGTCAAAGGAAAAGGCTCTATGTCAACCATATTAGTGTCATCTGTCTCACTGCCCTCATCACTATTGTTGTGGTGTCATGAGATGAGGGTGAAGGTTTGTGGGAAGGTGAATAAGGAGGATCATCATGAGGTGAAGGAATGTGAGTGGATGGGGACGTGGGAGTGTCATCATGGGGTGAAAGAGTGTGAGTGAGTAGAGATGTAGGGACAATATGAAGTGATGGAGAAGTAGGAATGGGAAGATGAGATGAGGAAGGTATATCTTGTTGATGATGGCCTTGCAGAGTAGTGAACACTTCATTGGAAATGAAGGTCTCCCATGGGTTGAATTTCTGTTGTAGTTGGTGCATAACCACCATTTTGATAAGTGAGAGATGGAAAAGGCTTTGCATCTACTGAGGGTAGTTTCTCTTTTGCACTATGTATGTCATTTTATCAATGCTTTAGTAAAGGTAATAGGGTATGTGCAACATCATTACTCTAGTAAAATGCATAAGAAGCCTGATGTGGTATGAGTAAAGACGGGAGAACCTTCCCTCACATTTGAAATACTTCATGATAATCTTCATCATAGGTGCATATCTATGAAGCAAGTGAGAGAAAGGAAAGATGGATTTGTTGTGGTATTTATACCCGGGCTTAAGGTATGGCTCAAAGTAACTCATGTCAAGGTTAGCTTGCTTGAACCATTTCTCCCCTACACTAGGTATGCATGTGGCATTGGAAATGGCATTTGTAGACAATTTAAAGGTGACCCCTGCAAGATTAACTTGTTTTTCATGCAAGTTAATGATAAATAGTCTAGTTAGCTCAAGGTGGTTTTGCACCTGCTGCAACTTTTCACAAAATTCATAGAAACCTACATGTTTGAAATAAGAAATAGTAAGGGGAGATGCCATGAGTTCTCTTGTACAAAGGGGTTCAAATATATTTATCTTGCCTTGTTTATGATCATGCCTCCTTGGAATTTTGGCTTCACCACCATTGTCTTCACCCTCAGACATTGTGAACTCTGCTTTTACAAAACCCGGAGTGTAAATGGAAATGAGATGAAGGGATGGTAATGAAAAGGTAGCTTTGCAAGTGAATGGGATGAGTGATTGAGGGTATAGGTGTATGGGAATGAGTGAGAAGTTAAAACAACTCAATGACAACCCTCCAGCTGTGCAATTACCTTTCTATCACTGACACTCTGTCTAGGAAGATGAAATGAGGTTTAAACAGTGATCTCCAACTTGAAACTCAAGTTTTAATTAGGGTTTCATTCCATTCATCAAGAAATCACCAAAATATATTGAATATGAGTGTATATCAGGTACTTACCTCTTCGCAGTTCTTTAAATGACTTTGGAGGAAACTTGAAAGGGTTTTGAAGTGGTTTGAATGGTTGGAGGGCTTAGAAACCCTTCTTGGCCAAGGGCGCAATGCCAATGCTGAGGGCGCAGCGCCAAGGATCGGTGTGCAGCGCGAAGGGTTTTCTTCATAGGCTTGTCGGGCAAGATCACAATGCCTTCCCCAGCGTGAAACACCACCTTCCAGGCATGCATTGCCTTCATAAATTTAACGAAGGAGAAAAGCCAAGTACGCAGCACCAGTTTGATCACGCAGTGCCAAAAGACTTTGCCCAAATTCACTTAGGAAACTCACATATTTTTCTCTCTTGAGTGCTCTTGATTTTTTGAAAGGTGATAATAAATCTATTGAAGTGTTAGATGGGCTTTATAGGCAAATGGAAGTTTGATTTATCTTTATAAACTCACTTTCTAATGTTTTAAAGTCATTTTTCCTTTCTTAACTGATATTATTTACACTTTTGCTTGCAGGTTTGCTTAAGTCATTAAATTGACTCTTCTTGGCTCCTTTTGACTTGACATTTTCATTTTGACACTTTGGGATTCAAACATACAGTAGCATCTTCAAAATCCTCTTTTTATTCCACCATGGAGTTCAACTTATCATTTTACCTTCTTTGGCCACTTTCCCAAAACCCTAGGTGTCTAGAGTGCTTTTACAGAAATCATCAGTGTTGTCTTCTAAGTTATCTATAGCCCTTTCATGTCCATTCATTTATGTCCTGTTCACCTCACCTTTTTCCTTATTTCATCAATCTTTTCTGATAGACTTTCTACAAGTGGTCACTGCTTTGGCACTCAACTGGACCATCAAGTGTATAAACCCTAATTCTTTACAGGACCAAGTTGTTTTCCATTCCTTTGCTGTAAGTTTTTTTCATTCAGGAATAGACAATCCACCTCATCAATACGTTCTTTTGAAAAATCCTTCAACACTCCTGCAAAAGTGCTAAACTCTATTCATTTTTCTCATTTGCAGACTTTGAACTGACAAGGTAATCTTCTTTGGAAATATTTTAGGTCCTTCTTGAATAACCATGTCTTGACATTCTATTACGTCTGAGCCAAATTCTAGCAAAGGAAAAGCAGTGCCTGAAACATCCAAGGACGACCTTAAGAAATGTAAACCTTGATGACCTAGTGGGAGGGTCCTTTGACTTGACTTTGACTGGGATTTGACTTGGAGGTTTTTAAGTGAAAAACAAAGTATTGTAAAAAGTGTTGTATTGAAGATCCAAAATCCAATGTACTTGATTTATCTAAAGAGCCTATAGAGATAGTTTTGAGACCATCAATGCTTGAGGAACCTGAGGAAAAAAGGGAATGAATTAGCTATAGGAAAACCCTATATGGAGGATGGAGTCTATTGGAAGGGAAAAATGAGGCAATGAGGTTATAGGCAGGAAAGGAGGGTGAAAATGAGAGGTATAAGCTTAATAAGGAGTTTTTAGGAGTGACAGAGTAAGCATGAAATGTCGAACTGATAAAGTAGTGAAAAAGTTTCTATAACGATAATGAAGGCAATGAGATTTCTGAAACTCACAATATTCAAGCAATTTTTTTTTTCAGAAATCTATAAACACCCTTTAGTCATCCAAAGATAGTGAAAAATACTGATGACTAACAGAGTACTGCCTCGAAAATCGTGGAGCCTTTAATTGTTGTACAAAATTGCTGAAATAGTGTTGAATCCTTCAAATTTGATTACAAATTGGTCACCTTCAAAACACGTTTCCACAAGAAAAAAACAGATCTAAAAAAGAAAAAGTGACAAGATTCAAAACCGAAAGGATGGAAAAAACAATTTCCCCATGAGGTTGAAGCGAAGGAGGTAGAAATCCTAGAAAAAAAACTACCAACGACAATGTCCAGAAGCCTCAGCAATCCATGCTGAAGAATGACGAAGAACATATTTTTTCAATAGTCCCCATTCCTTCCATACAACAGAAGCAGGTAGTGAAAATTCCCTCTGAAAAATAAATTAGTGGTACAAAAATCATTCATGCATGAGAAAGTTAAGATTCTGATAAAGAATCTCCTCCAAATGTAACAAAAACTAAAATGTATATTGTATCTGCCACTCCTAACTCTAATGATTGGAGGAAAGTGGAAAAATAGAAAGGTAGAAGGGAGTAGTGTTTTATTAATGCATTGATGAGTTGTATTTTATATAGGATTCCAAGATTGATTATTTTTCGCATATGCTTTTTAGCATCTACAATATGTAATTTTTTTCATTATAAATGGTCTAAGTTGATATTGGTGGCCACCCACCTATTCCACGTAGACCTACATTCAGTTTCATCATATTCCTTGCTTATAGCAACATTTACTATTTTTAGCAGTTTTTCGAGTACTGAACCTTCAAACAACGTCTTTTTGAGGTCCTCAGTAGGCCCATAGCCTTAGGCAAGGGACTTCGAAAAATATTGTAGTACTTGGATATATCTTTCCGATGATATATTGTATGCGCCAAACGGAGATAATATGACCAAGTTGCGACCCTAGGAAGTTGGCTACCCAACTAACCCGAACAGGGCCCACAAACCCTTGGTATTCCATCTCCTAGGATTAGTGTTTTGGTTGTTTAGGGTTTTCCCACGTTGTTCAATAACAAAAAGGCTTGTGTTCCTCATTGTAACACAGTTCAGAGGCATGTAGCAACCACATCTCTTCTCAGATTCAAGATACCATCACCTGAGCTAGTTCATTTCCATTCAGTTTATAAGCATATTTCAGTTGTTTGATATTAATGAAATTAAGTTCTACTTCTATTTCATCTCTGCATTTATGTTTATTTCTGTATTTTATTGTGTTTCGGCATAAGTCTAGATCAATGAATAAAGTTGTGATTTTTCATTAGGAAAAAAATAAAAAGATGAAGAAAATATATAACAACCAAATCCAATATAATAGTTACCTTATAAATGATTAAATGGATCTCAAAATATAAAAAAGCCTATCATAATTTAAATAATAAATGGCATAGGAAAATAATCAATGGATCAAGCATAAATTTTGTTAAAAGGAGTATGGTGGAAGGTGGTTAATATTTTATTTAATTATTACAATCCGGGTGGGTTTTGTTGTTAATATTTGATATGTTTTTCCAGAATTTAGATATAAAAAAATAATATTGTAGTTTAGATTGCAATTTTACAAATCCAAAACACTCAATGAGATAGTTTAATTGATGTAAAATCAATCATTAAAAAAAAAATCATAGGTGAAATTTCTTTTTGTTTAATTTATATATAAACAATGAAGGACACATTAAGCATGATAAGCTTAAAGTAATAGTATGTAAAACATGTCCTTTTCTATTTGCATTACTATCTAGATGCTTGGGTAATATCAAATGGGATCATTTATACAAGTCAAACTTATGTTTCACTTATTGATGAATAACTTGTAATGGTTCAATCTACACAAATCAAACTTATGTTTCACATATTGATGAATAACTTGTAATGATTCAATCTACATATTACTTTCCTCCAAGAGCTGCTCAAGGAAGGAGGTGGGAGTTCCTAAACAGGAAACCCCAACATAGGTGTGTCTCAATAGACAAAACCTTCAGAAAATAATAACATCAACAACCTTCTTTTTTTGTCCTCCTCCTTCTTTTATAGGATGATTGCCTTGTCAAACCCTAAACCACCTCAATGAGTTAACTCCTTTCACATGCGGAGCCTCCATCTAGAACTGCATTGTGTATCCATGAGGTTTATTGCACCTAGAGTGCGTTGTTGATTTGGTCATGGTTGACCCAGTCTTGTGATTTAAGCTCATTCACACCTGCAAGATATTATTTACATGGCCTAGATATGTCTCTGTTTACATGGGCATTGATTTATTCATGGTTTTTAGGAGTTTTACATGTCCTCCTTCATATTTTATTCATAAACATGAAATGCAAGATAAAATAAGGAAAAATAAGATATTCCCATAGGCTTGGCCTAAATGGGAATATTACATATCCTATTTGCTACTTGTTATCATCTAAAAAATGCTCATATAAATATGTGAGGGATTTCAAGAAAAAAATCCATAAACTTTCATGTATATTATGCTAGAAATTTCATCGCAATAAATCTTATAAAATTATACTTAAATCTAAAATCTACATTATGAGAGTTTATTTCTCTTTAGATTTATGGATCTATAAAATATTGTTTTTGTGTATGAATGCAAATTATAATTATGAAAAAAATAGAGAACAATGGGTTAAAAATCACAAACCACAATCTCACACAAGATATAACCTAGGAAACCCTTTTGGGATAAAACCCAGCTAGACAATGAGGTTTCTTTACTCTCTTACTTGGAATAGAAAAGGATGCGAGTATAAATAAGAAAGGATTTTGTCTTATGCGATAATAAAATGCACAAATCCCCTCTAAGTTATATCCTCCTATACCTCTTAAATACAATGCTCATCTATAGAACAAATGAACATGAAAATAATGGAACCCATTTTCCTCCTAGTGGCCCAATTATAACACATCTTGATAGCCTTCTAGTGGTTGGATTTGACTCCCTCAACCGTTAACCAAAGTTATAGTATGGAAAATTATAGAGTCTTCTTCATCATGATCAAATGGCTTGCTCCTTTTTCATGAATAATGGGGGATGACATGGCATCCTCTTGAATTATTGTGGCCAAAATAGGAAGGTCAACTTCTGAGTGGCATAACATTTTCATGTGGAATTTGATTTGGGTTATTCTTGTGCGATTGGAAATGTTTGTGTGTGGAATAAAAAAATTGTGTGACAATCAATAAGAACATTTATATCCCCAATCTTTCATTTAATGCCTCAAATGGCTCCTAGAATATTTTAGACCTGAATTCTCCAAACAGGGATCTCGTTGGTAAAAATGGTTCTGTGAGCTAATTCCTCCACTTGTTACACTCTTCAAGTATCAAGATGTATGAAAACAATATAATATTCAATAAAAAATTGAAAATTTCAAGAAATAAATAAAATAAAAGGTTCCTAAAAGCTATTAATCGGTCACACAAATGTATTTGGTCAACTGCCACAAATCAAATTTTATTTAAACTACACAAAGCCACCATTTCAAAATTTCACGAAGCCATGTGACTATTTATTTAACTGAAAAAATCTATAAAAAATGAAAATTTTAATATCATGCAAGAAACCATGATTAGTTTTGTTAAGGTGTAAGTACATAGGTCAGAGTGCTCAACCTTGATCTCCTACACACTTGAAGAGAGGATCAAAGTCCCTGAAGGACTTCTCATGTCTCCTGAAGCATGAGAAGTCCACGCAAGGATCAAAACTCATTAAGCGGATAAGATTGGGACATACATGAACTTGTCTTATAAATATCACTACAAATGCAATTACTTGGACAAGAAGAGAAGTGAAAATTTATGTTAGCCAAATTATCACTCAATTCTATAATTCCTTTGGAAATTTTGGACCTCCAACATTTGTGATATTCAAAAATTTTGGGAGAGAAACCTCCTGCAAAGAGATAAAAAGGGGACCCTCCTCTAAGATATACCAAAGGGTTTACCAGTCCCATATCTTGTATTATGTCTCTAGCACATATGTTATTGGATTCCTTCATTATCAATAAATAATTCCTTGCTTCCCATTTTACTCCTACTGTGTTCTTGTTTTAAATACTCATTCTTTCATTGTTAATGTTGTTTGTTGTTGTATGTTTTTTTGTTTCATTTTATAATACTTTATAATCACTTGTGAAAGTAGTAGTAACTTACACATATAGTGGATTTTCGGACTCCCTTCCAAAAAATATCACATTGAAGATTGGTGACTCCCCACTCTTTTTCTCTAATACTTGTTGTTTATATGGCTTCCTTCTCTATCAAATTCATTTTATATTTTATTTTAAACCTCTATTCATAATATAATATCCTCCATTCAACCTCTAGTTGATATAATGTGTCATTGTTTAATTACATAGATGAACTGCATGACTTTCGAAGAAATAAATGCAAAGATATGACAACCATTATTTCCATACTGTTGTGAAACCAGCTCCAAAAATTTAATAAAAGAGAGATCAACGCCTTAGAAATCAGCCACTTTGAGGGGGAAACCTCTAATACATTACATAAACGAACAATTATTGGATGATACAAATGACAAAACCTCCTTTCTATATATAGGAGTACATGGGGCCACAATGTAATCCTATCCGACCTAACAATAATAATTTAAGGGCACAATAATAAAAATATGGGGCTTACAGGGGTACAACAATAACAATAAGGGGGTTACACTAACAACAATAAGGGACCATACTAGTAATATAGGGACCTAACATGCTCCTCTCCTTCAAAAAAGTGTTTTCCTCAATGCTTGAGTAGCTCCGGGTTCTTTTGTATAAAATTCTCATCCTCCCATGTAGAATCTTCAGTGGGTATGTTCTTCCATTTGATGAGATACTCTGAAATTGATCAATTTCGTAGTTGTCGAGTTCTTGTTTCTGTGACTGCTTCAGGTTCCAATATGGTTTTTCCTTCCTCATCAAGTTCTAGAAATATTGTTTGAACTCGAATTTTGTCCTCTATAACCTTTTTTAAGCATGAAACATGGAAAACTAGATGCACTTGCGAAGAATCAAGAAGCTCCAATTTGTATTCCATAGTACCAATATTTTGCAAAACCTTGTAAGGACCATAGTACTTTGGCGATAATTTATTATCCTTATTAGCTTTCTTGAGGGACATTTGTTTGTCTGGTTGTATCCGTAAAAATACCCAGTCTCCCACATCAAAACTTCTCTCACTGTGATGTTGATTTTCCTGTTGTTTCATTCGATTTTGTGCCAAAATTTAGGTTATCCTTTAAGAGTTGGAGAACTTCTTGTTGATGCTCGATTTGATCCTCCACTAATTGAACCCTAGCATTTTCCCTTAAACAAGATGTGATGGATGGTGGATGATATCCATAAAGTGCCATAAATGGGGTCATTTTTGCTACAGTATGGAAGGAAGTGTTATACCACCATTCAGCGAGAGGTAACCACTTGACCCATTGTGCTTTCTTATCAGATACAAAACAACGAAAATATCCTTCCAAACATTTATTTACTATCTCTGTTTTACCATCAGGTTGAGGATGATAAGATGAGCTGTGAGCTAGTTGAGTACCCAAACAAGAAAATAATTCTGTCCAAAAATTTCTTGTAAAAATGGGATCTCTGTCACTTACAATAATCTTCGGGTTTCCATGTAGCTTTTGAATTGTTTCCATAAATGCAGTAGTAGCAACTATACTCACTTTAAATGGATGAGATAATGCACAAAAGTGTGCATACTTGGTAAGTCTATCAACTGCCACCCTGATGACACTCCTTCCTTCGGACTTATGTAAACCTGTGATAAAATCCATTGAAATCTCCTCCCAACGTTGACTTGGAATGGATAAATGTTGTAGAAGACCCAGGGTCTTAATTGTCTCAACTTTATTTTGCTGGAAAACCAAACATTCCAACACAACTTTTGAATATCAAATTTAAGGCCATCCCAAAAAAATTCTTTCTTCACCTTGTAGTAAGTTTTTAAAAATCCTGAGTGTCCTCCTAAAGGAGAAGTGTGCAATTCCAAAAGAATCTTTGGTTTTAGTTGGGAATTCTTGAAAATATATAAGCGATCTTTGTACCACAAGGAATCATTTTTCCAACTAAATGTATCTGATCAACTAGGATCTTACTACAACTTTTGACTGAGAGTCCAAACTTCTTCGTCCTTCTTCCATTCATCCCTTGCTTTGGTTATCCAATTTGGTTGGATAATTTCAATTTCACAAAGCAATGCTTACACCTCTTCATCCTTTCTTGAGAGTGAATCTACCACAAAATTTAGCTTCCCTTTTTTGTAGACGATTTCAAAGTCATAACCTAACATCTTTGTGACCCATTTCTGCTGCTCTTCTGAAGATAGTCTTTGTTCCAAAAAGTGTTTAAAACTATCACGATCAGTTTTTACCTTCAAGTGTCTTCCCATTAGGTAAGGTCTCCATTTCTTTAGTGCATGTTGTATTTCCAACATTTCCTTCTCTTAAATAACATTTTGTAAATAATTTCCTTTGATTTAACAACTTTCAAAAGCAATGGGTCTTCCTTCTTGTGTTAAAAAAACACCAATTCCATTTATTGAGGCATCACATTCCACAATAAAGGCCTTAGTTGCTTCAGGAGTCCATGAAAATGCATCTTTCTTCAATAATGTTGTTAGAGGTGCTGCTATTCTCCCATAATTCTTAAAATTTTTGCGATAATACCCTGTTAACCTGAGAAATCTGCGAAACTGTGTTATGGTTGTGGGGACTTTCCATTCCTTAATGGCTTTAATTTTGTTATGGTATACCTTAACAACCTCATGAGATACAATATGACCCAGATATTCCACCTCTTGTAATCCAAAGAAACATTTGGATGTTTTTCATATAATTGTTTCTCCTCCAATAGTTTGAGCACCCCGTCAACATGTTGAACATGATCCTTACAAGACCTGTTGTAGATTAGTATATCATCAAAAAATACTGGCACAAATTTTCTAAGGAAGGGTTTGAAAATGGAATTCATTAACCGTTGAAATATAGAAGGTGCATTGGTAAGGCCTAAAGGCATGACCAAAAATTCATAATTACCCTCATGAATTCAAAATGATGTTTTCATAATATCTTCAGTCTTCATTCTAATTTGATGATATCCTAAATGAATATCCAACTTGGTAAAATAAATTGCTCCATGTAATTCATCCAATAATTCATCTATCACAGGAATGGGAAATTTATCTTTAATAGTGATCTTATTGAGCTCCCTATAATCCAGACACATGCGCCATGATCCATATTTCTTGTGCACCAATACTACTAGAGCAGAGAAAGAACTTTGACTCGGTTGAATTATACCAACCTCTAACATTTCTGCAATCATACGTTTAATTTCACTCTTTTGGACATAAGGATATCTGTAAGGCCTGATTTTTGGAGGAACACTTCTTGGAATAAAATGAATAGCATTATCATGATCACGAATAGGTGGGAGTCCTTTGAGAGTATCAAACACCTTGGAATGATTGTCCAAGACTTTTTGAAGATCTGGAGAAATAGATGATTTTGATGTTGGAACTTCTAGTGAGCATAATTGTGCAATTACACCCCGTTGTTCTTTCTTCAAAAGATTTGTCATGAAATTATAGCTTATTATCTTTCCTGGATTCCTTGTGATACCCCATAATTCAATTTCCTTTCCTTTCGAAAAATTTTTCTAGAAAAGTTCTTGAAAATTAAAATCTACTATCCCCAAATATTGTAACCAGTGTACTCCTAGTACAACATCAGCACCTCCCATTGGGATGGAAAGCATTGGACTATTAAATACATATTCCCCCATGGCTAGTGTTAGGTCCCTTTATTACTAGTATAGTCCCTTATTGTTGTTAGTGTAACCCCCTTATTGTTATTATTGTACCCTTGTAACCCCCATTTTGTTATTATTGTGCCCTTAAATTATTATTGTTAGTTCGGCTAGGATTACATTGTGGCCCACTAGGATTACATTATGGCCCCATGGACTCCTATATATAGAAAGGAGGTTTTGTAAATTGTATCATCCAAGAATTGTGCATTTATGTAATGTATTGGAGGTTGCCCCCTCGAAGTGGCTTATTTATAAGGCGTTGATATCTCTTTTCTTCTATTTTTGAAGTTGGTTACACAACATTTGGTGTGGGCTGGATTCTGAGATTATTTGTAAAACAAGTCATCATGGAATTTTCGCATATATTTGCCCCAAAGTTTCAGAAGCTGATATTTTTAGGGTGCGAAGCCAAAATCTTGAGGAATATTGTATAAAAATTTCAGATTTTGGTTCGCACTATTTTCGGAGATATGATCTGTGGAAGTCAGGTATTTTTTCAGGCTCCTAAACAGGTCATCGTGGCATTTGTGCTATAAATGTTTTTCTACGAAGGTTCAGAATCTGAAATTCATATGGTACGAAGCTGAAATCCTGAGGAAATTCTTCAAAATATTTCAGAGCTTGGTTCGCAATATTTTTGGAGATATGATCTGTGGAAGGTAGTGCTTTTTCAGGCTCCTAAATTTCATCTCAAAGAGGTGATCGTGGGAAAAATTAAATAACTCTCTCTCTGAGGATTGGATTGGAGTGCCGTAAGAATAGGTCACAAGTACACAACATGTAGTTTCTTGGCTATCAATTTCAGAGACAAAGGACAAAACAGTGACATGTGGCAAGTCGTACAAGTTCGCTCTACTAAACCAGTCCAGAATTAGGTCATTGTGGGAGATTGGACACAACTTTGCCTTGGAGAATCCAAATCAGGTCAGACCTTTGGAATTTGAAAGAAGCTTCAGAGGGCTACTACAGGGCTGAATTTCAGATATCTAAGATTTTCAATTACAGAGATAATCCAATTTCAATATCGAGCTCCTCAAAAGCAAGAAAAAGGTGTGTATTTTTTTTTCTGAATTGCATAAGTCTTGTTTGAAGAATCAATTTGAATTGATTACAAGGGCATATCAGTGTTGGGTTCTAAAATATGCCTCATAAAAATAATTCAACACCCATTAAGCCTTCAGAAGGGTCTACTATGACTCATGAAGATGAAGAATTGCAACATGATCTATCAAAATTACAAGAGCAAGTGCAACAAATTTCACTCTCGCAAAGAGCAACAAAAAATGAAATGGAAGTTTTGAAAAAATGCGTGGAAGAGAAGATGGATGGCATGGAAGCTAAGATGGAAAACATGAAGAATGATCTAAAAAAAAACATCGAAGGTTTGACAAAGTTGATACAAGAACGGTTTCCTAATGGTGAAAAGATAGTAGAAGAACCTCATGATGAGAACAAAATCAATGTTAATTGTGATTTGATAAACTCTAATGTTGGTGGGAAGAACCAACATATTCCAAAAATGGATATGAGGAAGTTTGATGGAAAGGATCCTGTAACATGGATACTACAGATGGAGCAATATTTTGATCTCCATAATGTACAAAACACACAAAAGGTACGCATTGCAACTTTACATTTAGAACAAAATACATTTGTATGGTATCAATGGCTTTGCTCCCATAAAAAAATTGTCACTTGGTCAATTTTTACAGAAGAAATGATAGCACATTATGAGGATACAAAGAGAAACACCTTCTTTAGCCAATTGATAAATCTCAAACAAAAGGGTTTAGTGGGGCAACACATTAAGGAATTCCAAAAATTGAATATAAGGGTAACTGATATTCCAGAGGAACACAGGATTGATCTCTTCATAGGCACTTTAAGGGATAACATACAACATGAAGTTCGCGTTCTGGAACCTGATTCATTAGAAAAGGCATTCAGGTTGGCAAGAAAAGTTGAATGTAAAATTATGGCGACAAGGAAGCCTACCACTCAATTCTATAAAGAAGGAAGTGTTGCTACGCCTAGATTTCCACAACCTACAAGGTTGACACCACAACAATTGGAAGAAAAAAGAGCAAAAGGGCTTTTCTACAGTTGTGATAGTAAATACACTAAAGGTCATAAGTGTGCTGAGAAGAAATTATTTTACATAGATTGTGAAGAAGAAGAAGAAAATGAACAAGAAGAGGATATACACCAGGAACCACCCCTCGAAGAAGAAGAAATGAATCCGACCATATCGTGTAATGCACTGGCAGGAATTACCACTACTCAAACTCTCAAGATAGAAGGACATATAAAGAAGAAAAGGGTAATAGTGTTGATTGATTCAGGTAGCACCCATAATTTTATTCATTATAAGGTAGCCAAGGAATTAAATTGTTTCCTATACCCAGCACCAGAATGTCAAGTGATGGTTGCAAATGGAGGAACTATAAATTGCTACGGAAAATGCCATAATATCAAGCTAACCATGGGGGAATATGTATTGACTAGTCCAATGCTTGCCATTCCTATGGGAGGTGCTGATGTTGTACTAGGAGTACAATGGTTACAATCTTTGGGGACGGTAGCTTTTAATTTTCAAGAACTTTTCTTGAAATTTTTTTGAGAAGGAAAGGAAGTCGAATTACGGGGTATTGAAGGGAAGCCGGGAAGGATAATAAGCTCTAATGTCATGACAAAGCTTCTAAAGAAAGAACAACGAGGCGTAATTGCACAATTATGCTCACTAGAAGTTTCGACATCAAAATCATCTATTTCTGCAGATCTCCAATAAGTCTTGGACAATCATTCCAAGGTGTTTGAAACTCCCAAAGGACTCCCACCTATTCATGATCATGATCATGCTATTCATTTGATTCCGGGAAGTGTTCCTCTAAACATCAGGCCTTATAGATATCCTTACTTCCAAAAGAGCGAAATTGAACGTATGATTGCAGAAATGTTAGAGGTAGGTATAATTCAACCTAGTCAAAGTTCTTTCTCTGCTCTTGTAGTATTGGTACACAAGAAGGATGGATCATGGCGAATGTGTCCAGATTATAGGGAGCTCAATAAGCTCACCATTAAAGAAAAATTCCCCATTCCTGTGATTGATGAATAGTTTGTTAAGAATTATGGGAGAATAGCAGCACCTCTAACAACATTATTGAAGAAAGATGCATTTTCATGGACTCCTGAAGCAACTAAGGACTTTGAACGTCTTAAAGAGGCAATGTGCCTAGCACCGGTCTTAGCTACACCAGACTTCACAAAAACCTTTATTGTGGAATGTGATGCCTCAGGAAATGGAATTGGTGTAGTTTTAATGCAGGAAGGAAGACCCATTGCTTTTGAAAGTCGTCCAATCAAAGGAAAGTATTTACAGAAACCTATTTATGAGAAGAAAATGTTATAAATACTACATGCACTAAAGGAATGGCAAACTTACCTAATGGGAAGACACTTCAAGGTAAAAACTGATCATGATAGTCTTAAACACTTTTTGGAACAAAGACTATCTTCAGAAGAGCAGCAAAAATGGGTCACAAAGATGTTGGGTTATGACTTTGAAATAATCTACAAAAAAGGCAAGCTTAATGTTGTTGCAGATGCACTCTCAAGAAAGAATGAAGAGGTGGAAGCATTGCTTTGTGCCATTTCTATTATCCAACCAGATTGGATAATTGAAGCAAGAGATGAATGGAAGAAGGACGAAGAAGTGTGGACACTCATTCAAAAGTTGCAGCAAGATCCTAGTACATCTGATACATTTAGTTGGAAAATGATTCCTTATGGTACAAAGATCGCTTATATCTTTGTAAGAATTCCCAACTAAAACAAAAGATTCTTTTGGAATTGCACACTTCTCCTTTAGGAGGACACTCAGGATTTTTAAAAACTTACCACAGGGTGAAGAAAGAATTTTTTTGGGATGGCCTTAAATCTGATATTCAAAAGTTTGTGGCGGAATGTTTGATTTTCCAGCAGAATAAAGTTGAGACAATTAAGACCCCGGGTCTTCTACAACCTTTATCCATTCCAAGTCAACGTTGGGAGGATATTTCAATGGATTTTATCACAGGTTTACCTAAGTCCGAAGGAAAGAGTGTCATCATGGTGGTAGTTGATAGACTTACCAAGTATGCATACTTTTGTGCATATCTCATCCATTTAAAGCAAGTACAATTTCTACTACATTTATGGACGGAATTCAAAAGCTACATGGAAGCCCAAGGGTTATTGTGAGCGACAGAGATCCCATTTTTACTGGAAATTTTTGGACGGAGTTATTTTCTTGTTTGGGTACTCAATTAGCTCATAGCTCACCTTATCATCCTCAATCTGATGGTCAAACTGAGATCGTAAATAAATGTTTGGAAGGATATCTTCGTTGTTTTGTATCTGATAAACAAACACAATGGGTCAAGTGGTTACCTCTTGCTGAATGGTGGTATAACACTTCCTTCCATACTGCAGCAAAAATGACCCCATTTATGGCACTTATGGATATCATCCACCATCCATCACATCACTTTTAAGAGAAAATTCGAAGGTTCAAGCAGTGGAAGATCACATCGAGCATCAGCAAGAAGTTCTCCAACTCTTAAAGGATAACCTAAATTTGGCACAAAATCGAATGAAACAACAGGCAGATCAACATCGCAGCGAGAGAAGTTTTGATGTAGGAGATTGGGTATTTTTACGGCTGCAACCATACAAACAAATGTCCCTCAAGAAAGCTAAGAAGGATAATAAATTATCACCAAAGTACTATGGTCCTTACAAGGTGTTGCAGAAGATTGGTTCTATGGCATACAAATTGGAGCTTCCTGCTTCTTCGCGAGTACATCCAGTTTTCCATGTTTCATGCTTAAAGAAGGTTATAGGTGAAAATCTTCCAATTCAAACAGTATTGCCAGAACTTGATGGGGAAAGGAAAATCATATTGGAACCTGAAGCAGTCATGGAAAAAATAACTCGACAACTACGGAATCGATCAATTTCAGAGTATCTCATCAAGTGGAAGAACTTACCCACTCAAGATTCTACATGGGAGGATGAGAATTTTATACAGAAGCACCCGGAGCTACTCAAGTGTTGAGGACAACACTTTTTTTGAAGGAGAGGGGCATGTTAGGTCCCTATATCACTAGTATAGCCCCTTATTATTGTTAGTGTAAACCCCTTATTGTTATTAGTGTACCCCTGTAACCCCCATTTTGTTATTATTGTGCCCTTAAATTATTATTGTTAGGTCGGCTAGGATTACATTGTGGCCCACTAGGATTACATTATGGCCCCATGGACTCCTATATATAGAAAGGAGGTTTTGTGAATTGTATCATCCAAGAATTGTTCATTCATGTAATATATTGGAGGTTGCCCCCTCGAAGTGGCTTATTTCTAAGGCGTGGATATCTCTTTTCTTCTCTTTTTGGAGCTGGTTACACAACACTGATAAAATTCTTATGAGCCAGGATGATAGCTATAGTCCAAGCATACCTGAGTTACTAAAATTGGCCCATATTCTGTCTTTTCATAAAAAACTTAGAAATTCTAGAATCAAAAATCTCTTGCAGAATACCAATTCATACAGGGAAAACAGGGGAAAACACTGTGCCACTACTATTTCTTCAAGAAACAGCTTCGACAAGAGAAAATATAACAATCTGAACAAATCTGTAATAATCAGAGATAAAATAGTTGGTCATAGGGTCTGTTTTGATTTTAGGAATACTACTGCATATCCCTATAACATAAATTTTGTCCTTTCTACCCAAGACCATGATATACCGATAAAAAGTGCTTTTAATCATATGTTTTTTCAAGATGATGTTTCAGGTTATAGTCAGAAGATTCCCTTGCAAAGTAGACAGCTTAAAGATTTTTTTCAGTATGCTGGAGGTAGTTCTAGTTTCAGACTCCAAATTGCAAAACCACTGGATATCATAAATCTGCCCACGAAAGCCATGTTTCCAGTCCTAAATTTCTGCATTTTTGCATACCTTGATGATGTCATTATTTATTTCAAGAATGACCAAGTGTATATGCATTACTTGAGGAAGATGTACAGTAAGGAAAGGAGTGGAAATAAGATATACAAAGAGGTACAGCGGAAAGATACAGGTTTGTTCAGAGATTCTTGCATAAATCCCTATGTCATGTTAGAGAGAGAAAACTTTCCAAATTTCTCTTTTCAGGAGTTGAGTGGGCCGAGAGTGAGAGGAGATCCTTACGAGGATAAGATGCTTAAATTTTTTCATTTCCAAGATTTTTGAGTTTGAAACACTTTCATTTATTGTATATACCACTGTTTAAAAAAATAGATAAACAGAAAAGTCAAAAACAATAGAAAATAGAAAAGAGGGCGGTTGAAAAATAGAAAAAGGCCCCATGTTCCAAAAAAAATAGTCTTTCGAAAAGCGCGCAAGTCTAAATGCCGCTACTAGTACTCAAATGTCTTGTTCAGCTATCTAACCTAATCATAGCTGAACATGTTTAAATTTATTTGTTGATAAGTTAGTGAGTGAAAAAGATGGTCAACATTGTGTAAGATTGACTTATCGCAGAGAGTATATTAGGAAAATATTCTGGTTCCGCATGCCTAAAACAGAACCAAAGAGAGAAGCGAGGGATGAAAAACACATTGTACATCTTAGCCCCGCTTTTCTAGATTTCCTTCTTGCAAAATAATACTTGTGTGCAGTTTGTCCTTTAATGCCGCAAATACATGACAAATCAGACTGTTTAACCCTGATTTGATCATTTTGAATTTCATGTTTTAGATTAGAGAACAAAATCCTGTCAAACAGTTTAATCTTTACAATTGATCTAGTTTAGGTAGGGTAATGAAGGAGTTCATCAGTTTAATCTGAACTCTCGGCAGATATAAGTGTAGAAATATATAGGTTCATTTTACGAAAAGAAAAATTATGCATTGTCAAAAGGCTGCTAGTTCAAATGCACCAAAAAAGGAGAAAAAATGTTAGGAAAGATAGTGGGGTAGGTATAAATATCATTGATGCTAATCATGCTGTCTCTTTTCAGAAGTAGCATAAAAGAAGGGTGAACTTTTGCGCCAATGGGTAAGGCATTGGTCTTCATAAGCCAAAGATCTGAAATTCTGGACACCTCCTGAATAGGAGCTGCCCTCCCCAAATGGAGCCACTGTTAGTCATCAATATTTTTTACTTGTTAGCGATGACTGATTCTCACATTAGATTAATCTCAACACAGATCTAAAATTTATGGGAAATTTTCAGGCTGAGAGAAAAACCACCATAAAAATTTTTTTGCTCTCCTACCTTCTGAGTCCACCCATGTGAGATGAAACCTCATTATCAAATCCCTACCTAGCCTCAACCATACTGATCGCACAACTCTAAAAGACAATCTAAAATGTTTTCAAAAATATCCCCTCGTAGTTGAAGTATGACGCTTACTAAGGCAAATTTCTGCCAGCAACAAGTACGGGATCTCGAGGACATACCTACACTATGCTAATAAAGTTAGTCACAGCCCTAAGTCGTGCCACTTATACACCCTTAAGTCTTAGCAATACATAGACCATAATCTCAAGCTGATTTTAGGTGTTTTACACTGTTAGATGGATTTTACAAGGACAAGAAATATGTCAGCATCTCAGAAGACAATCATTGGCTCCACATGAGAAGACAGCTACTTCTCAATGTGATCATAAGCCTGAGATGCATCTACAGGGAAAAGAGTCATTCATCAAACTCTTGCGACCTCATTCACAACCTGAAAGGACAGTAGAAGAAAAGCAACACTGTCAAGAAGTTGTTGATAAGTCATGGCTAAAAAACCTCCTTCATTTATAAGCAGAGGGTTAAGGCGCCTCCTTCATCTATAAGTAGAGGGCGATGGCCAAGTTTTGACTTGAAAAGTTGCAGCTCACTATAAGACATATTTGTTTTAATAAACAATGAGATAGTAACACAGATTTTCTGAAGCAAAGTAATGATTGCAGGCAGAGGTAAAAGCATCAATGTTTTTGGTATATTGTTTTTCACACTTATCTTTGTTTATATAGCATACCAACAGTATATTCTGAGCAGCCTTTAGCTAGCAGGCTGGGGTGAAGTTGATAAATGAGATATTTGCTAAGAAAAGGCCTCCTTCATTCTAAATTAGCGATAAATGGGAGAAGTTATTAACTCCTTAATTCTCATGAAGCCCAAACAATAAACAAACAATGTGAGACATGATAATAGGAGATCATTGAAATAGAGAAATAAAGAGACCAAAAAGAAAGGAGGGGTACCACTGCAATCAAAAGGGTCAAGCTTATCTCTCAACAGGACACCGATCCCCCCACCCATAAGAAGATGTCTTTCAAATATGCTTATCATAGTTGACAAAAGAACCTGAGCTCATTTCCCTCAAGAGGAAATACCATGAACACAGTTGTTCATAGCAATACATGAAGGACTTTGACATGCCCTCAGATTCTGGAGAATATTTCAAAACAAGTATAGGCATGCTCATTATTAAAAAGCCAGAGGGTCCTTATCAATACATTTTGAGTAAAGAGAAGAGTGGTAAAGAAAGTTCCCTTTTCAAATGGACAAAAGTGGAAGGGCCTAAGCAGATGCAACTACATTTTGTACCCACAATCAAAAAATAAGTTTGAAAGACATCTGGAAGTCAAATTATTTTTCACAGTAGTGCCTTGCCGCCTTTTAAAGCACCCAGAGCATACACTTTTATCTAAAGCTCAAAAAGAAGATCTATCTCCTTGCAAAATGGTCAAGACCTTTATGCCAACGCTTTTCAAAGATGGACCCCTCATAGCACGGTTAAAACCATTTGGGTTCTAAAAACAACCAAGGTATTGTTTCAAAAGCCAAACTGTCAAAACCCTTACAATTCAAAGCACGAGAGGTTTTTTAATTTGTTGCATTTCAAAGGGACGAGAGACCATTGCAAAATCATTGATAAAATGCCAAAGCACGAGAAAATGACCTCTCTTGCTGCCCTCGAGACCAGAGAAGAAGTTTTTAAACCCAAAAACAGAGTTTTCAAGGGTTAATAGTTGCGCGGCGCACTCGGGAGGGAAAAATACGAAGGGGTGAATGGTAGCGCAGCGCGCTTGTAGGTGCGCGCGGCACGCCTGTAGGCGTTTGTCCTGTCAGCCCGACAGTGACCCGACACCAAAGTTGTGCGGCGTTCTTCCTCCTAAAGATGCCGCGCATGAATCCAACCCTCCAACACGCCTTCAACCCACCTTCAAAGTGACTCCAAATCACCAACAAATATTTGCATCATGTTTTGAGTTACTTTGTCTTTCTCTCCCTTAAGTTCACATTTTCTAGATGGTGTTTGGGCAGAAGAAGTTTGGTTTGAAACAAGATGTGTTAAGTGATTGTGTTCAAAAAAAGGGATAAGTTGTTTTGATTTAAAATATGAGTTTGGAATAGCCTGAATTCACCAGCAGTAAGCATATTCATGAAAATACGCTCCAAACAGTCAGACCTTAGTGAGAAAGCTGTATAAATCAGTTGGAGGTGTCTTCTGTCAAACTGTGTGCAAAGGGAAGTAAAGTAAAAAGGAGCAATATTTTGGTTGAAGAAGAGCCTTGTTTGATTAAAACTCTTACAAACCTTTGTTAAACACCTCAGAAACATTTCAAAGTTCTGCCACCTTGTCCTATAAACAGTGGATTTGGACTGTATAGATACACTCTGGTTGATTGTATTTATAGTGTTAAATTGATTGTGTGAGTTGCATACCAACAGAGAGCAGTGCAGTATTAAGAAGGAAGTTTTTGTGTGAGAGGAGTTTCTTATGGTTTGAATGATACAAGATTGTTTGTGACATCATAAACACAATAAGTTCTGCCACCTTGCCCTATGTACAATGAATTTTTACTGTGTGAATGCACTTTGTAATTGACTGTGTTTATGATTGTGGAATCCACTGGTGAAGAAGCACACCAAAAGGAGAAGTATTTTGTTGAAAGGGAGTTTATAGTGTTGGAATGCTACAGGCCTCTTTTACCACATCATAAAAAAAAAGACAAGCCCTGTTAACCTATCTTATAAACATTGACTTTGACTGAGTATATACACTCTGGTTGACTGTTTATATGGTGTGGACTTAATTGGTTGAGTTGCATACCAAGAAGAGAGCAGGATTTTGAAATTAAAGAGATTGTGGTTTTTAACTTGGTCAAAAATACAAGAATATATTGTTGTCATCAAAACCTCAAAGGGCAGGGTGACCTTATCACAACAAACATCAAATTCACTTTGACTGTCTATCTTTACTTGACTGTGTTTTGTTCTTCAAGTTTATTTGTTGAGTTGTATATCCAGGAGAAAGATACCATTTTGAAGAAACAGGAGTCTTATATCAAGAGGGACATTTTTACACAGCATTCAAAATAAATTTTGCCTTACCAAACAGTGAGTTAACAGGCTAAGACAGAGTTTGGTTTGAAGAGCACATTTCAAAGATTGTGAGGCAGTTTGGTGTTTCAAGAGAGCATCTAGCCCAAGATGCCGCCCAGGCAAGATAGCAGAAGTGGGTTGCAAAAGAGGTATGAGCCAATTTCTACTGAGGAAGTCAATGCACACCCATCTATCTTTTTCAATTTTCATGAGGTGGGTTGTTTGGATTTCTGCCAAAGGGTACAAGAAGTCAAAATTTTCTCACCCTTAACACATTTGTGTGCCTTGAGGTTCAAAGATAAAAATTTTGAAGTGGCAGGCCTTGATTTCAAGTTCTCCCCGAGATCCATATCCAAGGCGACTAAAATCCCATACATTGGCGAGAAATGGTTCAAGCAAGCCTATTTAGACTTGGATGACTACAAACCCTTCCTCAAGCCCGAGCACAGAGAAGCATGCACTGCTATTTTCCCTTTCTCTCATCTTCTAGCCAGCTATGCTCCTCTTATGAAGATCATAATGAAGTATTTCACTTGTGAAGGGTGATTTTCCCGAGTTTATGCATACCACATCCGACTGTTGATGCACTTCACAAGAACCAAGCAGCTCAATATTCCTTACTTCTTGTGCAAAATTATTGAGAAAATGGCCTCCTCTATCCAGAAGAAGCCTCCATCATAGCAAGTAGCTTCTCTATTCCATCATTCTCTAATTAAAATCATCATCCTTCACCAGCTGGAGAAGAAAGAGGTTTCTTTGGATGTTTTCATTAGTCACTCGGATTTCTCCACTGTCCCTCTGGTCCATACATCCCCACATCGCCTACTCATCGTCCCTCGCCTTCCTCTAGCAAAAATACTCCTAGAAATCTCAGATTCACTACAGAATAGTCAAAAAATCATGGAGAAGGAGAGGTAAGTGGACAGCAAGAAGAGGAGGGTCATCAACAGGAAGAAAGTGATGAGGAGCAACATCATGACAGTGGTGATGAGGAGAAGCATCATAACAGTGGTGAAGGAAAATAGCAGCAAGAGCAAGAAGATGAGAGTGCTGAAAAATAGCAGTTCAGTGAGGAAGGAGAGAAGTTTGAGCAACACCTTGAACCACAAAATGAACAGGAAATTGAAGCATATCAGCAGCATGATTTTGGTGATCAAGGGCAGCAGGAATTGGATACAGAGCAGCATCATGAAATTGAAGAGCAGGGGTAGCCTAAAGAAGACACACAGTAGTCTCATCATGATGCACAACACCCTCCTCAAGATACACAACAGCCTCAAGAGGATAGGAAAATTCAAGAAGGTGACAAACAAGATGACAAAGGCAAAGCAATCATGCCTTCCTCTCCTGAAAAGGCCAAGCCCAAGACAGCAAGAAAGCAGGTGCCCAAGGTTGTCACTCCAATTGTGACAAGAACTCTCCATGGCAAAATAAATTTGCCAAAGGAGCCTATCACTGACTTGCCTAAGAGGAAGAGCGCAAGAATAGCCTTCAAAGGCAAAGGAAAAAGCAAGGTAGGAGAAGGTCATGAGCATGGAGGCGCATTAGATGCCATCCAAATTCCAAGTGATGACAGTGATAATGAGGCACAGATTCTAGAAAACCTTCTAATCCATAGAGAGGGCCAAATTGATGCATTGGAGAATGACCTTCATCGGGCAAAGAACTTCAATCATTTCTTGGAGATCCAAAATAGGAAAATGAGTGTCCATATGGCTGTTACTGAGACACGAGCAATCAAGTACAAGAAATAAGCTGCTAAAGCCCAAGAAAGGATAGATGAGCTTGTAGGTGATTTTGATGAAAGTGAAGAAGAGGACCAGCCTAGGCGAAAGAAGCCTAGAACCATAGGGCTTAAAAGAGCCCTTGAAAAGCAAAAGGAAGAAGAACAAGCCTTTCTTCAATCCACTCCCCTCACTGCACTACTTGAGCAAGAGATTGAAAGCAATAAGGAGGCATGGCTTGAAAGAGCCAATAACCATTTGGAGAGGAAGCTTGAGAATGCAAACATGGATTTAGAGCTGCAAAGGAGAATGACAAAGCATTATCAAAAGCTAAATCAGTTTGCCCGGCGCAAGTTAAAGGTCGCCCAAGAGAAGCTAAAGGAGGCTAAAGGAAAGCGCCAGGCACGAAAAGAGAAGAAGGAAACATCAGGACTTAACATTTTGGCTTCAGTTTCAGAGCATGTTGCTAAGGACCCTTGAGGGTCATGCACACCGATTTTGGGCACATTTTGACATGTTTTGGGTTTTTGGCATTTTTGAGTTTTTTGTCAAAACTCATGAAATTCGCGATTTCATTTTGGGGATTCTTCAAAGGAGGAGAATGGTATCATTGGATGCCATAAATTTAGGATCACACCCTCAGCGATTTTCAGAACATTTGGAGATCATTTGCTTCCTCGAAATGGCGAAAAAGGCTCGGTTTTTGCACACTCCGCCCGGTCTATCAGCAAACTGTAATTTTTTGGTTTTTTACACACAGGTGCAGTTTTGGAAAACTTATAGGCATTAGATTGGGAAAATTTTAGCTTTTCTGGAAGGTAGACATTCAGAGCTTTCCAATGAGCTATCATGAGACTCGTTTTGACACTGAGAAGGCTGCCAAATGTTTCCGGCAAGTCAGGGGACCTTTTGCTGATGTAAATTTGAAATATTTTTGTAATTTTTGAACCTCTAAAATCTGCTTTTTCCAAATGTGCGTTTAGCTATTTTTGCACATGAAAAATGATGCAAAGTCAATTATTTTTCCTTTTTTAGCATTTTCTAGATATTTTATGAGATATTTTGTGCCTTGGGCTTTGCAAAGCCTCAAGGACAAGATTAGATATTTTGATTAGGCAAATAGGATGGGAAGTTGAACCATGAGGTTTTCCTCACTTTGGCCTATTTATTCCAAAAGATTTCATTGTAAACAAGACTGAACTTGAGAAGAGAAGCAATATATGGTCATATAAGCTTTGGAAAAAATACTTGTCTTATGCTTTTGGATTGCCTCTTGGATGCTCTTGGATGAATGAAGAAGGATTGTTGTTGGATTCCATGACTTGGTAGAATGGTATAGTGTCTCTTGCTTTGTTGTTGTCTTCTAGTTTTCATTCATGACTACATGTTTCTTTCCTGCTATAGATCAGTAGAGAACAAATTTGAGATATGCCCATGGAGGCACCTCAAATTTCCTGAATCTTCATAGCTTTCATGTTTTCTTCTTCCTTAGTTGCATTTAAGAATTATTAACTGCTCTTTAATAACTTGAGGATATTGTTTCTTGTTTCATTCATAGTTCTATACATGCTAAGTATGACTTACGGTACGCCCTGCTTACCTATGGCTAGCTATAGTTCCATCCATGAAATTTCTCTTTGACTGATTAGATTATCATCTTGTTGAACCAAGGAGGCTTAGTTTCGATCTAGCCCTTTGCCTAAAACTATGCAAATCTTGTTGTTCAAAGTGCCCAATAACTTGAAGTACTCTGTTTAAGCGTTCCGGCATAGTAAGTTAAGTTGTTTGTCTTCCTTAAGTGTTTTCTCCAAAGTCTGATAGCCATTTCCCAAATTTAGAGGGTCTTATAATTCTATGCATGGCTTGAATGTTTATTTCTATGTATTGATTAGCTTGTAGTTACATTTTGCATGATTAATGGTTTTCCCTACCATGTTTATGTTATCTATTGAACTAGTTATGCTTGAAACTCTTTATTGTTGACAAACTTGATGTCCATTTACTCCATTTTTCCCAAAGATCATTTCTACCTTGAATCAAATCAGCCATTCAACAGCCTTGTATCGTCATGTAATAGCTTTCTTGACCTTTTCGACCCCATAGTCCAGTTAATCTGACATCTTTTTACCTATCTTATATCTTTGATTAGTTTCATCCCTCACAACTTAAAAAACCAAAACCAAAAACATATTTCATAACTAGCCTAAAATCAGAACACAATAAGAAAACACACATATATCCCTTACACATATAGAGATAGCCCTCTCTGAGTCCAGGAAGGCTAGGTACTTGGGCTCCAAAGCTTGGTTTGATGTTACACTGTCATTTGGCTTGCCAATCAGCCAAATCACGGGAACCTAACATTACCCACCCTGCTAATCCCTCTTCATTGTTTCTCTCATTATAACAGTCCATCCCCTATCCCCTTATATCCCTAAAGTCACTCAACCCTCTCCCATTCCCATTTTCCCCATCCCACTTGTAAAATTTCCCAAACTCCAAGTTTTCCCAAGAAGTTAAGTGGTTGTCCTTACACTTCAAATTTCACTTGATTAGACTCCATTATTCCCACTACCCTATTTCTCCACAGTCCCTCCCATAATACCATACATTTGGCAATCCAATAAAAAACACCAAAATTCTCATACAAGACAACATAGACCTTGCATAGACCTTGGAGATCATGGAGACATATTCCTCTTGTGATTGAGATGAAGGAAACACAATGACTCTACAACCAAATTGCATTCACCAAGGAGACCAAAAGCTGTTGGTGAAGGAAAACAAGGAAAATAACATGTTGAGGCACATGAAGAACATTATTGGGCGTGAAATCATGTTTGCAGGGCGCGAATCAAAATCCGGAACGCAAAGCTAAAGGCATGATAGACTCCAAATTTTGGCCGAAGCTTCTTTGGCTCAGCATAGCGCTTGATGGAGGACATTCAGCCCAAATTTCAAGAAATTTGGGAAACATTTTGTCAATTTTGAATTTTTTGGCCTTAACAAAGTTTTTCCTGCCCGACACGTAGCGCCACTTGGCGTGCGCTTATAATTGGCAGCCCATATTGAGAAAAAATTTGTATTTCTGGATTTTTTATCAAAATTTATGCATGCCTACCCATTACCTAAGGATTTTGACAAGTTTTGTGTTGCCCGAAGGGTCAAAAACACCCTAAAATTGACCTTTCTGCCACTTTTTGGACACACCGGAAATAGTGTTGGGAAAAATCATTTTTGGAGGGTAAAATGGCAACCAAATTCAGACGTTACACTTGGGTTGGAAAGTAGACAGGTGGATATTTCCAACGAGCTATCCTACACTCAATTTTGACTCTGGGAAGGCCCTCAAAATCAGCTCCAAAGTGGCGCGACGCATAGAGATTTCAGGCACAACGCATTGGGAATTTTGGCCTAGTTTTCACTCAGTAACTCCGTTTTTCGCCTAGTCTTGGCTAGTTTGACTTTTTCATCTTCAAATGTGAAACTCTTGATGTAAATTGATGTAATTTTATGGCTTTGATGTAATTTTTTCACATTTTTACTCATCCAAGTAGATTCATTCACCAAAAAGTGAAATGTAACTGAATGAATCAGTTTCCTATCTTATAGAGGCAAGCTGTTTCATTGCCTATTTTCTAATTCTTTGTTTAGATCTTGTTGAAACAGCTCCTAGAATGGTGGCTTGAGCCCTAGAGGCATGGGGATGAGTTAGGCTTGTCTATATCTTGTAATTCTTCAGTCATTTTCAGGGTTGAACTCTTGGGATTGCTTGGCACTTCATTGTACATTTCATCTCTGCAATTTTGGCAAAGGAATAGACTAGGGTTCGCAGCACTCTTTGGGATCCATGTGGCTCTATGTTTTGATGGTATGTTTCTCTCAATGATTGTAAGTTTACTGATGTTTTATGTGTACCATTTTCCTTCTTATTTCCTCTTAAATTAAACAAACAAGTTATAAAGGTGGAATTCATTAGATTGCTTTGCTCTGCCTTGAGTTTTTTTTAATTTTCCATGTTTTCATCTTTTCGAAGAGGATTCTTGAAAGCCTCTTGCCCTCTTCAGCTCCTCACCAGTATAAAATATCCATTCATTCAATCCAAAGTATCAAAACAATTTCCTTCCTTGCCCCATTCAGAAATCTACAAAAAACTAGGCCTCATTCCCCAACCCAAAATTAGACTTTCCCTCTGATCCAACAAAAACCTTCAAAATAAAATACAATGTTTTTACATATATACCTAGCCTAAAATCAGCCTTTATTTATTCATCTCAAGCCTCATTGATCATTTTTCTCTGATATTGACAAGGAGAGAGCCCTCTCCCGATCTGGTAGGGCTAGCTACCAGATTAAGCATGGTTTGATGTTACCCTAGACTCTGCCTTCCTTCAGCTTGAGGTAGATCTAGGCAATAACATAGTGGCGACCATAATGGGGAAGAAAAGTTTGTTTTTTGCTTTATAAACTACAGACGAAGCCTGGAGTTAGCCAGGTAGCCTTCGAAACGCTCTTGCTTTGCATTAGCGAAAGTAGATGAATGCTGCTTCAGTCAATCTTCGGTCTAGTTTATGAACTGAACATCTGGTTTCCTTAGTAAAATCTAATCAAGTTCAGATTTGATTGTTGATGGTGGACAATGATCAGACACCACAAGGCTGAAATCATTCACCTGGTGACTCTAAATAAGTTTTGATATCAGATCCAAGGACTCCACTGGAGGATGAACCTGATTAGCAGAAACATGAAAGGACAATATGGAAAGATCAGGTATACAAGTTGGAATTTCATCCAAGACATTTTGTTCTTTGTCATAAATTGTTTCTTCTCTTTTCCCGAGAATGTCAAGAAGGCTTTGCAAAGTATATTGTATTTGAGAAAATATCTCGGCCTACATTTGATTCCTTCCCTTTGAAGATTGTAAATACCAAAGATTTGCATGCTTTTGAGCTTGATCAAGACCTTTCTTTCGAATCTTGTGATGACCATCTTCAAACTGATGAACCTGAAGAGACCAAGACTAATTCTGCAGCATCTGTACATACCCCTATACCTTGTAAAATTCCAGATCGATACAAGCCTCTTCTTTTACCTCCTATAATCCATGCTTTCCTTGCAAATTATTACCTTTACTTGCCGAGATTTGATGTTGAACGCGACAACATCACTGCTGAGAGACATGTATTGAATTTTGAGTCTTATCTCGACCTTTTTGAAGTTGATGAAGAGGATGTCAGTATTAGGCATTTTGCTCTTTCTTTGTAAGGCAAAGTCAAGAGTTGGTTCAAAACCCTGCCCGAGGCGAGCATCTCAGATTTCCAGTAGTTCGTCAAATTTTTCCTCGACAGGTGGGTGATCAGACAGAACCCTTTCTTGATTATAGAAGAGTATAACCAGCTGAAAATACTGCCAGGGGAGATAGTGCAACATGTTTCTGCCAGATTTAACCAAGTTTATTATTCGATGCTAGTTAATATAAGACCTCCTCCTGGATCCGCTCTCTTGCACTACCCATGTGCCTTTGATCCAGAAATGGAGTTTCAGCTGAGAGAAAGGAATCTTACAACACTTGAAGAGATGCAGAACAATGCAGTAGATGTAAAGGCTCATTTGCAGATCCGAAGGGAAAAGTTGAAGGAAGAAGAGATGAAAAACATAGATCCAGAGGAATCGACATCTCTAGAGGTAAAGCTTGACATTTTGGTAAGTGCATTGGAAGAGATGATGCAGAGGATCATCACAAGGAATGAGTATAATGTTCAAGCCCATGGCTCACTGATTGAAGAAGAAAAAGTTGTTGATCCAAAACATTTTGTTTCTTATCCAAGATGTCATAGATCTGATAATGATTGTTTTGTAGATCATCTTGGAGAAGAGAGATATGTTGATTTGACATGTATTCTTGATGATGTGTTTTATACTAATGATTTGCCTCAGTTTGATCAGTATGATGATGATTATGTTCTCCAAACAGAAGCTAATATTGCACAAAAATCAATAGCTAGTTTGTGGAGGGAGGAATTTCACTTTCAGCATTTCGAATACAATGTTCAGCCATCACATATCAGCTATGGAAATGACGAGGAAAGTGCAACAAATTTTGAAGTAAGGGAAGGATCTTTTCCTTTTTGTTTTTATTCGTTTCAATTCATCAAAGACAACTTCCATGCCATCAGAAATCAACTGTCAACAAGTCTTGATTTGGACCATCTTGAGGGCAATGAAAACCTTTTTCAAGACTTCTCATATCCAGATTTGCAGCCCTCGAATGCCATTGATTGTCAAGTTGCAGATGAAGACTTGGAAGCTGGCACATATGATAAAATGATACAAGATGATTCCGTACCATTTTGTTTTGAATCATTTCAGTTTTTGAAGGGTAAATTGCATAGTAAATTTTCAAAGGAGTAGCCTGTAGGAAATCACGTAGTCTCATCAAAACCAATAGAAAATGGGTTGCAACAGTATTTTCAAGTTTTTCACGATCCAATAGTTGATGTGTTGGATTATGTCTGCAGTCAAAGCCTTTCTCCATTGACTATATGTAAGCTTGAAACGTGTACTGATACAAAATCGATCCGCCAGCCGGTTTTTTTGTCATTTTCAGCAAGAGCCTCGTCACAAAGCTCAGATCAAAGTTTGCATTCATGGTATGAGGAGAAGAAAAGTAATCCATTGGATGAGCTAAGTCCCAGTGTGCATGACCTTCAAGATCTTTATGAAGTGTTTTTGGAGGCAGATAGAGAATCCATAGTATTCAACGGATCTGTTCACAAGTTTTCATGGGAGTTGCCTTTTAGTAGTTCTCTCTTGTTTTTCATAAGCGAGCACTTGCGGAGAATCCAAAAAGCAGTCAGAATGCTTACATGGTTGCATTGGTTATTTCATTTCACTTGATCAGGTGATGAATGGAACAACTAGAGTAGGTTGTATTGAATAAGCTTCATATTGAGCATATTTCCAGTTTTTCGGTTGTGTTTAAGTATCGAGTCAGTTTTTAGTTGAGTGAGAGTCAATTTGTGTCGTCAAGTCATTAGTTTTCAATCATGCATTTCAGCTTGAGTTTTTTACTCCATTTCCCAATGGATGAAGGCACTGTCTACTTTCCAAAGATCTGTAGTTCTTGGCACCTCCAAGGAGCTACCATCCCCATTGGAGCCAATGTTAGTGTCAGTATTTGCAGCCTTCCTCCAGTGATCAAACATGCTCTTACAAAGTGTTTTTAAGGAGTCAAGGTCAAATTTTGTCATTTCAGTGAGTCTTCAAGAAAAATTTGGTCACTAAGTATTAGGTCTAGGGTTTGCTTTTACTCCTGTTAAAGTTGTCCAAATGTCAGTCCATGTCACCATTCAGCTGAGTGTACCATCATTCAGAGGTTTTCATCATTATTTCAGGTTCCAATGGGTCATTTTACACCTTGTTCATGCTTCAGTTGTGCCTAGGTAAGGTTCATTTCCCTCTCCTAGGGTTTGGAAGGTAATTTCTCTTGGATGGTCAAATAATCAGCAAAAATTGTATCCTGATGTTCATACACCTTTTATTATCTTTATTGTACTTTATTAAACACTTCCCATCACTGAGATCCCCCAAATTCCTCATTTTCGCACAACCCCTAGTTTCTTGCTACAACTTGGCAATTTTCTAGGCTAGGCCCGTGTTTTGCCCTTTTGGACTCCTTCCCCCCATTCAATCTCTGAAATTCCACTTTCCCCTACTTCCTAACAGCCCTCCCTACTTCCCCAAATTTTCTCAATAATTTATAAGCCCCTTATCCCCTTCATTTGACTTCATTTCGACAAATCCCTTGTTCCACACATCGGGATAGGTTTTACTCCAATGATTTTTCTGAGCAATAAAAGATGAATTTTGGAAAACTGAGAGATTTTTTTGTCAAAAATAGGCCAAGGAATAAAAACCTCCTTCACGTTTTACACAGGTGTCATGGTTTTAGATAAATGTCAAAAATACAGTCGCCTCAGGATAATTGATGCACCTCTGAAGTGACCTTGGGAAAATCAAGATTTCTCCTAGCTTGGTTGGCCAAATGATTTACTTGATGTGTCAAATGATAACTAGACACAAAGATATTTCCAATGAGCTATCATGAGCTCAGTTTATAGTTTAGGAAGACCTTCAAAAGTTGACTGCAATAGCACTCCGCCTTGAGGCAGCCTCATTTTTCTCATTTTGACCAGTCTTGGGATATTTGATTTTTGACAAGGAAAATGAACTCAAAATTGAAAAATTCTAGTTGGGTTGGAAAGTAGACTCAATAATATTTCCAACGAGCTATCCCACCCCCAATTTGGACACTAGGAAAGCCTCCAAAAGTCTCCCAAAAAAAGAGCGTGACGCGTTGGGTTTATGGCGCGACGCATTGGGTTGTGGCGCGATGCATTGGGTTGTTGCGCGACGCATTGGGCTGGGAAGCAAGTGTATTGCCATTTCTTCCAAAAATCCAAATTTTATCAGTCTCTCTTGGCCCAAGTAAGTCAATAAACCTTGTAATTGACAATGAACATGTGTTGACTGTTGCTTGTGAGAATTTAAATACTAAAGAGAAATCAAACCCTACTCTCATGTTTTAAGAATGCTCCTAGGGTTTTAAAATTGGTTTTGGTGTCAAAAAATTTCCATCTTCCCCACCCTGCTAATCCCTCTTCACTATTTCTTTCATTATAAAAGTCCATCCCCTATCCCCTTATATCCCAAAAGTCACTCAACCCTCTCCCATTCCCATTTTCCCCATCCCACTTGTAAAATTTCCCAAACTCCAAATTTTCCCAAGAAGTTAAGTGGTTGTCCTTACACTTCAAATTTCATTTGATTAGACTCAATTATTCCCACTACCGTATTTCTCCATAGTCCCTCCCATAATAACATACATTTTTAAATCCAATCAAAAACACCAAAACTCTCATACAAGACAACATAGACCTTGCATAGACCTTGGAGATCATGGAGACAGATTCCTCTTGTGACTGAGATGAAGGAAACATAGTGACTCTACAACTGAATTTCATTCACCAAGGATACCAAAAGCTATTGGTGAAGGAAAACAAGGAAAATAAAATGTTGAGGCACATGAAGAACCATTATTGGTCGCAAAATCATGTTTGCAAGGCGCGAATCAAAATCCTGAATGCAAAACTAAAGAGGGAACTAAAGCGTCGCAAAAGGCATGATAGACTCCAAATTTTGGCCGAAGCTTATTTGGCTCAGCATAGCACTTGACAGAGGACATTCAGCCCAAATTTCAAGAAATTTTGGAAACATTTTGTCAATTTTGAATTTTTTGGCCTTAACACAGATTTTCCTGCCCGACGCGTAGCGCCACTTGGCGCGCGCTTATAATTGGCAGCCCCTCTTGAGGAAAAATTTGTATTTCTAGATTTTTGATCAAAATTTATGCATTCCTACCCATTTCCTAAGGATTTTGACAAGTTTTGGGTTGCTTGAAGGGTCAAAAACACCCTAAAATTGACCTTTCTGCCACTTTTTGGACACACAGGAAACAGTGTTGGGAAAAATCATTTTTGGAGGGGTAAATGGAAACCCAATTCAGAAATTACACTTGGGTTGAAAAGTAGACAGGTAGAGATTTCCAACGAGCTATCCTACACTCAATTTGGTCTCCTAGAAGGCCCTCAAAGTCAGCTCCAAAGTGGCGCGACGCATAGATATTTCAGGCGCGGCGCATTGGGAATTTTGGTCTAGTTTTCACTCAGTAACTCAGTTTTTCTCCTAGTCTTGGCCAGTTTGAATTTTTCATCTTCAAATTTCAAAATCTTGATGTAACTTGATGTAATTTCATGTCTTTGATGTAATTTTTGCACATTTTTACTCATCCAAGTAGATTCATTCACCAAAAATTGAAATGTAACTGAATGAATCAGTTTCCTATCTTATAGAGGCAAGCTGTTTCATTGCCTAATTTCCAGTTCTTTGTTTAGATATTTTTGAAAAAGCTCCTAGAATGGTGAGCTCTACCCATAGAGGCATGGGGATGAGTTAGGCTTGTCTATATCTTCTAATTCTTCAGTCATTTTCAGGGTTGGACACTTGGGATTGCTTGGCACTTCATTGTACATTTCATCTCTGCAATTTTGGCAAATGAATAGACTAGGGTTTAAAGCACTCTTTGGGATCCATGTGGCTCTATGTTTTGATGGTGTGTTTCTCTCAGTGATTGTAAGTTTACTGATGTTTTATGTGTACCATTTTCCTTCTTATTTCCTTTTAAATTAAGCAAACAAGTTATAAAGGTGGAATTCATTAGATTTCTTTGCTCTGCCTTGAGTTTTGTTTAATTTTCCATGTTTTCATATGTCTGAATAGGATTCTTGAAAGCCTCTTGTTCTCTTCAGCTCCTCATCGGTCTAAAATATCCATTCATTCAATCCAAATCATCAAAACAATTGCCTTCCTTGCCCCATTCAGAACTCTGCAAAATACTAGGCCTCATTCCCCAACCCAAAATCAGACTTTCCCTTTGATCCAACAAAAACCTTAAAAATCAAATACAACCTTTTTACATATATACCTAGCCTAAAATCAACCTTTATTTAGTCATCTTAAGCCTCATTGATCATTTTTCGATGAGATTGACAAGGAGAGAGCCCTCTCCCAATCTGGTAGGGCTGGCTACTAGATTAAGCGTGGTTTGATGTTACCCTAGACTCTGCCTTCCTTCAGCCTGAGGTAGATCTAGGCAATAACAGAGTCCATACTTGTATGATAGAGATGTTGTCTTCTATCGAAGGGAGAATAAGTATCAACTTACTAAATATGGAATCAAATATGTATTAAGAGCTCATAAACTCAAAGATAACTACACTCCCATAAATTTGGGACAGATGAAAAGAATTAGAAATTCAAGTAACAATTTTTACTTATGACTGTAAAAGCAAAGGATCTTGATAAATCTGATGCTTTTTAAGGTTGTAATCCTAAATAGAAAGTAGATTTAGTTAATGTTCTTTCTAATTATGATATTTTGTTTCAAGAGCCTAAAGGGCTTCCTCCCAAGTGACAGATAGAACATGAGATTTATTTGCAGCTAGATGCTCCTCTTCCTAACATTGGAATGTACAGGTTATCAACTCTAGTGAATGCAGAAATAAAGAATCAGGTACAAGAATTGCTCGATCAAGGGTTTATTCGACCAAGCACTTCACCATGCAGATCGCCTATTGTGTTGGTGCGTAAGGAAAATCATTCGTGGAGAATGTGCATTGATTTATGAGCATTAAATAAAATAGAAATAAAGAATCCTTATCCTCTTCATCACATTGACAATTTATTAGATCAGTTGAAAGATGCAGTTTACTTCACTAATTTAGACTTGCAAAGCGGCTACCATTAGATTAGGGTTTTAGAACAAGATGTATGGAAGACCGCTTTCAAAACAAAGCAAGGACTCTATGGATGGATGGTTATGCCTTTCGGCTTGACCAATTCTCCAGCGACATTCATGCATGTCATGAATGATGTTCTTAGGCCATTTATGAATGATTTTGTAATAGCCTACTTAGATGATATTATTATTTTTAGTAAGACATGAGATGAACATATAAAGCACGTAAAGTGGATTTTAGATGTGTTGAAAAGAGAAAATATCTATGTAAAATTGTCAAAATTGGAAGGACATCTTTAAATTACTTGGGTTATATTGTAAGGAGTGGTGAATTGAAGATAATTCCCTCCAAGCTCAAATTCATTGTAAAGTGGCCTAAGACCAATACTGCTACAGAAGTTAGAAGCTTCTTAGGGGTAGCACAATACTGGAGAAAGTTATTTCTAATTTTTCTTTGATTGCAGCTCCTCTACATGCTTTGAAGAGTGTGAAACAGGTGTCTCTGTGGGGAGGAAAACAAAATAAAGCCTTCTACACATTGAAAGAAAGGATAAGTAAAACGCCAATACTAGCACTACCAAATATTCAACAACCATTTGAGATCGAGACAGATGCAAGTGAATATGCCATGGGGGTAGTGTTTATTCATCTCAGAAAGCCTATATGATTTCATTCTGAGACATTCACATCAACAATAGTTAACTATCCTACATACGATAAGGAATTATATGCATTAGTACAGAGTGTTAAAAAGTGGAAACATCATCAATCACTACAATATTTACACAGAAACTAAATTGCAACAATCAAGACATTATTGTTGTATGGGTGTCTTACAAAAATTTCATCTTGTAATCAGATATAAGAAAGGCATACATAATAAGGTTGTAGACATGTTATCAAGACCAATCATAAATGCATCCATAATTCTTAAGCATAATTCAGTAATGCACGAAAGCTATACTAAACAATATGCTCAAGACACATATTTAAAGGATGTATATGCAACTTTAAGTCATGGAAAGCAGGTAGAAGAATCAAATTATTTCATTAAGGAAAAACCCTTATATCATTTGGGAAAATTATGCATTCCAGAAACTTAAAGAGTTGTTGTGATTCAAAAAGCACATACTTCTCCAATTTCAGGTCACTTTGGTGTAAGTAAAACAATTGCACAATTACGAAGATTCTGCTATTGGCCAAGAATGAATGAAATAGTTTCTAGATATATTAAAGGATGTACTATGCTTGTTATAAGCAAGCCAAGTAGCAAAAAATTAGGCTTTCACAATCCACTTCCAATTCCTTCTCGTCCTTGCAAAAATTTATCCATGGATTTGTTGGGGGATTGCCAATGTCTAGAAAAGGTCATGATTATTTGTATGTAGTTGTGGATAGGTTCAGTAAGATGTGTATTTTGACACCATGTACTAAACGGGTCACACCTGAACAAACTGCAAAGTTGTTCTTTCACAATCTTTGGGTTCATTGTTGGTTACCCACCTTTATTATATCTGATCAAGATTCTCTATTTATTGGGAAATTTTGGTCATTTTTATGGGAACTCATGGACACAAAGTTAAAGAAGAGCACGTCATTTCATCCAAAAAATTACTACCAGACAGAATTTGTAAACAGGACAGTGGTACAGTGGCTTCGAGGTTATTGTAGCAGGCATCCTAAGTCTCGGGATGAGCATTTGTGTTATGTACATCATGCTTACAACCATGCGAAACATTCTTCTACTCAAAGATCTCTGTTTGAGACCTCCTTTGGTTTTGTAACAAAGTATCCCTTGGATTTTGTCTTTGGTAAAGACATAGCAGTTGATGGACACAGTGATGTGGACAAAGAAACCAAGTTCATTGAACAGATCTAGGAAATTCACCAGGAAGTACAGGAATAATTGGAAAAGAGCCAAGCAAAGTATAAAGTGAGGCATGACAAGCATCAATTTGAGCATAATTTTCAAGTTGGTGATCAAGTCTGGTTGTACATCAGCAAAGAAAGACTTCAAGGGGAAGGTAAAAAAAATGAAACCAATTAGATATGGCCCTTTTAAAATTCTTGACAATATTGGTGAGAATTACTTCCACCTATATCTACCAGCTTATATGCAGATCTATTCTGTCGTAGATGTTAAAATTTTCCATTGTATGAGCCTTCATTGATTGAAGATCCAAAAGAGAAAATTCAGGTACCTTTCATCGAATATTTTTCAACAGAGTATCTCAATGAGTTGTAGGAGGACACAATTCTCGACAGGAGGATAAGGACTTCACGACGAGGAGAAGTTGAGTATCTTCAAGTTGGAATTAAAGGTACAAATCTAAGTAAAGCACGATGGATATAAATTGGAAAAGTAAAGGAAACATATCCTCACTTACTCGATAGCTAAAACCAACTTTTGGTGGTCCAAAAGCTTTCAGTGGGGAGGAGTGATCCAAAATGGATTCAGTTTTGCCTCTAGATAAATGTCTTCAAATGCAGATGAAAATAGGATCAAGTTGAAGTTCTCATCGAAAGGATTCCAACGATGTTAAGGACGCATAAAACCAAGTTTGTATGAAGAATATGTGGCCAGTCAATGTTTATGACAAATTAGGTATAAATGACAAAAATTCAAAGTCAACGGTCAAAGTTAACTGTCAAATCAACGGTTAGATGATGTCAGTAGGACATGTGTCATCCCGGGAATATGCCACATGTCGAATATGACATCAACAGGATTAGTGACATGTCGAAGTGTGATTGGCTGGAATGGGCCAATCCGAGGCTGACACGTGGCGGCTCAGATTTTTCCTATTTGGCCTTATTTCCAAAATTTTGGGGGTCACGAAGGATCGAACTCTTGACCTCCTGGAATGACTAAGCTTTTTTCTGAGTTAGTTCACCAGTCAAGCTATGGTGGCAATTATCATTTAATGTAATGATAATGTATTTAAGTGGTAACGGGTTTGTACTGTCGGAAAAGGGCCGGACGGTCGAGGTCAACCCCACGACTACTGGATCCTTGATATTATAGTGCCACACATATATCATATATATGTTATCATATATATTAAACCATCGGATAAGAACCTTATGCTGTGCCATATGTAATTAACCGCCGGAATTTACATTAAATGCTACCGCATATATATTAACATTAATATATGTTGCTATATATATCTCTAATTCCATATATAGTTGGCAACCGTCGGAGGTGAGACGGAATGGTTGGGTGGGGGTTTCGACCTACCGACCCCCAAAATTTATATATACAACGACTTCAAACAAGAGCGCTAACCAATTGCGCTATGATGAATCTTGGTAATACAAGCCACAAATTTCATTTCCACACGGCAGAGACGAATCCACCCAAAACCACCAGCACACAACCCGAGGAGGTTTTGTGCAATCTGAGGTGGTTTTCTGCAGGCATAAGTGGGTTTTTGAAATGCAGAAGTGGTTTTGAATTCTACAGGGGGTTTGGAGGTCACAATGGCGGAATATAGGAAAGTTTATACTCATTTTAACCGAAATTTCGAACCGATTGCAATGGTGCAGTCCATTTTCTCATTTGAGTTTCTATTTTTGAGCTCATACCTGTAAAATAATTTTGAAGAAAAAATAATGCAGTCAGCATTGGAAGCTAAGGACCCAGAGACATAGCCAGGAAGTCTAGTGAACTCTGTTATTAAATTCTTGATGTGTTAATGTCTTTGACTATGTTTTAATTTTCTTATGTTGTTTATGTTATTCACAATATTATCGATCCATTGCACTAAGTAACATAAGCTACTCACATAGATGTCAATAATACCTTTTTCATAAATACAGATCACTGTATCTGCGTATCCCAAGATGGTTCCCCATACTCAACACAAGGGCATGATTTATCAAATCCTAGGGCATCTATGTCCTGCAGGGCTTCGTCTAATTCCTCAGTTATGCCTATCAACCTGAACATCCCCACAAAATAGTTTCTCACGGTCTCCGAGTGGCAGGTACACTGTTGTAGCTCTGCATCCAAATACTATGCAGTGGGGATTATCCCTAAGGCATGAATGAACAGGTGGACCCATTCGTCCCTGGTCCTTTTGCACCATGCCTCCATCCACGTGGAAAAGTTCTTGCGTGGGTCTCCTTGGCCAAGGAAAGTTCAAATCATAGGGTAATCATCTCGTGACATTCCTCCCAATCTTGAAAAGTACTCTTATGAGTATCCCACCACCATGCAGGGGTCGCATGCTTGGCTAGGTTAAGCGCCCACATTCTTCATTCCCTTGGGAATTCTGCTTCGAATGCTCTAAGAAAATACTTAATACTATCAGAATCATCAAAGTAAGGCATCTCTCTTACCTCTGAAGAGATACACCAAAAGCTCTTTCTAATCCTAAGACACCATAACACAGATACGTCATGCAACCAGTTCTACCAATTTTTGATCTCCCTATCGGATTCAGAGAGGCATTCACTGTTTTTCTCCCAGCAAAGCATGCCATCAGTCGTAGTGTTAATCCAATCCTCGTCCTGGGTGGTTAGTTTATAGATATGATTTGCGTTCTCTTCTTCATGCATGGGTTCTGTATACCGTTCTCCCTCTTTTGGGTCTAGAGGGACGATTACTCCCGTACCCTCATTCTCAAAAACCATGCTCCTTTTCTTCAAGTTGATAATGCCTCCCATGTCCATAGCCTAGTCTAGTCTTAGGAGCATAGGATAAGGGTCCGCATCCTCTACAATTTTAAAAAACCTCAAAATATACGTATACCTTAACTCTTGAAATATCTACCATAATATTTCATAGCCTCCCCAATGGTATGATCTTCTGTTGGTTAGCCATGCGTAGCTGTATAGTAGGCCATTCCAGCTTATGTTCTCCCATCCTCTTCCACGTATGTTTGGGCAAGACATTCACATCAGATCCTAGATCCAAGATGACCTGATCCATTTCATAATCACCAATTTGTGGAGTTAGCCGCATTTCCTAACCAATGCATTTCTTATGCTTGTAAAGTTTGTGAACATATTTAACTTCTGTTGGAGGGTCAATTTTTCTGTGCAACTGTCTATTAGTGCTTGAATATTTTCTACTACCTTCTAGTTGCGTAGTAACTTCATACATGCCTGTATGAATGGTTTAACTTCTTCATCTGATTTTAGGTTTGTTGGATCCTTGGAAGTAGATGCCTCATTCTAGGTAAAGTCTTTGCGAGATTCTAGGAAGGTTTCTTTCTCCTTCTGTAGGTCAAAGCTTTACATTTTTATAGTGTCTTTTTTGATAAGGGGTTTAGCCATAGCTTTTTCCTCATCTCTGCCAGTAGCCATGCCGCTGCGTGTAATGACATTAATACTGGGTCCCTCATCACGTGGTTTTGCCTTAACCCTTTATACATTATACGTTGGTGTCTGTTGTTTTTACTCCATCTTTGCTATCATTACCTGACAATATTTGATGAAATGATCTAATTGTTTAAAATATCTGCAAGATTGTCATGCAGGGTTCAGACAGTCCCTTGCGAAGTGCCCTACTTACCCATAATTATGAAAGATAAATTTCCCTCTTCCCCGACCTGCGCTTCCGCCTCTCCCCCGGCCTCTGGCAGGGGAACCTCCCTGTTTCATGGGAGATAATGGTCATGAAGGATCAGCCTGTACCCTGTACAGGTTTCCTCGGTCCATTATTAAGTCATATGTCCAGCAATTGTGTTCGTCATTTCCCAAAGATGAGAAAAATCAGCACCATTTTCACTTCAACTCTAGAACATAGGCAGCAAGATGGGGGTAGTGGTTGGTATCATCTAGTCTAGCTACATGACAGTCAGCGCACCATAATGTGGGACCACTTGGTCCCACTGTCTCTTTCCGATGCAATGGGTTGGCCCCCCCAGACTGCATGTAGTCTACCAGCAAAGGTCATTGATCCTTGGTGTGGCCGGACACCCTACATCTTATGCACCAAATGTTTGGACTAAATTATTTTCCTCGCTCCTTTCACAAATTCTAGATTTCGAGGTGCATTTCCTCCAGCTATCCCTAGATTTTTTATACCCCAAATTGGGCATCGACTCTTGGCGCAATTTCTAGCTTCATGGAAATCTCCAAGGCTTTATCTTGTGTATCAATCATTTGATGATCCATAGGCCCACACATGTGAGGTAATGGCACGAAAATGAACCATTCCTTGTGTTTTCTATCCTCATACTTAAATTCCCCATCTTTGATAACCTTATTTAGCCGTTGATCAGCCTCTCATACTGACTCAGTGGGTCCCTGTTTAAAGTCTTTCAAGTCAACCACCAATTGAGAGTAGGACTTAGGCTTCCGAAACTGTTGATTTAAAGCATCCTTAATTTATTTTATTGATGGATCTGAATATTGTCCTACGTACCCCATGAACCAATCTAGGGCCCTTCCTTCAAAGGCGAGGGATAGATGCTCCCTTTTTACAACATCGCTAGGAACATTCTGCGCAGTCCATATGGATTCTACTACGAACCAAAATCAGTCCATGTCTTCGTCTCCTACACCCTTTAAGGTGGAAAAATTCATGTGTGTGGCCATATCTTCTTCTGGTAGTGGCGGAGGGGTAGGGGAGTTCTTTCCCTTACGTTGACTTGACGATGGTGTAGTCGGAGGACTAGTTCCTGCATGTGTAGATGGCTCTCTCAATGGGAAGTAGATGGATCTATCCCCTTCTCAGTTGATTCGGTCGTACTTACCACTTCATGATGTACTCTCACCCTTATTAGAGGTCATTCATTCGGTGTGCTTGCATAGAATTCCTTTTTCTCACAGTAATATTTCAATCAGTAGCGGAAATGTTCACAAGAGCTTACCTTAGAATCCTCTGAAGAACCTCCTCTCCGCTTCAGAGTAGGATACTAAATAGTTGATTGCTAATTCTGTTACAAATCCTCCCATTACACTATCCACCCAATGATCTACAGTCTCGGTGATAGTGTTGTCATCTTTCTCCAACTGTCGAATCAGTTCTAGACTCCACTACGTAACTTGATTGTCTTTCCAACAGAACAGGAATTACTAGCCTTGCTAGCCATTCTTGGAGCTCGTGCACAAAAGTTAAAAAGAAAATATCATATACGTCTGTGAAAATATATTTTTTCTTCCACTTCTCAGCTGTTAGCCTTGAGCTGCGATTCTCTTTTATGGAAAATTTCCAAATCTATTTTTCAAACTAGTATTTGATCTCCAATTTCTCAGGTTTCCAACGGCCTCGTGGCATTACCCGATCTCTCTCTCAAAATTCTCCTGGTCTCGGCAATGAAACCATTTGTTGGGTTGAGGGGTCCTGACCCAGGTTCGGATTTAAGGTTTGCCAACAAACCCCTATACTATTTTCCCTTTCAGCAATGACCTACTTTTGCAAGCCAAGGTCTCACTCGAAGTAGTATGGGTGGGTGTTGGAAACATGTTTCTGCACCCTGGGATAAAGTGGGTAATTAAGGAAATTTTGTTGAGATCTATCAGGTTTGCACAAAAGCAAGCTTATTACTGAGCCTTATACAATATAACCAATATGTAAACATGAAAAAATCTACTATTATTAAGTAGATCTTAGCAATACCTTCACATCCATGTGCGCATCAGTAATTATCATCATAGAATAACACAATCACAGCTAATTCATTTATCAAAAATACAATTGCAGCTAATTCAAATAACGCAGAGGTACTTCACTAGTAAACACAACCAGTTCAGATAACATAGAGATACTTCAACACATTTTGTGTTCATTAACGTCCAAAACAAGGTTACAAACCCAAGTCATAGCCTGCGCACACAGCCAGCGGGGTCCACACATAGCATGATGCAGCCTTAGCTGCAAAAACCCACTTTATTCATAAGAATTTCATATGAACCAAGATAAGCATGAAAAATGGTAACCTCTCATGCAGAAGTTGTTCTCATTTTTAGAATTATGGTTATAAACCATATTAAATATCCACTTTATATAATTCGCATTTATGATTTCAAATTTAAGTAATAAAATTTCAACTTACTGCATCTAAAATAGAACTCAAAGCTTTCTACTTTGATTTAAAACCAAGTGCCAACATAATTAATGTTGAGGCCCATAGCTTTACCATTCCTCTCTTTATATGTTTTTTTATGTAAAAGAAAAACACGTCAATAAAATGTATTCGGGCCCATGCTTATCATTCAACACATCTTTGCCGACGATCTGTCTATACCCATCCATCCAACATAAATCACATTTTAAACTGTGCGACATTTAATGTTTTCAAAATATGCAAAATAGGTAGTTTTGTGGTGCTACATGTCACCTCTTAAACACTATCGCATTCTCTCAAGGATTACCACTTGCCCCTTTCAAAGCTGTGCGATAAAACTTTGGTGGTTTTTAAAACCGTTCACCATTGCAATTCTATGCGAAAGCTGCTCACTGTTTTACAAAACCATTACATCATTTCTTTGCCATCTCGATTCATGGTTCCACTTTTGTTCACTGAGTCATGGTCTCTGCTTTCATACAATGTGCAATAATGCATCAAATTTCACTCTTTTAAATAAATTGATCATAATGAAATTGAAAGACTTATTCACTGTAATGAACCTCAAGATATTCATTGTTACACTCAATTCTAAAAATAGAAATAAGAGAACAGTGCCGGTATATGTAAAATTGATTTTCAAAGGGTTTTCAATAAAATGTAGCACTCAGAACACGTTTTTTTCCCAACACAATTAAATCAATTGTTCATTCAAATGAAGTCACAGGGTCTCGTCCTCCATGACCTGTTTATATCAGTCTTTGACTTCTTAAAAACACTCAATTTCTTGAACCCATATTCTGTCATTCTCTCCATAAATATACTGTTCAATTGGGTTTCTTTTAACCCGATATCCATACTTTCTGCATGATGTTTCAATAAAGAGCCACATTAATTTAATGAGTCACCATCGATCCATTCTATGATCGATGGTTACTTGTCTATCCTTTGGAATACGCTATCTCATACAAATAAAAATTAATCAATCAATGAAATGTGCAACCTCAGAAAACACAGTATCATGAAATCATAGAAACTATAGCTTGCATAGATAATGATAGGAATTCATTCGATTCTACCCAACTTCACCTGCATATAGATATATTGTGCCAAACTCTCATTTATCCCAAAATTATAAATTGAATTCCTCAATACATACTCACCCATTCCAGAATCGAATTTATCCATATACATATATCCAAATAATTACAAATATTTCTTCTCTCTAGCCTGATATTCTAATCAATGGCCTTTTCACGCAGTCTCTGGCCCATGGGCTTTCAATCCAAACTCTATCTGTCTAAAAACCTACCTTTTTTTTATTCTAATGCCTTGAGGCTTACAATTTATAAAATTGGATTCTAAAACCAATTTTGGTTTAGATCCACTATATTCTCAATCAAATCCTAAATATCCTCTAAATCTTAAAATCTCTCTTTTATCCCTAAAGATTCAATTAAATCCTCAGATTCATGAAACCAATTCTAATTTAGGATTTACAATTAATTCCTATATCTCTCATTCCCTATGAGCTCTCAACTAGACTAATTCTCTCATGTTCTCCAACATTCGAGAACATTTACAAATTACTCACAATATTTAATTAATTCTCATTAAAATCACTCAAAACATTACATAAGAAAGCAACTCTCTTGGAAAATACAAGACCCCCTATGTCTATTAAAATAAAAAGAATTTTTTGAGCCTAATGCTCCTGCATCATAGTAGGACTGAGGATCTCTGCGCACACAATCAGTAGGAGTCCTTACCCAATACTACCCAAAAATATCTCAATATTTCATACTTAGCATCAAACTTACTTACTTCTAGACTGAAACGATATATCTATTTATATCATCATATCCTGCGCTATGCTGTGGTCCGCAAAGTGTGATTTGTGGACTCTAGGTCTACCCTTTGACCCATTATAATACATTGGTGGGCTTTGACGTGCCCCAAAGGCCTTGCGCTAGACTAATTACTACAAAAATATATAAAAAATGTAGCTAGGGGACCCCGTTCCAACACTTAATATAAATATGGGTGGTGGAGGGAAAAATTAAAGAAAAGCTTAAAAAAAGAGAAAATTGGTATGTTTCCCTACAACATTTTCAAATTCCTTTTGATATCACTGCCATACAATTCAATTATTGAGTAAAAGTCTCTAAGGTAAAGAAACCAAACCGAAAGAGGTAAATTTTACATGTCAATTTAAATATGTGTATATGCCATCAAAATTTCATGTGAGTACACAAGCGTTCTAGGGGCTTTGCAATCATTTTCTCTCCATTTATCTATGTTTTGTTTTTTGAAAATAAAATGTAGTTAAATATGCTTGGGTTTTAAGGTTTTGGGGGTGTTATCTTATGGTTGTCGTGTGAATTTAGTAGTGGAGTCTGGTAGCCATGGTGGCCACAATTTAGGGGAGATTTTACAACAAAATGATGGATTGGCGTATTTGTCCCTACGGATTCATGACGCTATGGTGTAGATGGATTTGAAAGTTTTGCCTCAACTTCTGGAAGAAGGCATAAAATAGGTCGGTTAAGGGATGAGTGGCTTCCAACACTAGAGCAATTTGTAACTTGAGAGGGGTTTTTTCTGTTACATAGGTCGTTGTCGTAGCTTGCTACTCTCTTAGAGGTAAGTTTGGTTTCCCAAACATCTAAAACAAAATAAAGTAGATTCCCTAAAGTAGCTGGAGAAATGTTGATCAGGATAAATATAGGCAAGGTTGTGGTTCCAAAGCATATTAATGAATATAAAAAATCTAAATAACCTAACAGGTAACGATATCAAATAATCCTTGGCGTATTTTCAAGGGTCATGGATTATGAAACTGTGAATTTTTTTGGGGTCGTATTTCATCGTCTAGGTTGTTGTGATATATTTTACATTGTCAATGGGTCTAATGGAATATCAATTAATGTAGTTATATTACAATATTCATTTTTTTTTTTTTTGATCGAGAAGCTATAGTTTGATATCTATTTTCCCACATTCACTAAAGCACAAGCACTACCTACAAGGTGCAAATATATCACCAAGGAGACTCGAACCCTACTAGGTGGAGGCAACAAAAATTACCTAATTTATCTCACAAGAAAGCCTCCTTTGTCAATAATATGAAATTTTGCTATAATGAAATAGTTGTTGGAATCTCCATAAATAATTTTATGATTTTCCATTAGTTTCCACTATGGAGTTTTCTTTCTCTCCAAGAAGGAATGATTTAAATAGCAACATAAATTATGTCAAATATTTTATACTTTGTCTAGCGAATCAATTTTATTTTAACATCATCAGGTCAAAGTTGAAACTCTTTTACAATATCAAATTTAAAATCTAAATACCTTTTTCATAGAATCCATGACCGATAGATATTTATTTTGTCAAACATACCCAATCAAAGTTGAAACTCTTTTACAATAAAAAATTTACAATCTGATGACCTTTGGCTTAGAATTCATGAGAAATAACGTATTTATTTTGTTAAACACACCTAGAACTTTCTACTGGAGTTCACTCTTATCTCCTAATCAGTCACCATTAAACATGTTCTTATAGCGATTGAGCTTGGACCTCTGTGAACAATGTTCAATTGATTAACCACAACTAAGAGGTACGGACTACCAATTTTTTATCTCGAGGATCGCCTCATGCTTGTGATTCTACACTACTAAACAATGTCAAAAAACCATATAATGCTCCGTAGAAATTAATGTCTCAAGAGAAAAAGTATAATATCGATTCCGTAGGATATAGTCATGGATAAAAGGGAAAACCACAAACTACCCAATGTTTCAGAAAGTTTTGGGGTAGTTGGTGTTAGCATAAATTTTTAATGCATGTGTACGAAAAGAGATCCATTTAGTTGTGTGCGAAAAATAACCCTAACAAAAAGGATGGTTGCTTAACTTCTTTATATCTCCAATAGAAAGTCGAAGCAAATACTGCAAAAACCCAGATCTATGTAGTAAAAGAAGTTAAACAGTAGAAAGAAATAAGAGTTGCTCCAAATGTCCAATAGACAAGACAAGATATAAATAATTTTATATGTATTAACACATGGGAAGGGAAAAAAGAATGTTGTTTAGAAGTTTCTCTCTCTTAATGGTGTAAAAAACACAAGATGTGTTGAACTCTATTCGTGCTCAAGAAGTAAGAAAATAGTAGCATCAATGAAAATGATCAAAGCGTGACAATGAAAGTGATCAAAGTGAATAATGAATGGAAAACCCTCATATTTATAACAAAATAGTGAGTTATCCTCGATAATGGTGAATAATAAAATATTATTAACCAAGATCTTGATCTAACCGCTTGGAATATTTTATTATATTTTGTTGTAGGGAAAAGGAATTTAAATTGGTTAAGTACCTTTATTTAGAAATAATAAACAAAAAAATGATTTCTTTATCATTTCAAGAATGGGGTTAAGGAAGAATTATAAAATAATGATTTGTTTGATTATTTTTATGTAATTTAGTCAAATTTAACAAGGATTAATAACTAAATAATGATTTAATTAATTACTCCTACAGAAAAATAAGATAAATAATTATTTATATAATTATTTACCATAATTGAGTTAAAAATAAACATGAATATTATTTAAACATTCATTTAATTAATTATTCCTAGATGAAAATCAAATAAATAATGATTTATTTCAATATTCTTCATGGGCTTTCTTGTTTGAACTACTTAATAAAATCCGGTTTATTAAATTGTTTCTTAAAATGAAAGAAATTTTACTATGGTAAAATTGGTCTTACATGGTGTACTTCGATCCATCTAATTGTAAATGGTTAGATGACCAAAAAAATTTCTAACAGATTGCCCCCAACATGTGAGCATTAGGTGCTAATTGTATGACTGAAGTACGTTGTAAGCACACAATCACTAGACACAGAAGGGAAGTTAGAGAGAGAGAGAGAGAGAGAGAGAGAGAGAGATACATATACATAGTGAAGCGAGAGAGGACAATAACCGAGAGGATGAGACCTACAAATGATATAAGTCTCCTTTAATGTTTGGGTACCTATTCTGAGTGAGGCTAAGGAGGCATATCTATGCCCACCGAGATGAAAAAGTACAAAGAATAATGGTGCGACGAGAAAAATGAGACAAAGCTATAAAGTACATGGCATGTTGGCATAAAAATGGGCCAGACAATAATATAATGTTTCCTACATACATACTGCACTTGGGGAAACAACTAGGACTGAATACAATAATATCTGAGTACATGAGACATGATAACAACCAAAAAATCCTTGATAAATAGGAAAGGGCTCTGAAAATATGAATGAATCATCTGAGTGATACACGCATGCCATGGGCACTGTAAGAAGCTGGAACCAAACCCATAAACTTTGTGGAGCTGCATCTGAGGCTATAGCATAATATGAGGTCACCCGGGCATGTGGGGGGGCTATTTGAAGGGCCACCCCATCACGATGTCTAAAAAATCTCACACACACCCGAGAATCACTGGGACAATTGTTGGATCATCGAACCATCAAGTATATGAATCTCGATCATGCTAAGGCTAAGCGGTTGAGAAAAAGTCAAGTCAAAGAGCAATAACAAGTCCCTTTTCCTGATATGAGGCGTGAGACAAGAATGGAAGTTGGAACCAAGGTAGATGGCCTGCTACACCTATCTTCTGGAATGAATGTGTTGATGTCGACAAAAGGAGGTTTTCCATAGGTGAGGCAATCAGGAGTCCTAAACTAAGGCACGAGGGATCATAGTAAAAGTGACTTATGGACTGATATCGGGGATGATGATGGAAAAGGGAATATTGAGTCGCGGACAGTCGACTTTCCTAGTGAATGCATACAATAGAAAATTTGGCCCAATTTCTGACGGCCACTTCGTCGCTATTCCAACACATAGTCGTCACAAGAGCGAAAGTACAAGGCCAGAAAAAATGTGGTTAGCCATTACGTCACAATTCCGATGCTTTGCCAAAGTGTCTCAATACCGACACTAGCCGTCGCTCTTACGACGTTTTCCAAAGTGTTGCAATACTGATGCTTACAAAGTGTCACAATCCTGACACTTAAAAAGTGTTGCAATACCGATGCCTATGGAAAACGTCGAAACACCAACACTTCCAAAGCATCACAATACTCTATGGCTAACCACTCTTTTAAAGGGTCGCAAGACCGACGAAATAGGAAAACTTTCAAGGCATCGGAAGACCAACGTTTACAAGGCGTCGGAAGACCGATGTTTACTCTATGGCTAATCATGCTTTTAAAGGGTCGCAAGAACGGTGAAATAGGCAAACTTTCAAGGCATCAGAAGACCAATGTTGACATAGCATCGGTATAGCGATGACAGGTTGAATTTAAAAAAAAAAATGAAATAGCCCATGGTCCATCCAACTGGAGTATGCTGAATACTAGCGCCATAATAATATTCATGGCCATAAACCACAACCCTTGAATATATTGCGTTTGCATGTACCTTTGGCATTGCTTTAAATTACAACTATTAATTCATAATCAATATCAGCTGTCCTTGAGTTCCATATCTGAGTTTCTGGTCTCTGACCCTATTAATGATGTGACTAAAGCTCAATAAAAATAATGGATGTCAATAAGCCAGCTAAGAAAACTTTTGAGGTCCCACTGCTATCTAGTAAATCACCACAGTTTTCCCAGGGTAAAATATTCTTACTCTGCGTAGCTATGATAACTTCACTGTGTTGAAAGCTTAAAGGTATACAGAGTAACTAGAGAAACGTTTTTCTGGGTATTATAATTTCAATGATTTCACCTATTCTTCCCTTGTAGAGAATACACAAGCTTGCCCCTATATGCAAGATTACTAAGCTCATCTCCCATGCCATCCACTACTGATTTTCCATTATAATTAGCTGGCTTCTGTACTATATTGTGTTTGCCACCTTTGCGAGGAAATATACTTATAAAAATTTGTTTGATTTTCAAATCCAAGAATGCCAATTTCTTTTTTGCATTGGGCTAGCTTTATGGTCAATGACGCCATTAGCTCAATATGTTAACTGACCATTCACCCTCTCCTAACACATTTAATCTCCTTCCTATCCACGCTTGACAATTTCTTTTTTCGTTATGCTCACTTTATGGTCATAGATGCTATCAGCTCAACCTGGTAACCAACCATTTGTCCTCTTCTATCACATTATATCAAAAAAATTATGGGATTTACTGTACTCTTAAATTTATGACGGGAAGTATCTGTTAGGGATTGAAATATAAACCCTTCAAAGTCCTAAACCAACAACTATTAACTTTTTTGGTGCACTCAAAACAATTTGCATGAGCTATGACAAATAACTTGCTAAGGAAAATTACAACTGTTAATTCATAATAGGTATCAATGACTGCAGTGTACTATCCATATATGCAAGCTTATTCATGGTAAGTGTCACTGCATTCTATTATGTCTATATTCAATCTAAAATAGTTTATATTTCTAGAACAAAGCTACAAGAAAGGGTTATAAATTATAATTATCTTTCCATCTCATAGATTTATTCATATAAACTTTACACATTAGTAAGACAACCACATCAAAATCAAAGGGATGAGTCCTTTCAAAATTTTCAGATAGAGTAACTCGGAATGTATTGGAGCTGCTCAGTGCACCTATATAGAGCGTGCTTTGCAAGTATGGAAAATAGTCATACATCTAATTTTTCAAGAAGATTATAGGTGGCGGGCATATTACATGCTTCACAAAGGGATTACACATTTAAAAGTTCATTCCGTACCATGACACTTGCGATCTTTACTTTATTTTGAGATTATTTTCACTAAAGCTCCCTATGCTTCCTCCTTTTAGCACAACATTCCTCACTAAATTGTTTTCAGGTATGGAAAAGCATCATTTATCCATTTGTTCAAGTGCCATTATAGGTAGCAGTGAATGCCATTACATGTTCACTTTGTACCATGACAGTCCCAATATTTACTTTAGTTTTAGATGATTTTCACTAAAGCTCCCTAAGCTTTCTTCTTTTAGCACAAAATTCCTCACTAACTTGTTTGCAGGTATGGAAAAGTAGTCATCCATCCATTTGTTCAAGTGCCATTATAGGTAGCAAGTAATGGCATATTACTGTATGAGAGAAATTGAATATTACAGGTTCATCTAACAAATAACACTTCCATTCTAGATTTCAGTCTTAGATAATTTTAATTACATTTTCATCCAATACATAACACTCAATCTATATTTCACTCCCAGATAATTTTGAGTCTTGACCAAGGCTTCATATGCCACCTCTTTAGCACAACTTTCTACACAGTATGTATGCATATCTTGTATGTGCAAAAAAGTTGAAATGACTTACAAACCAATAAAATAAAGCAATATAAAGTTCTAAATGCCAAAAATCTGTCCCATGGGTCATCTGTGATCATACTATGTTATCCTTTGAAGTTTGGATAAATATTTTCCCATAAATGATGAAACATAATAGCAGTAGGCAGAATGGTGTGTTTCTTGAAAAATGTTGTGGCAAATTGATGCAGGGGAATTAGGCACAATGAAGCACTTTGTATTTTTATGAGACATAAGGGTCTCATATTTATAAATCCTCTTGTAATTATTAGTAATTTTGAATAAAAAGTGATAATTGTAAATGTTCTCTAACTACAGAGAGCATGAGAGAAATGAGTAGTTAGGAATGTGAATAGACTAGGATCAGTTCAGTTACTTTAGGGATTTTGTTTAAAGTTAGAATTTGTTGAACTGTTAAGAAACTGAATCGATTCCTCATCTATCTGTACAAATGTAAGCCAAAAGGCATTAAATAGGTAGGTCTGGAGAGTTTAGAACAATTCAAAGGCAGAGTAGGTTGTAGAAAGCCACTGTAATTGAAGATCTAGAAGAAGACCAAAAGTTCTGTAAGTAAAGTCATGTATATATGTGAAAGTATTTGTTCCAGTGTTAATTGATTTAACTCTGCGTGGTAAGCTTGACTTTCAATGACAACTTGTATGAACAATGTGTGCCTAACCTCTGTCTTAAGGGTTAATGCCAATGTTTTGATTCATGAGAAATTCGAGTATGCTGAGGATTTATATTGTAATGAATTGATCCTGGAATGGGTAGGAAACTCAGATTTATGTTATTGCATTGAATTCCATAGGCATTTTAGATCGAGGAATAGAACTGCTTGACTGAATGAGTATTGAATAAGGCATCCTGGGGGAAGTTACAAATTCTGTTATGTAATTAGGGGACTGTGTTATTATGGGGTTAACTCGACGTTGGTTATACTATATAAGTTGTGAAATGAGGGCCGATCTGAGATCACAGTAATGTGTGATGGTATGGCTATGGAATCGAACGGAATTTGATGATGCTAGGGAGTGTATCCTTATGAGTACATCTCTAAAGCGAGTATAATAATTGTGGTGAACTATAAATTTTTCGAACAGATAAGCTGCGGTTTAATCGAACCCATGAATGAAGAGTTACAATAAAAAGAGGCTTCTGGTGCAGTTGAAAGAAGCTCTTAACTTATGGTGGCAGTGTCGGATTGGATGCATAGCGAATAATGGACACAAAGGTTCACCAAAACCTTGTGTGGATTAAAGATTCGAAGTCAAGGATTGTAAACAAAACCCTTGGTGAAAGTGGAACCTCGATTCAATAGATGGAATCAGACGTGAAACAGTAAATATGGTTTCGGAGGATAATACCAGTGGTCTCGCGTGTTGCAAAAGTGGTATAGAAATTTTGTGAAAAAAACGTGATGTGTTCTTGTGGTTGACACATAAGCCAAGAGTGGTTTATAAAAACCACACTCATCAGTTTTGTTTGAGGCATTAAACTTTAGGAAAAGAAAAAACACGATATGCATTGAGACCATTCGATCTGGAGCGAGGGAGATCCGATGGTATGAGTAATTGGAACCTGTGTGGAGGTTAGTAAGGTGCGAATCGACGGTGGAAAACCCCAAATTGGAGTGTGATGAGTTGGGGATCATTAGATCCGTCTAGAAATTAGTTAATGAGGTTCATTAATTAAATGAAGTCTGGTTCTGTGGGGCCGAGGGAGAATTCACGTTGATTTTAATGTTGAGTTCATACGTATGAGTCGAAAAAGGGTGAGTTAATAAACTTTACCATATAAAGTTTAATAAAGGGCGAGGTATGGACCAGAGGTAATATTAATCCATTGAATTGTAATTTTACAAAGGTATGTGAAGTGTTGTGAGTGAGAACTATATATATATATATATATATATATATATTTCGGGTGCCTTATATAAAGTCAAGGCTTTGTACTAATGTTCTTAACACTTGATTCGGGGAGAATATATATGGAGATATATATGTATGGTTGAATATTCACATGGGGTAGTATTTAATTTAATACGTGAAGGTTCATATATTTTGATAAGCTTTGGCTTAATTATAAGATTTGAAATTTAAGAATGGGTGGTTGGTTAACTAAAGTATTTTCCTAAGAATTTTGAAAAAGGTTTCCCTTTGTGAAACAAACCCTAGGGTTTGAAGATTATGGGTTTTAAATGTAATTGAAGTTTTATATGCACATGAGAAGAGGAAAGTGTAGGCAGCAAGGTTAGCCCAGGCATCACAAATATCCTTGCTAATGGAACTGCTACAGCAAACCATATGAGCAATCAACCCCAACCATAGATGATTAACAGAAACAACGATGAAAATGAATCCAAACAATAAATTAACACAGTCATTTTAAATTTGTGACTGGAGAAAAAGTACGCCCAGGTATAAACTCCAACACTATATTAACTAGAATTTGATGAGATACAATTGTTTGGCTCTATGAAATGGACTGAAAATATGAATCAAGACACGTTTGTCTACCTGAAATTCATGATGCCACAATAGTGGTACTTTCATCCCATTCACTTGTAACACTGAATTTCTCCACATGAATCTAGGAATACAAGGAATTATAAGATGTGGTAACCCCAGTGTTCACAATCTTCCTCCTAAATAACCATCTTCGGCTGCAACAAGATGGAAGTTCATCACAACACAGAATTGGAAAATAGTGAAGAAAAGGTATATAGATCCCTTATCCTTATCCCTTATCTTTACTGACCTATTGAAGAAAAGGTATACAGATCTATCATTCCGCAGTAAACAGACTTGAGAAGTGTACAGATCTATCATTCCGCAGTAAACAGACTTGAGAAGTGTAGAGATCTATCATTTGGAAAATAGTGAAGAAAAGGTATATAGATCCCTTATCCTTATCCCTTATCTTCACTGACCTATTGAAGAAAAGGTATATAGATCTATCATTCTGCTAGTAAACAAACTTGAGAAGTGTACATATCTATCATTCTTCCAGTAAAACAAACATGAGAAAGTGTGCGGATCTATCATTCTTCATTATCTACTAATTCAATGAGGAAAAAATACACTAGAGAGATGTATCATGCTTGGAATAAAAAAATTTGAAATATTCATTTTAAATAGAAGACAAAGTTTGAAATGATTGAAACACTTACACGAGGAGATAGCTCCAAGAAAATTTCAATCCGTGATGTTCCTCGTCTACTGCAAATGACTAGGGAACATTCATTTTTCCTCAGCAATATTTCTGCCAAGATCTTTGTCATGGTTAGGTGTTTTTATTGGCTTTTGTTATTGAAATTTGGAAACCCCATGTGCTATACCCTGTTTTTTTTAATGAAAAAATAAACAATATACTGAGAAATCCGAACAGAGAAATATACTGAGAAATAATGAAAAATATACTGAGAAATATCCGAACAGAGGCTATTTGAACATCGGCTTCTCTTCAATTCTGAACATAGACTTCTCTTCGATTTGATTCGATTATGTTCTAGCATTGTGGAATGCTAGAGAGTTAATCTATATTTGTCATAGTTAGAAGGTACATCAATATAAAAGGAATGCATTGGACACATAAACATTAGGCTTCTAAGAACCACAAATAAATATTAAGATGTTAACAACCTTCTAAGCCTGACATCAAAACACTATGATAAAAGTAGATTCTACCTTTCGCATAGATGTATGAGACATGATCCATGTACTTAAAATTGATATCAACCGAGAGGCATTTCTTTTCTTTGTTTTTGGTAGATAACATAGTAAGGGGAAAAATTTTCAGAGCTTCCATTCATCTGTAACATCTTTGGAGCATCTTCATGTGGTTTAGCTACCCTTGTCACTCAAATTGATAGTACATTAAAGATGATAGATGTTTTTAGCGTAACAAGAGCCATTTTAGGTTTCATTGGAAACATTATTTATAAAACACAATTTGTGCAATCAATCCGCATACCGAAGTAGCATATATTCAGTTTCACAATGACCTAATGTCATCATGTACTCAACAAGTCAATTGTTGCAGTGTCATACAACCTCAAATATCAAAAATATTTACAAGTGAGCATTTCAGGTCCGATTTAAAACAAACGTGTTAGAGATTTCACTGAAATAAATTTACATTCTAATGCTCATTTAATATAGAGATTAAGATTCTGAATCTATGATGTTACTATTGTTGCCAGTATTTTTATTGTATTTGTACCATACCCAACTCCACTAATAGTAACAACAATGTTGAATCTTGATTAGTCTCCATCCATGGGATTTTAATGGCCCTTAGATGTGAGATTCACATGCCAAATTGAATAATTTCATAGAATGACTCCACTGTATATTGCTGCCTTTTAGGTATGGCTGAGTATCAATTTTACCAATTTAGCCAGCACTTGAATATAATCCTAATTACATCAATTTTGAGTCTAACCCTAAGTGCATAAAATTATGCAAAACCCACTTACGCAGCACAGTCTAGGAGGGGTTAACATGCCTATGAAGTATTCAAAATTTTTTGAGGGATAAGAATAGTTGGACTTTGCCAACTAACGAAACTCACTTTTGACCACTTCTAGTAACTTTAGCCTGTAGATTTTCTCATAAAAAGAAAGCAAGTGGTCCATTAAAAGGAAGGGGACTGGTTGCGTGTTTCATTCGCTTTTTTTTTTTTTCAGCTGAATGCTTTCCAAGAAGAATAAATCTGCTGAAGCATGAAACTAATTTTGTTGCTGCCCCAACTACCACTAATATACATCACAATGTGTCATAGTTTACTGCAAGCCTATATTGAGAGTGGGCAGCACTAAATCCAAGTAATTCCCCTCATCCCTTAAAAGACACCTCTAAATATAACTAGAAATTTCAAATAGTTAGTAAAGGAAAAGTACAAAGATATAAAAGATCTGTGTTGAGCCAAAATCCTGTGCATTGACAACAAAACTAGGATGGATAAAACTTAAAACAATTATGGACTTTGATGAAAAATTGTCTTATGCATACAAAATGAAAGAAGCATTGGCATACTACTATGTTTACAAATTTAAGGACAGGCAGAGTGAGTCTCCGGGCAACACAGTTCATGTGGAGACCCTAGATCCTTGTACCCACAATATCTAGTGACTTATGAAATGATTTCCAAAACGATGCCTTTGCTATACATGTAAGAACACCACATGTATAATGAGGGAGATGTAATATTGTCTAAGAAGCATATTTATACAGAGTGGTCCAAGATTGTGTATTTATGGAAGATACAACTGATTTTGGCATGAAACATGTATCCAAGATTTCAATGTGCCTTATTTCAAAGCCCATTAATGATTTACTATGAAACCTAAAATTTCAAAAAAAACACATTCACCAAAGATAAAACGCTGAACAGTAATGGATTAGTAGTCAATATAATACACAAATCCACAGCCATTTAGTATGTATAATGAACAAAGGAAGTGAGCTAGGAACAAAGAGGGTGAGCCAAAAAAACATGAGCAGCTAATATTATTCCCAATGAGGAAACAAGACTGCACATATTAGTTCAATCCTGTATTGGAGATGAATACTATTGTTATCATATCAGTCATGTGTTAGAAAATAATGCCTGTTAGTGACCTATAATATAGGATTCATAATTTTGACTTGACTGTTGGTAATCTTGTAAATCTGTACATATTTTGCCTTTTGCAAGTTGTATTCACACATCTTGTAAAAAAATTAAAAATTCAAAAAAAAAATTAAAAAAAATAAAAAAGAGGGTAAAAAGTCCTAAAAGAAAAATCAAAGGACTTAGAAAAAATAAAAGACCCCAAAAGAAAAATGAATAAAAAATGAAAGTCTGCAAGCATAAATGCCACTAATTTTTACCTTTTGACTATGGCAGAGTGTCAATAAATGCCATAGTCCATGATGAGTTAAACAGTTTAATCTTGACTTGTCATGTTTCAATTTCACTTGTTGTCGATAAAGAATAATGAATTTTCATATAGTTTAATCACGACAATTCAGTAGTTAGGTAGAGAAATAAAGTGAATCCAACAATTTAATCTGGATTCATGGATGAAATAGGTGTAGAATTAGATAGTTTTATTTTTTGAAGAAAAAATAAATGTTGTGAAGGTTGCTAGCTCAAATGCAGCTTACTACAAAGGAAGAAAAAATGTTAGCATGGTAAGCTGGGTAGGTAGAAGAGGGTGAAAAATCTCAATGTAAATATCATTCATCATGGGCTACAAAATAACTAAATTCCCCTTCCCATAGTCATGAAACATTCTAAACTATCAGTCAAAAAGGCTCAAGGCATTTCCTTGACTTTTGTTGGGACCGGACCCAAAGCTCTATGACTGATCAGTCAAAAGTGTAAAATGTCTATATTAATCCCTTAAACTCACATCATTATTCCATTTCATGCATTCATCCCCCTGAATAATCTTAAGTAAAATCTTATTTTTACTTAAAGACATTATAATTCCCATTTGACTAATTTCCATCATCATATGAGAAATATTAAACCCTCAAAATAACATTATATCATAAGTTAAAGTGATAAGATTAATGCAAATTATCTTTTAAAATTCACTTTACTTGGTTATGTTTATGTGTTTTGAGTATACCTTGTCCTATTGTCATATTAACCTTAACTTATATATTAAATCCCTATAGAAATAACCTTTTCTTATTATATAACTCCTTTTTATATAATATCGCCAAAAACCCATTTATTATAACTTTAGCCAAAGTTATTTAATCCCCACATGTCTAAATAAAATACCCAAATTACAACCCCTTTGGCTTAAATATATTTTCATATTAAATCCCGCCCCTATGGTAAGTAAATCGCTTTGATTTAATTACTATATAATAGAAATATATGAAAAAACTCATGAACATGTTTAAATACATGTTTAAAACAAAAAATATTGGAAACCTGAAGTTTCGTTCAAACTAAACTTTATAACCCTTCCCTTGCGTATTTTCCGTTCCTACTCCCTTAATGTAAGGTTAAAAAATATAACTTAACCTTTTCCCTGATGCATATCCTTTCACTAAAAACATATAACCTTGGTTAAAATATTTGTTCCCATCAGGCTCAGTCCTAGCCCTCCGATCCCCAACTTACATTTGATCCAACAGTTGTTAACAAACGCGATATATCTATTTCAATCCCATCCTCCCATCGTGTTGAATGATAACCGTCAGATTTTCATTCACTTCAAGATCCTACGGCCCAAAATGAACCCGATGAAACCTTTTCCCCACACCTTTACTTTTAATCATGACCTTTCGCTTGAAAGAACCAGATCCGACGGCCGATACCTCATATCATGCCCATAAAGTGATTGATCAAAGTTTTATAAATTCTGAGTGATATGGGTGGTTTTCCCAAACCACCCCATGTCGACGTGTCATAAAATGATTAGATCACGTTCAAAAAGAGAAATACCATTTACCACTTCATAGCTGTGCGATAAACCACCCAGCCCAATCCAAAACCGCTCCTTGCAATAAATTCCATTAAACCTTGATATGACTAAGGGTTTAATGTATTAAAACTTACGAGTTTTCATTACTTTTCACCTATTCGCACCTGTAAACCTGTGAAGAACCTTTGCCGAGCCTTTTTCATCATTTGCGACCCTACCAGTGAACCAGTGATTATTTGAAAGACCATTTTCCTCTGCAATTCACTCACAAAGAGCCACCATACCTTGTGACAATCTAATTCAGTAGAAATTGAAGACTTTGAAAGCACCTGCAACTTAATCAACCGCAAAGGTATTTTTCATCAATCTTGTCCATAAAAAGCTTCAATTTCAGAGGAAAACACAAATTTATCAGCCATTTCCTATTATTATCTTAATTTTCCATACAGAGAGTCCAAAAAACATCCAAAATACAGGGGAAACCCTGTCAAATTTTCCCTAGAATCCCTCATTTCTGTTTTAGCAAGTTTTATCCACTCCTTGATTATTTTTCACTGCTGAAATTGATCATAGCCTTTTTCTGAGCATTGAAAACAATTTTTATCATCCAAAACCCTGCTCAGAATCCTATTCTCCCAGAAAAATCCTTCAAAAGCCCCTCGTTTCCAAAAGAAGAACTTAGCAAACAGTTTAATCTTGCTCTGTTCAGTTAAAAATGACGAAGAAACAAGTAACCCCCAAATCAGGAGGCCCAAAACCTCAGAAGAAAGCCATTGCTAAAATCCCTCAGCCTGAGCCTTCTAAACTTGATAAACCCACCCCTACACTCATTTCTGAGTCCACTGAAGTTGTTAGGCCTATCCAACCTCTAGTTACTTCCCAAGAAAATAATGCTCTTGTTGATCTTGATTACAGAATATTAGACCCTTCAGTTGAATTCAATTTACTTGATGTCTATAACTGGTGTTTTGGAAAATCTGTAAAGAAAAGTGAGAAAGATATACCAATATGGGATTCCAATCTACCAAAATACATTGTCCCTCTTACTCATTCAGCCCCTGATTTTTTCAGATTGTGTCAGTCATATTACCTTCCAGACCAGAGGTGCATTGTCAATAAAGATAGTGAGGTCATATTTTATATCAATGCAGAATCCATAAACTCTATGCTGCAACTAAATCATGACCCCAATACTACTTCATTGTCAATAGAGGATTTAAATCAGCTTTACCTAGACCTAGATTTTTCTTATAAGCTCAAAATCTTCCAAACTTTTTGCCCCACACAGGTTGATATCCCTAAGCTTAATCCTCTGTTTGATACATTTTATTTTCCAAGTGAAACAAGGCAGATTGTCTCTATGCTATCATTCATACTGGGATATAATAGTGATGAGTTCACTGATGTTGCTATCTTGGGTTTTCTATCTAATTTGAGTCCTGGCCAGCCTCCATCCATTGTATACAACTTTACCAAGTTCATTGCAGAAAACATGCACTACCAATTGTCTAGATTGCCAGAAGAAGGAGTCTTTAGATATACTTCATATCTACTTCATCTATTTTTGTATGATCAAGCAGACAAGTGTCCTATTGAGTTTCAGAAGCTAGATCCAGAAGGGAATGTACTTTCAGTTGTGTTTTAGTCATCAATTTTGAGGAAGTGGAACAGGGAATACACTTATGCAGACTTCAATGACTTGTTTATAGTACCTGCCATGAGTTTATTGAATAAGGAACATACCCCTAGAATTAATGAAGAAACAAATAGGATATTACATCTATTTGAGAGCTGTAAAACAGGGGATTGGTACTTGTACAAGAACTACACAGAGATCCAAATATATGGTGCACTCTTGGCTCCATATAAATTTCCTAGATTTGTGACTACAAGGATTTTTGCTCTAGAATATTTGAGGTAACTTTTGAATGTAGATAAAGTCAATTTCATGGCTTCCAGAAAAAATACTCAGTTTAAACTAAAAAATCAAGTTGGGCCATTCATTGTTAACAATAGAGAAGCGGTAAATGAGATTAATGTCAAGTTGAAAGAATATAAATTCCCATACAGTTTTATGTAGAATTATGATCCTCAGAGTGTTTTAAGCATGATCATATTGAAATACAAGTTGTCTACTTTCTTGCATGATCCCAAGCCTCAAATTGAAAAATATGCCAATAAAATTGAGTGGGAACCAAATACTTTATTTGATGATGACTCACAGGGCATACAATGAAACAGTGGAAAGGATAAACATGTAGAGCAATCACAAGTTGTTACAAGAAACAAAGAAGCTGAAATTCTTCATAAGAGAAGCAGAAAGGAAGATAGTTTCACAGATGAAACTATTCTACATAAGAGATTCAGAATTCCCTACGGTAAGAAAAGTAAATTGACTGATGAAGAAAGGGACAAAGCAATTAATGGTGATGATAACAATGGCCATCAAACTGATGATGAGGCCACTTTAATTGTAAATGAAACACTTAAGGAGCTTCAGGATGTACAACTTGAAACATAGCAGAAAGACACTAATATGGTTGATAAACAAACAAATGTTGATATGCCCTCTTCTTCCAAAGAACCTGACAACACAGAGTCAGATATTCAAATCAGGTTCAGACAAATCAGAGAAAAGAATGAAGAAATCAAAAGTGAAGTATATTCCAAGTTCCTTAAATAAAATCTTGGGAATAAAGATAGACTCCTCTTAGCTTTTGATTATTCTTCAAACAAATTGGTTATGTCATTTTTGAAGCCCACAGTAGTTGATCCAAAAAAAATTGCAGATTATTCAAAAACAGACTTGGAAGTTGATGTAGATGCTGTCCATGAATTGGACCAGATAGAATTCCACAGAAGCAATACAAAGATTCTATATTCTAAAATAGTCAACAAGACGATGAATTCTATCAGGCTTGAGAAAACATTGATAAACCTTCAAAATCAAATGAAATTGGATAAAGCCTCATTGTATGCCAATAGCTTAATAATCAAATCATTGGAAGATATTGTAATTGAAGCAAGAGCTGACTCAACAAACATTGAAGGGGCAAAGGCTATAATCAAGAAGAAAAATGAAGACATAGCTGCTCTCAGAAGGAAATTGAAATTGCCTCAAATTAAGAATCCACAGGCAAAATAAATCCTTCAACAAAAGATTGAAAATGATGAATTAAAACAACTAGTTCTAAAAATGACAACCCAAATAAAGGAAATGGAAAGCTAAATAGAAGCTTTCATGCAAGAAAATTAAAATTTGAAGAAAGGTCAGCAAGCTTCCATTCCTACAGTTATCCCAACTGTAAGCACAACTATCCCCTCAACATTGGCAGAACATTTGGCACCGCAAGGATTATTGGCAACTGCAGTGTCAATTACTTCTAAAGATATCTCTGCCACTTCTTCATCGACATCACGGACAAACACAGTAGGGGAAACAGCTGCAATAATCAAAGCTATGGAAGACATGTCCTTAAAATATCAAGAAATACTCAGTTTAAAAGGCACCATCAAAGAGCTGGAAGCATACAAAAGAGATGCCTTAATCACTTCCAGAGGACATGAGCAGAGGTCTGACAGATCACAGGAGCAAGTGAAAATTCTTCAACAGCAGGTAAATCCTACTGAAATGATTTCCTACATAAAAAATCATTTGTGGACCAAAATTACTGAAGGAATTCACTTAGAATGGCCTTCTATTCAAATAATATATGGGCAAAAAGATCTGCTACAAGCTGCCTTAGCAGAAATTGATAAAAAAAAGAAGGAAATTGGCAACAAGCCCCCACAAGCAATTCAACTCATATAATTCTTAAACAGTAAAAATAGGGAGGAATTAGAATATTTGAAGATTCCTGATAGGACAGAGGCTATCCTTGAGATCAGAAAAGTCCTAACAAAAAGAAACATTATGAATAATCTGGAAGAAAAGTGTGATAATATGAACATATCAATCAGTAAATTCAATACCAAGTCTGACTTGTTGCTAGAAGCAGGACTTCCAGATATTCATGCATTGAATGAAAAATTAATGCCACATAAGGATTATGATCAGAAAATTAGAGCCCATGCTAAGAAGCAGGCTAAAAATACTTTTCCACAAGGATCTCCAAGTGGCAAAGTAATTCTGCAATATTTTGAGAATTTATTCTTTTTGGAGAATGAGATTAAACATATGTTCATAGTAAAACAAAACTTTGCTAAGTACATAGAGGCCGATGAAAGCTACGGAAAATTTAAGAGTATAAATATCCCCACAGCTCAACAATGGCAAGAATTCACAGATCTGATGTGAATTTGACAGGTAAAAGAGAAGGAAAATCACATGAAAATTTATATTTTACTGTGTACCTTAGGGTAAAAATTCAGGGTCAAAGTGTATCAGATTGTCAAACAGTATCAGTGAAAATAATGTTATTGCTGGTTATTTTTCAATTACAGCAGTAAAACAATGAAAATCAGAGGATAAAGAGTATCAGGGTTGAAAGTGACAAGAAAGAGTCATCTACAAGCTATCTTCCATGAGATAATGCATCCAATGCCAGCAATGCTCACAACACGTCATGAAATCATTTTGATTAGGATAATCAGTTCTATATTTCCTTGTAAAATATAATAGCTTGCAAACTGTTTTGCTGCTGTCCCTCTTCTTATGCTATATTTCCTATTTTCCCTTGAATTTTTATGTCAAACTTTGAGATATTTTGTAAGTAATTCATTTGTATAAATGCTTCATCATTCGAAGTATTCAGTGTGGAATAAAATTTATCAAGACTACTATAGTCATTTTGCTGGATATATTGAAGTTGGTGTGAGTCAATTAGCAAAGCAGCAGACTGGAATTGAGATTAAAGATATCATAACTCAAGATTCTTGTGCTGACCAGATAAGTCTAGTCTTTTTCTTGTTTTCATTTTTTTTCTTTCAAAACTTTCCATACATTTATTTTAATGTGTTTCTATCTTTAATGATCAACTAGGAGAATTTAGAAAGGATTAGTGATAAAAAAGCTCCTTGTTTTTTACTAGTTGGCATTATTATGTTTTCTTCTTGATAACCGGACTATAGAATTCTTAATTGCTCTAGGTCCCTGTCTTATTCCCTCCTTCAATCTCCATTTCTATAACTTAAGGATTCTTAAGTGCCCTTTGTTCAGATTTCACCCATTCCATCAACAAAGCCTACTCAAAGCCTTTGAAGGTCATCTAGCCTGCCCTTAGTACATTTTCATCTTTAAGTCTTATTTCCTAGCTCTACTTGCCTATAAAGTTGACTCCATAGCCCAATGTTCTGGTAGATCCCTTTGGTTTACCTTGAAACACTTTTTATTCCCACCACACTTTCAAAAAAAATCCTACTGTACACTCGTAGCTAGCCTAAAACCCAATTATAAAACAAAGTTAAATCTTTAATAGAGATCCCTCTCTAGAACTCAGGAAGGCTAGATCCTGAATTATAAAAGCGGTTCTTGGTTACCCCTGGTTTTCTTAACTACAAAAATCGTCATCCCACAACCTGAGAATTACTAGGGTGAAAAAAATTCTTGTGATAGCACATTATAACATGCTAACCCATTACTTCCACCTTATTCAAGCAGTAGGACGTAGTAGTATATTCTATTCACTTCGTTAAGCGATAGAGTAGACTATTGTATTTCAAAATCATATCAGCATGTTCTACTCAATGAGGAAATGGAAAGAACTGTTCATTGAAATCATCCTGGTGATGTGTTGGTCACCTAAGGCAACAATGTCAAATAAGGAGTAAACCCATGTTCTACCCAGGGCTTAGGGGTGCTACTGCTCTTACTTATTGCGCTTACCTACTCTTGGTAAAAAAATTAACACATAACAATTACTCAAAACATTCTGCAGGACTAGATTTTCAAGCTCAAGCACACTAAATTTTTTTATCCTCAGTTTGAGGTAATGCCTATGAATTACTCAAAGTATTGCACTCGGATTTAGACTATCATACCTACAGAAATATAGAGTGTAGAATTGTTGTCAGGTATTGTAAACATTCATTCGGTATGAGTGGCTTTACCCTACTACATACTAACAGGGCACCATCCTCGAGGAGGTCCTCATGAATGAAACAAAGACAACAATATTCTAATTTTGGCCAGGTGACCCATTCCATGCACAGGCCTTAGTAGATACTAGTAACAACAAAGTACCTTAACAGCTGCTTGGGTCTTGATGAGGCATGGAATACCTATTAGGAACAGGTCTGCACTAAACCACAAGTCCAAAATATGTTAACTCATGGCTGAGATATTCCCATAGGTCTGAGGTATAGTCACTAATCACAGGTTTGGACTTCTTTGCAATAGATCCAAGGTGTGCCACAGGTCCGAATGTGCAACAGATCTGAATTATTAAGTTCCACAAGTCACAAGTCGGTTACAGGTTCCAGTTGCTAGGGGTCTACAAAAGAGTCTGAGTTATAATTCAAGCAAATATATTTTCCCAAAGTTCCGTCAACAGGAAATATAACAAAAATACAGAGGTTTCTCCAAAAGGTGCCAAATGTCTTTATCCTCCTGCCTTAGATTCAAATCCCCCCCTTTTCTTCAATTGTTTTTCTTCTTCATATGCAAATTATTTCTTATTCCTTGACTGATATTCCATGCCATAGTGAAAATTTTGGCTTTATATTTATACTTATTTTAATATGTAAAAGGACGTCTTTTGGTAAGGAGGGATCCGACCTGTGAAATTTTCAATATTTATTTAAACTGATTTTAAGACTACTCATCCTTTCTTTGATAAGAACGCCATAAATAATAGGCTACATACTTCAGCACATTGTATATTAGTGATGAATCCTCCAATCAATTGAAAAAACATCTCTTAAAATTTCATTTCATTTTACCTGCTCTTCTGCACAGCTTTCATGCTTATAAAAATAGGAAAGACGAACTATTGCATCTACTACATCTATTGATTTTTTTCAGAAGAAAAAAACACAATGAACTTCATTTAAAAAAAGGCATTTACATTTGCATCGATCGTTTCCCAATGTCCAGACGGATGATCCACAAAACAAAACTTAAAAATCCAAGCAACAGAGCCATAAAAAAGGCCAATGGTCTAAGAAAAGATCAAGAAGCGCCCCAGAGGCAGCCTATCAGGAAATTCAAATAGAAAATCTAAAGAGTCACTTTGCAGAATAAAAATTCCAGGAAGCTGACAAGTTGAGGGGAATACAAACAAAAAAATACCTCTCACATAAGCAGTCATGAAGATTTAGATCTCGAAATAACCATGTCCTTGAACATAATTATCTCAGGAAAGAAGCGACATAATACATCTATTGACTTATCCACGACAATAACAGAAGTTGTTCCAAGACCTGTAGAAGTGGACAATAAGTGAATATGCTCAGAGCACAACTAGAATTTTCCATAGTCACATTTTGTGCACCATATAACAAGGATTGAGAATACTTGCAGTTGCATACCAGATATAATTCGAATTTCTAACACTCATTGAGGAAAATAGATGCACCTAGGGTTTCATATATATTCTTCATCTATACACTTAGGATAGATTAGGGCTTAGAGCTTGCTTCAACAATGATATTACTCTGTCTGGGAAACTGGATCAAGAATCGCAGTTGGGTATTGTTTCCCTGGAGAGGTAGATGCAAGCCTGGATCAAGCTTATGAGCTCCCACAGAGGCCACTGTGAATTTGTTTCATCAAATCGGGTTGCTAATGGGTTGCATAATAAGAGTACCTGTTTTTGGAGTTGTGGATTTGAGTGCAATACAGAGATCCTCACACTGTCCATGGTGCCAGGCTCCAGATCCATGAGCATGGATCGGGGCACAAATATACCGCATCCTTCCTCCAAACCTGCAATATTATGGCTACATCCTTCCTCAAAATCGGAAACAGTATGGTCGCATCCTCCCTCCTTCCTTGGACAAACCATGCAACCGAAGGGAAATGAACAAGGGAAATTAAAAATTTTGATATTTGAAAATTTTTGACATTTTGAAATGAAAAACGTGTGTTTTTTTTTAAGGCCAGTCAAATTAATTTAAAAATATATATTTTTTAATAATTATAATAATTTTTAAATAATTAAAATAATTTCTAAATAATTAAATGTTTGTTTATTTTGATTGTTTAAAATATTTACAATAAAAAAATAAAACATATATTTTTGAGAAGCAATTAAAATTATATGAGTAAATAATGGACTGATTTTTGCATATAGTAATTCTTCTACTCTACAAAATCATCGTGTTTTATTAAAAGGAGTTTTAAACTTTACACAATTAAATTATGTTGTATTTCAAATATTTGGAGTTTTAATCTCTTTTTTTTATATATTTTTTCTTTATAATTTATGTATTATTTTTTCCTTATTTTTAAGTATTACTTTAAAAGTGAAATTCACATGTTTTTTCTTTAATGATAGTAATCTATGTATTCATTCATTTAAATTAGATACATTTTCTATAATAAATAATAGTGTAGTAGAATTAATAGATGAAATGATTTTTTTGATTAAAACATGACAATATCAAGATTGTGATTTCTTATTGTTTATAATCAATTTTTGAATACATAAATGAATTAAACACCTTAAAAATCTCTTTATTGATCTCAGTATATAGTGAATTCTACAGAAGTAAGAACCTGATAAGTAGCAAGGAAAAATTTCCAGACGAGAAGATAGCCAAAATACCAAGCTGACCATGATTTGAGAAAGAATTCTAGAGCATACATAAACCCTAACTTCTTTAGAGCATATCTCTGAAAATATAACAAACAAAGATCTGACGCTTGGACTAGATGTTTAAAAAAAATTATCCTTAACATGGTCGAAGTTTCATGGCCTGCAACCTCACATAAAAATGTTATAGCAATAATGTTGAACTGGCCCTAATTAATTCAAATAATATCAAATCATTGTTGAAATATGTCGAAAGTCAGTTAGAGAGTGAATTAGAATCGACACGTAGCCCAACCCGTCGCAAGAGCGACACTTAGCCCCAACCGTCGCAATAGCGACGTTTCTGCCGCAACTCTCGCAATAGCGACACCTTCACCTGAACTGTCCCAATAGCGACAATATTCTCAAACGTCGCAATAGTGACAATTTCCTCTATGCCGTCGCAATTCCGACGCTATTGCAGAAACTGTCGCAATTCTGACGGATTCCTCCAAACGTCGCAATTGCGACACTTTTTCTAAGTGTCGGTATTGTGACACTTGTCCCTAAATGTCGGTATAGCGATGGTTTAGGGCGAGATTTGAAAAAGTTGAAAAAATTTGGGGAAATTTCCGACATTTGGTCAAAAGTGTTAGAACCAAGTGTCAGAATTTCTGCCAAATGTACTAGTGATAAAAATCAAGGATGACCTGGCAGCAACTGTCTCAAATCCGGAGGGGATGGGGGATAGTATGACTAGAAGCCAAAATGGGTGACATGAGAGAGGTACAAGGAAAAAATGGATGGAATACTGTAACATGAGGAAAAGGGACCTGGGACATACTCCATGATGCGATGGTGACACAACTTGGATGCTCTAAGCAAGGGTGGCTCGATGAGGCTGCCACACAAAATAGGGCTAGTGGGGACCATAAAAGCATGATAAAAAGATGGTTACTTAGGAAGAAAATCGACACATGCGTTGAAAATTATGAAGGAAAAATGGTGCCCCAAGTAGAAGCAGCGCAAGTGAAGAAATATGATTTTGAGAGGTGGTGAAGTGACGCTTCTTGGAAAAATGGCTTCCTGGTGAAGTATCAAATCACCAAAAAAAGAAGGATACCCATTTTACGGCATAGTGAGAGATTTCCAATGGTGCCAATGGTTCAGAAAATTGAGTTACCATTTGGTCTTAGTTAGCAAAAGAAAAATTAGGGCTTTTCTTTTAATAGGGTGATTTCCCTCCAATTTGGTTCATTTTCTAGTGGAGCTGTGGTGAACTTGGAGAGGAAGAGAAGGCCCTAAATCTTGCAGCAATCATACTAGACAAACTAATCATTAGAATCGAGATCCTTCAGTGGCAGGTTGGTGGCCTAACACCACTCTACTTTTTCAATGGATTAGTTTTTTAGATTAGGTGCCCAAAGCCTGGGATCAACACTCTGCCCATCCTCATGGCTGACTCACACTTCCTGGGCCCTGTACTACGAGTTGGCTCACAGTTTACAGAGGGGAAAACTGCGAGCTCGTAGGTATCGAGTTAGAAAAGTGTGAGTTGGAAAAAAAGGTTGATTTTTCCTATTTTGTGTCTACGAACTGGGGCTTGGTGATTTTGATGTATTTTTATTTATACGAACTGAAAAACATGTTGGGTTTGTGAAAGTATGGTAGAGCTAAATATCAATTGGAGAGAAAGGGATTTGGATACACTTCTTGCCAAGATTCAGGGGGATCAGGTGGTCCGAGGTGCACTTGTGAGGTACAGGGTTCTCAAGTTGTTTGAGGACCTGCTAATGAGGGCAGGGGAGCCCTTGCTATCTAGGATAATCAAATACTGGGATCCATACCAAGAGGCCTTTGTAGTGCAAGGGCATGGGATCGGGTTGACCATACAAGACATATATTTCTTGACCAGAATCCTGCCACTAGGGGTAGTGGGTAATATACATCCGACATTTCCACGAGGGTGGAACATATTAGAGTTCATGGAATGCCACTGTATACCAGATGCTCGGGCTAAGGGAACGACCATACCGATTGGAGATCTAGTGAGACTAGAGACATGGGTTGTTGCCACAGTAGTACTGCAGATCCTGGGCAACCATGCGATCCACCGCATTACTGGGGGGTTGTTACAGAGTATTTTTTCACTGTCCCTATGATCCCCATACCACACATTGGAAGACCATTTTAGTGACTTTTGTGTATTTTCATACCTTGTAAAAGGTGTCATTGCATCCCGTAGCATGAGAAAAACATTTTCTATGTTTACTATTCCTGGAGCAGGCTCTAAAAAGCACATGATTTTGGGTCGGCACTGGTAGGCAGTTATGGCCTCATGCCCATACAGAAATTACCACTGGGCCTTGTGCCCATTGGCGCTATGTCTCAGTGGACTACCCGTGCTGAGCTTTTTTTGGATTTTTTTTAAAAATAGAACTTAAATTTCCATTCCCAACCACTTAGTGAGCAGAGTCAGCATGGTTTGTTCGACTGAATAATGTCGAAGACCTTCCTTTGGCTTCTTGTTTCCTACATTTTAGAAACTCCCCAAAGGATAAGGTCTCCCTTCCACCTTATGATGGATCCAAAATCACCTCCTCCACTCCTATAAATACATCCTTCTCACATAGTTGCAGCTAGCTAAACAATCCTTACTATATCTTGTGTGAGATAGAGCAGAGAGGAATCCATTTTCGAGAGAGAGTCTAGGCCTATTGCCTCGCCAAGTCCAAATCCGCGACGAATGCTTGAGATGCGTTTTGACTCAACTCGTTGAAGGAGGCTGCAACGTCAAGGCTCTTTTGGTTGTAAAATATTTCTCTCTACTTATTAATACATGACTGATGTTTTGGTTCCCATTTTGCATTTGATATGTTTAATATTGTGTAATGCATTTAATTCTCCTTGACCAATTAAATATTTATGGATGCAAGTATGTTTTTATATGTTCTTATCATTCTCTGATCCTTGTGCAGGCACTTGAGTATTACCGTTGAAGGACAACGATGTGTCAAGATGAAGATTAGGAGACTACTGCCACAGCTACGAAAACTACGTTGGAATAAATGTAGGCCATCTATCTTGACTCAGCTTCATTCATAAGCTAGGAATCCAAAGAATTAGCATGCTCCCTTGTTGGTAGACCAAGCTAGGGCTAGAGGGATCACCTCTGTCCGTAGAGGGGATTTACCTTCACAAAAAGTTGGCGGCTCCACTCGGGATCAGTGTGTGTTGTCGTCTCTTGTTCTTCGTATAGTGTTTTTCTTGTTGAGTCAAATTTGGTCGTTTCATCATTTTTTTTCTTTGTTTAGCCTGTCTAACTGTTTTCAGCCATCCTTTTCAATCCCAGAGTGTCAAGTCTTACCTTTGATCAATGGTTTTTATTTTTTCCAATAGTTTTCTCGCTCGGCGCTGCTTTTCCTTGAACAAATGCACCGATTGGTGCTTGTTTATTTTGTCACACGTGTGCCAACACCTGTTTAGCACAGATTACAACTAAATAGACATGTTGAATCCTATAGGATTGAATTTTAGCCTTTTTTTGGAGTTTTGTCAGTATTTGTTGCCTCTAGATTGGTCTTTTATCGTTCTACTGGTCCCCTAAGATTGTTTTGACGCGGTTGTCTCAGTTTTCTCGGCTGTTTTTCCATCATCTTATCGGTGGATTTTGTTACTCTAGGGTTTCTAGGTGCTTTGTGCCATTTGTTTGGTCCTCTCTCCATTGAGCCTTCTGAGTTGAGTTCGAGTTAGTTTGGTCTTTGTCATTTCAGTTTGATTGAATGATTGTTTAATATTTTCTTTCGGTTCTACGTGTCTTTGCTTTCTTGAATGGTCATTATATATTTCATTTAGCTCCCTATTTGTAACCTTGAGCATATATTACATTGCTTGTTGAACCAGTTCAAAAGCCCTCTTTGTTTTCTTGAAGGAGTGTAGCTTTGTTTTTTAGTGTGTTCGATATTTGTATTGGATTGATCTCTCTGTTTTATATCGTTTTCATTCAAATTACTCAAAATTAGTGTCCATTTTTCCTTTTAGTGTAACATTCCATTTTTCTTCTCATTCATCTAAAAAGACAAAATTTTGCATTCTTTCTCTTAGCCTGAAAATGTAAAATATTCTTTTACATTAGTAGCATTTAGTGAACAAGGAAAGAGCTTTTAGTTTTCTTCTTTGGTTGTCTTAGATGAATTAGGGAAAATTCTCTTGTACTGGATTGATTGCTTCTTTGCTATGAATTACTATCCCTTTCTTAGCTAGCTTTAATTGAATAGGAATGATTTTATTTTGCATTTAGTTGTGCATTTAGGATTTGAGATCACATTTGGTAAGGCCTTGAGATCGAAACATTAATTCAAGATCAACTTTAAAATGAATTCAATCAACCTAAGGAAGCATTGAAACATAAGACACATATTGTAGAGGTCTAGGCTAGTGACATGTTCCAGCATCATTAAGGCTAGTAGCTTTCATTCGCCATCTGGCTTTAAACAATGTTAGCATGGACTTGTGCTCCCCGTACCGTCTAGTATATAAAGGGAGACCCTCATAGGTTGCAATCCTTTATCCATAGGACATTGATTCTGTCACCCTGTAACCGTGATACACCGAACAAAACATTTGGGAAGACTACCTACACGCACGTTAAGTCCTTGGTCATTTCTATTTCATTTAATCACCAAGGTGTATATTGTAGTTCACAGAAACTTGGTACACTCTCTTTCTTAGATTTCTTGCATAGTCATTTTGGTCTTTTTGTGACTCTCGAAAATTGAAAAGATCCTCGAGCACTTGTCCTTTCGCACTTGTTTCAACTTGAAAGTGACTAGAGTCACCTTTTTCCTATTTATTGACTCTTAAAATATGAAATGATGGAGTTTTGTTTCGATGTCTTAAAAAATTAACTGCCCACGAAATATTCCTGGTTCAAGTTATCTTCCTTAGTGATTCTTTAGGTTTGTTTCTGATGGCAACATTTCTGGAGTTGACCAACAAAGGAATCCCCTATGAAGGGAATCCTGGTCATTTTCCTACTTTTGGGAATGTTGATGCTCCTTATATGGCAACTTTGTCCCTTCCTGGGTTAATTGTTGGTTTTCCCATGTGATTATTTTCGGCCTTGGTGGTCTCGAGTGGTTTGACCTCTGCTCAACCACCTCTTTCACCTGAGAAACATCATGTTGATTTTAAGGTGGACCTCTCTCCTTCTTTGCCTATTTCTTCATCCTCTTCTTCTAGTTCGCTTGGTGAAAGTTTGGAATCTAGTAACCAAGAGGCTAAGAAGAAAAAGAAGAAGAAAAAAAATAATAAGTTTGATAAGCGAGAGGCTAATGCTACATCTATTTCTCCTAAGACACCTTCCATCGATAAACCATCCAATCTTCCACAGAAAGTCAAATTCCCTTGCAAGTTGTGCTTGGGCAACCACCTTCTTCGAGCATGCCTTGGCATCCCCAAGGTGCTCAAGGTCTTGTACGATGGCCATTCGCCGTTGTCTTTTGCCTCTAGATGTCATGTTGGTGACACGTCTTCAACTAGTATTGATAAGACTCGTAAGAAATAGGGTAAGATCACAAATCCTTGTAATTTGTGTGATGGGCCTCACCCCATTCACCTTTGTTCATACATGGAGGAAGCCACAAGAGTGTTGGAAAACCCCATTATTTCTGCATCCCGCCTTTAGGTTGGTTACCAGAAGCTTTCATTGAGTCCTCCGCTAGTTGATAAAATGATCGATTAAGATTCATCTTTGGTCGATCCTGCTACCTTGGAAATTCAAAATCATGAATCCATTCCTAACCGACCATTGGTCGTGGAATTTTTTGATCTCATCCCACCTAAGGTTCATCAAATCTTTTCCGTAGAGAGTGGCTCACATACCCCTCGCGTTCTTCTTGTTTCTTCATATTCCTCGGACTTAGAGAAAGATTCTCCCACCCCTGTGGTTGAGGAAGCTACTCCTACTGCTCGCACATTTGTGGTCCAAGTGGATCCTCCTCTTCCTCCCCTAACACAAAGGGATGAACATTCCATTCCCGTGGTGCCCCCTTAGAGTAGTTTGGTCACTTCTTTTGATTTGAGTAGATTCATGGGATACCATCTTCCTTCTCTATGCCTTTTGAGATCACGGTATAGCCCTTCAATGTGGTCATACCTAGAACAATTATAGACAAAGGCACATCTGTTAGTATTTTGTCTTAAACTACTTGGAAAGATTTTGGTTCTCCATTGCTTGTGCATGTTACCCAGGATCTATTGACGTTTAACAAAGGAACCACTCAACCATTAGGGATCCTTCTGAAGTTGCCTATTACTTTGGGAGGGAAAACCGTCTATATAGACGTGATGGTGGTCCAAGGCCCCTTGGATTTTAATTTACTCTTGGGGCACGATTATGCTTATTCCATGGGTGCACTTGTCTCTTCCCTCTTTCATTTGATTTATTTTCCACATGAAGGTTGGATCGTGACCATTGATCATATTTCCTTCGTTGGTGCTGAGGTGATAGCTGATACACCATCGCCTATTCTTGGGCTTTATTTGCCAGTTGTATCATCCCTGCCGCAGGTTAATCATGTGGCCACTTTTCTGTTGCCCTCATCCAGTGATAGTGCTATCAAATACCATCTACTGGGGGCATTTGATCATGATTTCCGAGATGTTTTTCTCTTATCGGATGAGAACCTCTTGGAAGCCATGACTTCTTACTCGACATGATAAGTTGTCCTCGGAGCATAGTTCATTTTCTTGTGTCAACCTCCTTAAAAAATGAACCAAGGTCCTATGATGACAATTCCTTTACTATGTCAACCTTGTTAAAAAATGAATTACCTTATGAGGAAAGTTCCTTTACTATGCCAACCTCGTTAAAAAATGAATTAGGTGATGAGGATAGTTCTTTTACTATGTCAACCTCGTTAAAAAATTAAACAGGTTCCCTTTTCAATTCGAGTCTTTGGTTAGATCTCATAAAATCCAAGTCGAGTCTTTCGCCTGATCTCATAATTGAAAATCCGTTCCATCCACCTGTTAGTAACTAGTAGTCTACTCAAGTGAATTCCAAGTGTAGTTTTCTAAAAAGTTTCAAGCTTGTGTAAAAATGAAATCGATTTCAAGCATAGTTTTTCTAAAATGTTCCAAGCTTGTGTAAAAATGAAACCAAATTCAAGCAGAGTTTCTTGATTTCAAGCTTGTGAAGAAATGAAACCATTCCTATTTTATCTCTTGTGATTTCCATTTTATTAGCCTATTTTCCCAGATGAGCCTTGGTTTTCTCATTCCATCGTTACCATCTGCTCGACCGATCATATGCCCTCACTTGGTTTTTTTACCCATTCCTGAGGAACATTTTCAATGAGTGGTATTTTTAGGTAGCCTATTGACCTTCACTTGTTCTGATCATTTCCACCATCACCAGGACCAGTTGCTACCCTTAATACCACTTGTTCCTCCAGGAGGAGTCAAATTTTAGCTCTTTTCTGACTCTTAGAAACTGGAAAGATTGTCGAGACTCTTGTCGTTCTGAACTCATTAAAGGCAGAGAAACGATATCTACCTAGTATACATTTACCCCTTCTTTGGGATGGGATATATTATTTACAAAAAAAGGAATACCTTAGCCTATCACGACTAAGAGGTTCTCTTAGACATACTTTTCTACATTTTCGGTCTGTGAGACTACCTACGAAAAGGGACTTGTTGGAGTTTTCTTTTCCGCTTCTTTTCAAACTCTCTAAAGATGAAAATATGCCGAGTTATTCCTTTCTTAGACTCTCTAAAACCTAAATGACATCAAAAAATCGTCACCATGACCTAATTGAGTTCCTCCTTCCTAAGGCTCGTAAAATGTACTAGGAAGAATTTTTCCAAAGGAAAAACTTATATTACAAGCACATTCTATCCCCTTCAAGCTTGTTTGAAAAAATAATTAGGGTGCTTGCCAACAATGGTGGGGGGAAATGGAACTAGTTCTCAGTCCTGTCAGTATTATGTCGCTCTTGAACATGAAAATCATCTACATTCGTGTCGGGTTGGGGACATCCCATTTCATCATTTCTTGCCTCCATGGGTTTGGGTAATCTGTTTTGATCTCTCATCTGCTCTTTGCCACGTAATCATGACCTCATATCCTTTGATGTCAAATACTGCCAATTTTCAGAGTCGTGTCGCCAATATTGTCAAGACAAGTTTCCTTTTGCAGTTTTTCAACCTTAAATCCTCTGTTTGGTCCTGATTCACTATCATCTTATTCCTCTATCTCGTTTCGATGATGTGGGAAACATTATGGCCCTCCTTTGACCAGGTCACTTCCTTTCAACTTCAGCTCATTATCCAGGAAGTTGACATAGAGACTCCCTTCTAATACCTTGGAGCTTTCATACCTCAATGGAAAGTTCTTCGCATTCAATGATAGGTCCTCATCATTGGCTTTTGATCGAGTGATTCCATGGGTGTTCAACGTGAGCTCATTTTTCACATTCTGTGGATTGTGCTGGTTGTACCTTGAGAGCTTGTAATATTCCCAAATGGGGAAGCAACAATATATGAACACAATAATGGAAAGAAAAGTGAATTAATCAACACACCATGATATGATAAAAATGTACATACATCTTATTAAACATATTAGAAAATAATAGGTACACGATCTTGAGGATCATGTCACTCAAGCAATACAAAACAAACCTCTATAAGCAAAATATGTCAACTCATGAGAAATAGGTGCCATACAAATGCCCTGAGCTAAGACATCGTAGTTTTGGGGAAAAAAATTCTGCATAAAGATAGATAAATCTAAATCTATTGTTCTATAGCTCAAACAATTCTAGGAGTGAAAATCTAGCCTCCTAGACACCTTTCCAAGAGAACACGAGAAGGGTTTCCAGAAATACGCCCAAATACAAATGGTGTTCTACAGCCCTGGGGCTAAAGAATCACTGCCACTAAAGCCCCTGAAATAGAAGAATGAAACAATATGGATATGATGTAGATCTCCTCCAAAGGTATCCTCTAATGAAAGGTTTAACCCTTCACCTACAAGAAAACACTCTAAAAGAGCCAATAGATCCTCCTCTAAAACTGCCTCCCAAAATAATGCAATTCCCAGTTGAAACTGCATTGTCACTTGATATGATAGCTTGGCTTGATGCGAAATATCTGAAATAGGCTCAATAACTCTCTGTTTTGATCTCCCAATGGAAAGAATCTTTCCTCCACTGCAAAACTAGCTCAGAATGTGGGTTTCTCAACCCTCCACCACAACACCCTACAACACAACAAAAACGTGAATAGAAACTGTGTTGTAGCTGAAGACTGAAGCTTGGCCAGAATACCAGATGTGTGGAAATGATAGAACAATACTCTCCCAAGAGGCCTATCAAGGAAAGAGGTGGGATTCTCGACCGGGAACACCCTGTGTTAAAAAACACTGCAATATTAGCTAAACAGTTGAAGAGAGCAAAAAAGTATAAAAGAACATATCAAAATAATAATCATAACATAAAACCATATGGATGCCATAGTATTCCTTATAAACAATGTGAGCCTTCTCACCTTGGGTCCCAATCGTTAGTGTTTCCACCATCATGTAATCAACCTTCCTCCAAAACTGCGTTGTCCCACCATTAATGCCACTCCTCCATAACAACGCTATTTTATTTGGTCAAAGTTGACCAATTCAACATGCTCCAGCCCCTTTTCACATCTAAGGGTCTTCAATCCAACTTTTAAATGACCTCCATTCACACTAGGAGTGTCTTTTATTCCTACTAAGGACATTTATGGATCTCCATACCCTTTTATTCCTCTATCTAAGAGAAAAATCAAAATTTTAATATTCCCATTAGCTGTATGCTAATTTAGGAATATTACAGTCCTCCCCTCCCAAATGCTTCTTTTCCTCAAGAAACTGTAAGGATAGAACTGAAGAGCCTTTCCTCTTCCTCCTGTAGCATCTCCACATGATAAGGTCCTCCAATGAACAAGGTGTTGTCTCATCAATAAGTCTCCAAGTTGCTCCTCCCAAGTGTCTAAGTATGCCTTTGGTGAAAATTCCAAATGGATCTCATCATGAAAAAGTGGAATATCTATGGAAGAAACTATATGTGGTCTAGAGGCATTCTTGAGTCATGGGATCTGAAATATACTAGGAACTATCATTCCAATGTGAAGCCTCCATCCCCAAGCTATCATCCAGAAAAAGTGAGTCACCCTCCAACATGGAAACTCATGAAACATCTCCTCCACCGTAGGCTCCGGCAAAGAAGGTGGGCTACATAGTTGAACATGATGGATCAAATTTTCCATCCCACACTGTCTCTCTCTCCACTTATGATAAGCAAAGAGTTGCTGCTAAATTTGGGCTGCAATAATGTTGCCTTCATGAAGCAAAAAGGAAATTGGATCCTCAAAGACCCACTCTTTGGTTCTTGCCCAGATCATTCCATCCATAATAAATATGAAATTATCATCATATGAAATCCAAATGAGAGAAGTGTTGAAGGTTTTACATAGTGCTAGAAGGTACCAATAGTCTCCCAAGTAGTCACAATGTATTTTTACCAACTGCAGTTTCAAAATATGATGTGGCAAGTTGCCCTCAAACAATTTTCTAGTTGGGAATGCCATCTCATCCACTAGTAAATAGTAAATGGCATTATATATCAACTGAGCATATAGGAAATAGTACAAATCTTGCCCAAAGCCATTCAAGAAATGGCTATCACCATCATAGATGTTGGTCTCAAAATGACCATGAAGCCCAAATAGAGGCTTGCCCTCTTGTGGAGCAATGCATCGTATAGAGATGGGAAGAGAATGAAAATACTGTGTTAGATAATCAATAAATTCAAAAACATAATTATTACCATGTACTGAGAGCAATATGATAATAATATCCATGAATGATCCTTACATGGTGGTATGCCATACTCTCATGAAGAGGAATGAACTATGTGATGCATGAAGATATTTCTTCTTATGCTTGGAAATCCAAGTCAAGAAGATCATATCATGGTAATAGATGTCTCCACCCACTACTCCATCACTCTCATCTCCTATTTGATCACCAAGTGCATCATATGTGAAGTTATCCTGGGAACACTCCATAAACAAACTCAAGCTCCCAAGTAACAACGTTGTTGGCCTTTGTGACAAGGCTCCTGTCATCTCATAGCTCCATCCTTTCACATGCCCAATGTCAAAATCATCTATAATAATGCTGCTATATATGGGATATTCCTTCCAAAGTGGAAGTACCTCCTGATCCTTCAGAGCTAAGGAGTATCCCCTTTGCACCATGATGGTTCCATCACCTACTCCTGCAACATCATGCAAAGTATGGGATAAAATCAGCCCATATTTTCCCAAGAGTTTCCAAAGCAACAAAAACTCTTGTTGCCTCCCTACACCATCACCATATAAACCATGGAGCAACAACATGATGGTTGACATGAAAGATATCACATCGCCCCAATATACCCAAACTCCTTGCTGCCATATAATGCAAGTGCCATGCCAAATTCCATCCACCCACATACCCTTTGAAGAAGGATATGTCACATGATGACCAAACTTTTTCAAGAGTAACCAATGCAGCCTTGCATCATGCTACCCTATGTCATAAATCTGCAAGTGGCTTTCCAGCCTCTTTCTCATCAACATCACCCATCCAACCAATGGTGATTTTCTAACACCATGCTCAAAATTGGAATTCCTCCAATGGAGAATACCGTCCTCCCAAGTCATATTTCCATCTTTCCATTTCATGGGAAGTTGAAATGCAATCTCCTGGAGATATCCAAATGATGACCACTAATCAATGACCATGTTGACCCCATAAGGATCCAAATAAGATGTAGGAAAAATCTTCTTATCAAAGTGTGAAGTGCTCATCAAGATGTACCCATCATAATAATGGAAGATGCCATCCATCATAAGATGTCCTCCATCAATCACCTACCTATCCTCTGCTATATATGTAGAAAGGTCATTGGAAAGCTCCAATAATGGTTGGGCCCCCAAATCAACCACTGTTGATCAATGACAGTGCTGCTGATCTCCATGATGGTGCATCTGTTGTCTTAAGATCATGATCATTGTTGTACACATAGTTCTGCATTCCATTGTTTAGGACAATACTCACCCTATCCTCCAAGAATCTACACTCCAACCCCAAGAGTTGTGTGTAGCTCAACAATGAATCATCAGGATGGCCGTATTTCTCCTCATTGAAAAAATCAAGGGTCCTCAGCATAGTGGTAGTTTGCTACTCCAAATCAACAATGTGCTTTGACCCTAGGCCTTGCATTTTCCCTGACAACATGTTTCCATAATCCTCCAGATGATGTGCTGAGATAACAGGAAATGAAAATATGTGCATACCTTGGTAAAGCTTGGGAACATCTTGTACTTCTACAATGGTTCTTTCTTTTGGTGTGATGGCTTCCCCAACTACTGATGATGATGGCTTCTCCTCTATGGCTGCATCATCACTGGTACAAGTCTCCTCCTCCTCATGCATCTCCAGAATAGTGCATGGGACTCTAAATGTCAAGAGATCAAGACCACTTTGTAAAGGTGCAAGTTTTATTTCTCTTGATGCAAGTGGTGGTGGGATTTTATTCTCCTCTCACTTCTCCTTGTCAAAATTCTTGATCAACCTTTGAGTAAAATCTACATATGCAGTCCCTCTTGCATGACTCAAATGGCTGAACCACCAAATGCTTGCTTCACCCTCAAGGTGCAGTGCTGCAATCTCAACAGCTTCTCTTTCTACCACTGGATGTAGTAGGAAGAAAGAATCCAACTTCATTCCCCAAGATCTTGTTGTGCATGAGGATGACCCATCAAAAGTATACAATAGAAATATGTTGCCCTTTATTCTTCTATTGTTGCAAGGTCTCCTTTCTTCTTTGAGTTGAATGAACTGCGGGAGAGTTATATTCTCCTTGAAAGCTCTAGGTTGAGAGTTATATTTTGGAAGATACTCACTTAAAATCTCATGATCTAGGTTTCCTCCATCTTCATGCCTCTTGCCTTCAAAATAAAATGGCATATCATGTTTCTTTGGAGTTATATGCAATACCGGATCTTCTTTTTGCTGATAGGAAGTACATGGACCTTCCTCATCTTGAAACCCTAATGTGGTTTCATTTATTTTCTCCATTTTTCTTTGCCTGACCTCCTTGGTAAGGTCATTCTTAGATCTAAAAACAGATGAGATAAAACTCATTATTTCCATCATTTTTATCTCTTTCTCCTTCTTCTTATTCTTCTGATAGCATAATGGTTGAGATCCACAGGCTGAGCCAAGATTATGCTTTGATACCACTGTAATATTCCCAAATGGGGAAGAAACTATATATGAACACAATAATGGAAAGAATAGTGAATTATTCAACACACCATGATATGAGACAAATTTGAAACCATATTATTAAACATATCATCAAATAATAGGCACAAGATCTTGAGGATCATGTCACTCAAGCAATACAAAACAAGCCTCTACAAGAAAAATATGTCAACTCATGAGAAATAGTTGCCATACAAATGCCGTGACCTAAGAAAGCAAAGTTTTAGGGCATAAATTACTGCATGAACATATATCAATGTATATATATTTTTATATATCTCAAATAATTCTAGGAGTGAAAATATAGCCTATTAGACACGTTTCCAAGAGAACCTGAGAAGGGTTTCTGGATATACACCCAAATACAAATGGTGATCTAGAGCCTTAGGGCTGAAGAAAAACCACCAATAAATCCCCTGAAATAGAAGGCTAAAATAATATTGATCTGATTTAGATATCCTCCAAGGGTATCCTCTAATGAAAGGCTAAACCCTTCACCTACAAGAAAACATTCTAAAAGAGCCAATAGATCCTGCTCTGAAACTGCCTCCCAAAATAATGCAATTCCCAGATGAAACTGCACTATCACTAGATATGATAGCTTGGCCTGATGCCAAATATCTAAAATATTCTCAAGAGCCTTCTTTTCTGATCTCCCAATGGAAGGAATCCTTCCTCCACTGTAAAACTAGCTCAGAAAGTGGGTTTCTCAACCGTCCACTACAACACCCTGCAACACAACAAAAATATTACTAGAAACTACACTGTAGCTAAAGAATGAAGCTTGGATAGAATGTCAGATGTGTGGAAATGATAGAAAAATACTCTCCCAAGAGGCCTCTCAAGGAAAGAGGTGGGATTCCTGACTGGGAACACCCTGTGCTAAACAACACTGCAATATTAGCTAAACAACTAAAGAGAGCAACAAAGTCTAAATAGACAGATCAAAATAATAATCATAACATAACACCATATGGCTGCCATCCTCTTCCTTATAAACAATGTGAGCCTTCTCATCTTGGGTCCCACTCATTAGGGTTTCCACCATCATGCAATCAATATCCCTCCAAAACTGTGTCGTCCCATCATTGATGCCACTCCTCCATAACAACGTTGTTTGATTTGGTCAAGTTGACCTATTCAACATGCTCTAGCCCCTTTTCACACCTAAGGGTCTTCAATATAGCTTTTAAATGACCTCCATTCACACTAGGAGTGCCTTTTATTCCTACTAAGGAGATTTATGGGTCTCCATACCCTCTTATTCCTCTATCTAAGAGAAAAATTAAAATTTTAAAATTCCCATTAGCTGTATGCTAATTTAGGAATATTACAGAGCCATTGTCATTATTGGTGGTTTCTCTCGTGCTTGTTAACAACTTTCATCATTGGCTAGTAATCATGTGACTTTCTTTCCCATTCGACTTCACCTCACACATTCACATGCTTGAATTTTTACTTGTTCATGTCGAGATGGAGCGCAAGACCCGGGGTTTTATGTGATAAAATCCAGGTTGCATGATCGTTTTGGTTTATCATGACAATATTCATAACTCTTTTGATTGGATGGTTGCGATCATACCTGAGTCTATTTATTGATCCTTCTTGCTGGATGGCTTCATCCATACCTCGAATCATGTTTTTATATCTACTCTATTATAGATGCCTGCGCCCATGCCATATGTTCATGTATCAGAGATATCAATTGTACTTGTACTTGCAGGTCTTCTGATGACAATGTTTAGTTTGAAAACATTCTCGTAAAGAATTTCACTCCTCCCTCTCTCTCAAACCTCATGCTTTAGGGGGAATCTGTTACACAGTATTTTGTCACCGTCACTGTGATCCCAATCCCACACATCGAAGGACCATTTCAGTGACTTTTGTGTATTTTCATACCTTGCAAAAAGTGTCATTGCATCCCTTAGCATGAGAAGAACATTTTCTTTGTTGAATATTCTTAGAGCAGGCTCTAAAAAACACATGATTTTGGGTCGGCACTATTAGGGAGTTATGGCCTCATGCCCATACAAAAATTAACACTGGGCCTCGCGCCGATTGGTGCTCTATTTCAGTGGACTACCCACGTCGAGCTGTTTTTGGAATTTTTTTTTAAATAGAAGCAAAGTTTCCATTCCCAACCACTTCGTAAGCGGAGTTAGCATGGTTTGTTTGACTGAATTATGTTGAATAACTTCCTTTGGATTCCTGTTTCCTACATTTTAGCAACTCCCCAAAGGATAAGGTCTCCCTTCCACCTTATGATGAATCCCAAACCACCTCCTCCTCTCCTATAAATACATCCTTTTCACATAGTTGCAGCTAGCTGAACAATCCTTACTATAGCTGGTGTGAGATAGAGCTGAGAGGAATCCATTGTCGAGAGAGAGTCTAGGCATATTACCTCACCAAGTCCAAATCCCCGACGAATGCTTGAGACGCATTTTGATTGGACCCTTTGAAGGAGGTTGTAGTGTCAACGCTCTTTTGGTTGTAAAATATTTCTCTCTACTTATTAATACATGAAAAATGTTTTGGTTCCTGTTTTGCATTTGATATGTTTAATATTGTGGAATAAATTTAATTCTCCTTGACCAATTAAATAGTTATGGATGTAAGCATGTTTTAGTATGTTTTTATCGTTATCTAATCCTTGTGTAGGCACCTGAGTATTACCTCTAAAGGACCACGACGTGTCAAGATGAAGATAAAGAAACTACTTCCACAACTATGAAAACTGCGTTGGAATAAAGGTAGGTCATCTATCTAGACTTAGTTTCATTCACAAGATAGTATTTTCGAAGCATTAGAATGTTCCCTTGTTGCTAGACCCACCCTAGGGCCAGAGGGATCACCTTTGTTAGTAGAGGGGATTTACCTTCACAGTAGGGGAAGATGATGTTAATTGAGAGTATACTGAGTGGGACCCACTATGGGTGGGCCCAGATGATGTTGTCGTCAGTGAAATGACAACTGTTGCTATGCAAGCGAGAGAGATGAACCATGAATGTGCTTTTGGTATAGTGTTATGGTTGTTCTTCTTTGAGAATATCTCCATACTTCAGCCTCATCTACAGATTCAGGATGGGGGCCCACGAGATCCGAGGATGCTCTGTTGGGGGCAGCTTCTACAGAGAGGAGGAGGCGAGGGAGTCGAATGAGTGTTCTGACCTGAGTTCTTCACACATTAGGACCATATGGGACTGTATATATATGATAATCCCTACAGTGGTATGAAATTTTAGGGGGACCCTGACTTTCCACTTCCATCGGGTCAAGCATGCAGACCATATGGTAAGTGAAAGTTGCTATATGTTATGGTGAATTTACAGGTTTTAGAATATGTATCTGGTATTGATTCGTTAATTTTGGTATGAATATATAGCACCAATGAAGCCGACAGGGTATAAGGGACCAACCACAATGCAAGGGGATGTAGAGTCTAGTAGAGCGAGAGGAGATCTAGAACCTGAATATTAGGCCCTGCTAGAGGATGTTCTCCACAAGTGGGAGCTGATGCTGACCGGTGTATTGAAGGGTGGATGGCACAATCTTGAGGACCGATAGATCGAGGGGTGCATCGGGCTACACTCGGAGTGGCAAGGGGTCATGTGGTGCATGGTGATGGATAGACAGGCATTGCGAGATATGCAGGCTATAGGAGCCAAGCCATTAGTTCAGGACCCTACAGATAGTGATTAGATGTAGAGGCATGTGGTGCCCCCAATTTTGATTTTTCAATATTCTGTGAGCGTGTATGATGTATTAATGCAGAGGAATCCAGAAAATTTATGATTTTATGGACACATATTATGGATATGCATCTTTTATATATGACGAGTATATGGTTCTCCATTTTTTTTATGATTATTGTCATGTGTTAAATGCATGTGATAAGTGCCAATATAGAATATTGTTTGCAATGATATCTACATATTGATTTTGGGCTCTAGGTACATGACTGAATGTAATGGTTTCAAATTATCACACTAGGGACTTAACTCGTAAATATATTCTAAGAAGTACATGGTTATTCACACGATACAGACCATTCAATTGCACGAAAAAAATTAAGGAATCCAAATGAACATGAAGATGAAGGATGCGATGATCAATGGAATCGACTAAAAAACCTATCACTAAATCATATTTGGCCTGATTATTGGTGGCAGATCCAATGCATACGCTTTTGGAGAGGAATAACGAATGCATGGGGGTAAAAATGGCCCAGGTTTCCGAGGCTAGATTCCATGAGAAGCAAATTTCACCATCAACATAGCCGATATATGGTGTGGATGATGGATCCATCTGAAAGATTCAACAAGACAATAAATGAGATGATGAACAATGCAAGCTACCTAAATTAATGACAGAAATAAAACACGCATCTCGATGGGAGATGTTGTGGATAAAATCTCTTAAGTTAGAGTGCATTTCAGGGGTTAGGAAGGAGATGGCCTTAAAAATATTCTAGAAGGTATTCCCCCTTACCCAAGTCCTTACTAATGATGTAAGGTACTAGCCATAATGATTCAAACTTCCAATGACCAAAGACATCATGAGCTTGGTCATACACTAGAACAAGATTTCCTTCATGAAAGGTAAGAGGGTGGAATTTTTAGTCATATTGAGCATTGGTATGGTTCTTGGCCATTTCAATGGTTTGAAATGCACTATGATGATCTTAGGAAGCATGCTCAAGCTTTATAAGTCTTTGTTCTAAAGGTTGGGTGTTACGGAGAAGTTTGATAGCTAAGTGAAGGGAGGGGATTCCACACTCGATTGTTAATACTACCTCCTCACCAAAAACAAGGTGGAAAGGAGTAAACATGGTGGCCATTTTAGTATAAGTTATATGGGCCCAAAAACCAGGGAAGAGAATAAGGTTCCAGTTGGTTTTTTTATCGTTGACTGTTCGTTGAAGCATAGTTATAAAAATTTTATTGACTGCTTCAACTTGACCATTACCTTGGGGGTAATATGACAATGAATATTGGTGCTCAAAGCCCAACAGAGAGGATATCTCACGCCATATCTCATATTTGAAATGTTAGCCGTGGTCAGATACCAATTGTTTTAGAACCTTGAATCGAGCGATAACATGGTTGAAGAAAAGGAGAGCTGTGGTAGCTGCCGTGTTATGGAACATTGGAATGGCATCAAATCACTTGGTGAAATAGTCAGCCGCCACAATGATATACTTGAGGTTACCAGTAGATGGAGGTCGACACTCCATAATGTCAATAGCCCACTTGCAGAAGCGATTTCCTAATATGACATGATGGAGGGGAGTAGGAGGAGCTTGCGCCGTTGGGGCTAAAAGTTTGAAATTGGAACAATGTTTGACTGGCTCAATGGAATCACCGAAAAGAGAAGGCAAAAAATACCTAACTTGCATGAATTTATGGATAGTAGCCAAACCGAAGAGGTGGCCACCACAAGCGCTGCTATGGCAGGCATTACAGACTTGCTCAGCTTTAGCATGCGTGAGACAATGATGGAGGACAGAATCAATACCACGATGATAAATATCATCACCAATGAGAAGATAGTGTGGGGCTTGGTGACGTATACATTTTTGAGCATCATCATCAATATGGGAAGTGAAATTTTGGGTTCACAGGTAGGTAAGGATGTCGCCATACCAAGGGTCATCCGAAGTAATGGAAAACAAGTGCTCATTGAGTAAATCATCATTAACTGGTGGATCTCACGTACTAGTAGGTAATTTAGAAATGAGCTCAGTAAGGGATAAACCTTTCTTACACTTGAGTGTGAAAAATTTGTGGTCAAAATCTTGAAGGATAATGATCCAACAAGTGTAATTCCATTTGATGATCCTTTTACTCAATAGGAAATCCATAGGGTTGGAATTGGTCAAAAACATGGTGGAACACGTAAGGATATAATGATGAAGGTTTTGGACCGAGAACACAACGACCTGCACCAACTTCTCTTCATGCAAGTAGGACACAGGGGGACCCACAAGGTTATTACTAACATAATAGACAACATGTTCATTTCATATGTCATCTTCTTAGATTAGGACCCTAGTGACTGAATGGGTGGAGGTGAAGATGTAAAGGATGAAATCACTCTCAAATTTAGGAGGAGTAATCAAGGGATGTAATATCCCAAATTGGGAATAACAATAATATAGCTCATATAAATGAAAAGCACAAAAAATATGAATATGACATAAGAGAGGTCAATGTGCAGCCATCATTTTATTAAGATATTAGCAGAAATATATAAAAATATCATGAGGGACAAGCCACTCAAGCAATAGGAACAAGCCTACAATGATAAAAAAAATCAGCACATGAGTTGCTGCAATTGTATAAAATGCAGAGAGAAGTGGTAGCACTTTCTATATTAGTGTAGCTACTGTTGAACACATATATAAATGAAATATGTCTGACAGAAAAAAAAAAAATGCCCAACAAAGAATATATGGGCTCTAATACAAGATTTTTAGCCAACCCGGAAAAGATTGCTACAAATCAGGGAAAATTTTAAGGATGGAAAATTATTTTGAAGTTTAAAAAATTGGCGAATCTCATTAGTACCTAATATGCAAACTATAAAATGTTAATTGATGTATTTGTAAAATTCTTGAAATTTATAATGATTTTATATATACTCTCTATATAATGTTGGTGATTTTTAAGGCAAAATAATTTTATATTGTAAAATTTGGGCAAATCATTTTTAAGAAAAATGGAAATTGGTGAATCTTTTTTTTTGTAAAAATCATGGAAAATTAGCCCACCTACGAATATTAGCCCCTAAAATTTTCCATGTTATAAATGCAAAACAAATATACAATGTGACAAATAACCTGTTATCACAAAATTTGACCCTAATAGGCTATTGATCAAGTACACTATGAGTAACTATTTCAAACCAGAATTTTAGTTGACGCTTAGCCTCCTCAAAGTGAGAGGGCTCTCTCTCTAGGTTTAAGATTTTGAATTTAAGGATTAGATGGCTAACTCTAGGAATAAATTGGATAAAAGTGTATAACTGGTTGAATTACTGGTCAATGAACATCCATTGGGCTATGGAGTCAAGGTATGTTTCAACAAAACATCAAAATTAGCTTAACATGAAAGTCAGGGCATTTAAGAGTTTTAGATGTATCAGCAAAGCAGTAACAAAGTGAACAAAACACAGTTTACAAACATATGAAGGAAGTTAGAGAATTTTCCAATGAGTTATAAGTAACACATGTTCATACCACTACAAATAGGTAGATGAAGAAGGCCATAGGAAAATCAAACACCAAAAAATCTTTCTGGATCCTGAGTAGTAAAGCCAATATCTATGTTAAGATGAAAACACACAGTTTGCTATAATAACATAGTTTGATTGTCAATGAAAATTGCCAACCTTTAGAAATTCGACCTCATGTCTCTTATAGAATCATCATTACAATCTTGGATTCCCTTATCCATCTTGAAGAGAATTCGAATTTCTTTGATTGACACCTATCTACTCGTAAAACAGACTCTTAATTACATCTGATAGATAACTCTCTCTTCTAGAAGTCCTAATACAAATAGGAGAAAAACTCCTTATTATGTCTAAAAAACCTTATCTAAGACTTAAATAATATCTTTGACAGCTTTTCCTCCATATCTTCGACCTTGATGATGCCTCTAATATTGTTAAGAAATCATGTTGGTTCATGTCATATTTTCCCTACAAAACGGGGAACATGTTTCCTATAATTTAGCTTTTACCTTCGTTGATGATCTTCGAACCCTTTTGTTGGCAATGTTGAATTATTTAAGATAAGTGACATGTATTATCACTTCCATGGAGCCATGCCTTTCCACCTGTACAAAAACTAAGCCCTTGAAAAAGTATAAATGGAGATGATATGGCTGCGCTACGGAAATAGCAGCCGTTTTCGTAGCGCAAAATTTGTATCTTTGTAAAAATCCTTAAACCATCCATTTCCTTTTGCCTTGACACCTGAAATTTCACCTATAAGCCCTTTCCATCCACCAGCATCAATAAAATTCAGAAACCAAATGCTTTTACCTCTAAAAATATTTATAAAAATATTCAAAAATGCACCTACAGCAGTTTCGTACCGCGCTAGGAAAGCACTATGTATGTCCTTTTTACACAGTTTCTTCACAATTGTCAGATTTTAAGAGTATTTAAACCTTTTAATGATTTCCTTGATGTCAATAAACCTTAACAATCAAAATAAGGCAACTTTGAAATGTCCTCAAAAAGTGATCTTCCCAAAAACAAAATTGTATTAAGGATTTGTCACTTACTGCTCTTGTTCTATCTCTGCTGTAGTTGACCTTCAGACTTTGTCAATTGAATTTCAAGATCTTTAATCTACCTCTTTAGACTCCTGTTGGTAGCTCTCAATTTAAAATTTATCATTCTCATAAATCTTGCCTCTTTGATTGCAGGGACAGTCCAGGTAAAGTACTAAGCTTCACTGTTGACTGTTTCAGTTTTGGAAATTATTTCAACCTCCCAAAGAGCCCTTATTCTATTGAAGTTTGTCTTCTTAACAACATGTGTTCTTTCTTTCTTCTTGAGCTTAGAAATTTCAAGATTATCTAGTATAAAATTTTCTTTAATTTCTTCATAGCTGCTCTTTTCTGTTTGAGTGTTGAAAACTCTATTTCTGTCATCTTCAGGAATTAGTGATGACAGTTCTATGGGCTCCTCATAAACATTTGAAACTTCCCCTGTTTTATCCAACTCCATATCCAGCTCTTGCAACCTTTTTGATTTCCTAGTTAAAGGCCTTTTAGGCTTGAAAACAAACTCTGAAATTTCATCATCAAAATCCAACTTTTTGGAAGATTTCATCTTCTTAGATTTCCCTTCATCCAATTTTATAAAGTCTGCCTGAACTAGAGGAGATTATTCAATATCAATAGCCTGTAAACTATCATTCAAATTACCCTTTAAAACTGGATTTTCTTCTGAAACAACTGTTTCACCCCTTTCCTTTGCTATTTGACTTCTAGTCAATCTTTTCTGGGCTGATTTGTTGATTGAATTTTCCTGTATTGTTTCTTTAACTTTAGTTGTCTTCTTCTGTGCAGGTCGAGGAGTCTTCTGAATGATCACTGATGTTTTGATCTTTGGCTCCTTCAATTTCTTTCTATGTTTCAACTTGAAAAATATTTTTGATCTTGTCTCTGCAGGGTCACTGGTTTTTGAGGGTGACTTTTATTTAGTTTTAGGGCTAACACCTGTTCCTTGTGTTTCCACCCCAAATCCACACAAGAACAAAAATGTAGACCATTCTCTATTTATCCTCTAAAGTTCATGTAAAACTATCAATTTAACTAGACCATGATGGAAAAGTGAAGTTTCACAGTATTGAGATTTCATTTGGACTTTGTCTGCCATCTTAGCTAAACATCGAAACAAGAAGAAAAGAAAATCCAAATAAATCATTCCAGTAAAATGCAACAAGAGTTTGAAATGATAAGAATACACTTTATGGTATCTTCACTCACAAGTGAAGTACCTTTGAATGTTGTATAGAAGGTTGGCATAGGTGTTCTTGATGTAGCTTCTTGACATTGCTTTAGTTAAATCTATCTCTTCAAACCCTGGTTTCAGAAATATTTTACAAGGTTCCATCTCAAACCTGAAATTTTTAAACCATCTTTCTTCTCCCATTAGAATCTCTGTCACTAATGATATGATCTCAGGGGAAATTGTCAAGTTTAAGAGTCCAAATTTTGTATTTGAACCTATGAAATGAAGAACAAACTCTTTTGTCACTTTATTATGACCTCCCTGCAATTTTTCACAGAATTTCCAACATCCTATCTTCTTGAAGGCCTCCTCAACTGATTTGTCTTTGGTTAGACCTTCTATGATTTCAGGCTCCATCCTTAAACAATGGCTTGATCTGTGATTCTTTATTTCCTTTGTCATCCTTTCCTTGAAATTCCTGTGTACTTCTTGAAAACCTATAACCAACAGCCTCACTTAATTTCAGAGTAAACTGCCTCGATTGATTAGAAACACTGCCTCGCTTGAAAGTAATAATCAGCCTTGCTTGATGAATGGGAAGCTTTTTTTTCTACTTACCATGAGCTTAAATTCGGAAAATGGTATGCATCATATGTTTCTTGCATGAGACAATAAAATAAAAAACCAGCCTTTTCCAAATTTGAAAATGACTAAGACAACTGACCTCTAACAAATGTCATGATAGCTATGAATGGTTGCATGTGTGAGAAAAGACTCATGGCTAACACCTAATCATGAAGGATTAATGGAATTTTGGTGGATTTGATAACTGACAAGACATGGTAGGAATCCCCATTTTCGTGGTGCACCTAATGCAATTTCAGGGTTTTGCATTATGAAATGAGCAGCGTTTTCGTAGCGCAAAAGTAGTTTTTAACATTGTCTGCGCTATGAAAACATGGTTTCGTGGCTTAATCAATTTTTTTTTCAATGGTTAAAAATTTGACTCTATAAACATGGTATGACACTGTCAAGGTATGAAATAATGTTTTTCAACTTTATTATGTGAATGAAAATGACACTCTAACCCTATCACTTAACCCCTAAAAACTTAACATGACTTCACACCTATCTAAAAACCATGACTAGGAACAAAGAAAACTATCCAAGTTTGGAAATTTTTTTTATAGTGATGACAGTGGCTCTACTTGGGACTGTGTGCCCCTATGGTACACTAAGAACCCGTAGCTCTAGTGCTATTCATTTTTTATAAAAACAGAAATTTGTGTTGACAAGAATCTTCTTCAAACTGTTTGGGCCTTCACCTCAAGCTTAAGATTTATGTTTCAGCTTGTCATTATTAGCAAGAAAACTGACAAAGATGGAATATGTACAATGTCATGAGTGACTGATAAAAATTCAGCAAGCATAATGCTTTAGGAACCTGCCATTAATAGGCCCTCCAAGATATGATCCTCCATCAATTTCCTGCAGTATATAAGTGTTGTTCCCATGAAAACCAGCAATCTTAAAAGGACCTGTTGTCGACATTTGTTGTCGCTCCTAGAGAGAGCCTAGAGTTGCCATAGACCAGTGCCTAGGACATCTTATCATAGCAAGGAGAATGAAATATATCTTGGGTGTCAATCCAAAAGGCTCTCCTGCTATCTCTTGTGAAACAAGGAAATGTATTCTAAATGGGACTAGAACTTACAAAAACTACCACAGGGAAAGTAATGCTACAGAGACAAGATGCAAAACTCTAACACAAAGGCATCAGACAGTTAAGAGAAAATTTACTGTAAAGAGGGCCAATTCAAGTAATATGCCACAGAAATCAAATATCAGAAGGTGTATGTAGTGAAAGAAATACGAGAAGATATTAGTTAAACTTGGACTGATACCCAGATACACAACAGAACCACATATGGGCTTATCATTCTAAGAATCCATACATGACAATGGTGTTTTAAAAGCACCCTCCCGAAGCAACGAATATAGCTGAAAGATGGTTGTGATGAATATGGAACAGTATATCATGCATGAGCCATATTTAAAGCGCTTGACTGATTTAAGTACGGGCATCAACTAGGATGAATCCTTACCAAACCAGTGAGCCACTCCCATTCCAAAACATGATACAAGAAAGTGGATGAAATGAAATGTTATATTAAACACATAAGAGTTAGTTACATACTGTGAAATACCAAAGACTAGAATCCTCTAATACAGATAGAACTCCTCCTCACTGAGACCCTACGGGCTCTGAGCCTTCATACAAGAGCTTATACAAAATGTATGCAGAAATTTCTTTCACTGCAAAATTTTCTGATAAAAATATGGAACCCTTACAATGAGTCTCCTCATGGCTTTTATAGCTGAGAGGCCGTAAAATCTAGAAAAGAGGTAGGTAGTGGAAAATTTAATTCGCCTAATTTAAAAAAAAATGGCGGAAACATCCGCGCCCATACTGCTGAATAATTCTGCTGTACTATATGTACTCTATGCTGGCTTCCTGAAATAAATGTGTTGGGGATGAAAATATTCTTCAAGGACATGGTACTAGGATAAATTCGAATAAACATTATGTCCTTCAAGATAGGAAAATCCTGCTGAAATAAAACCTGGAGGGTATTGTTTTTTGTGCTTTGTACCCTCTGTCTTCCAACTTTGAATTCAAATCCAAAATCTTTAATGCTGAATGCTGAATTTCTCGATCATTCACTGATACTTCACTGCTGCTCCATTAATGTTTCTATCTACAAAATCTGCCACTTGAATGACTGTGGGGGGTTTGGCAGATTTTAACCCTGCTCCTTTAATGCAAATCCTATCATATGTCTTCTCACCCCTTTTCTTCATGCGTCTGAATCTTAAAACCGGTCTTTTTTTTGTTTCTCTGTGACTGTACTGAGACCTTGAATCTTGGAGGTCTTTCACCACTCGTACTCTACAAAAACACATAACTTGGTCAAGAAATCCATGCAAAGGGAAGACTGGTTATGGAGGGCGGAGGAAATGATAGCGCGACGGTGACGGAAGGGTGGTCTTTCACGAAATAATAGAGACAAAATGCAATGAAATGATGAAGACTTGTGAATAATAGGGTTTGATGGTTGAATGCAGCGCAGACCGTTATATCGTGGTCTGGGGTGAAGATCAACAGTGGAGATCGAGCGGAGGGACGAACTTTAATGGGAAACATGAAAATTTGGCTAAAAACCAAAATGCAAAGGAATCGGATGAAAATGGTATGAAAATGCACGGAACAGATTGTGCCTGGTGGGACCTGGCGAAGGTGGAGGGTGACGTGGTGGCGGGAAGGTTTGCGCAATCGATAGACCGCATCGCAAATATCTGCGATGGGTGATCTGAGCGTTCCATAGAACATGCGATTTTGCGATGGATGCGATTTGAAATGGATGCGATTGGGATGATCGTAAATCGCAAAGGCGGAAAGTGCGATGGCAGAAAGTCGCACCAAACAGAAACCTTGCGCTATGCGATGGATGCGATTAGTGCCTTAAGGGTCAACGCTCGGTCCTAGGCTAAGGGCATATGTGGGGAAGTGGTTGGGGCTTGCGAATAAGGGGCTAGGGCCTTAATATAATGTTCAAAGTGGGTTTTGGCCCATTTTTAATGTATTTCCAGATTGGGAAGGGCAATGATAGAGAGGAACAAGGGGACTTTGGCCAAAGGGGGGGGGAGAAAGGGGAAAAATGGGGAGTTTTGCAGAAATACAAGAGATAAGTAGAGGCCTTTGAAGCACATATTTTTAGGAATCAGTGAGGCTTATTGACTCCAGAACAGCAGAGGGAAAGGGATTAAAGAGCAGGGAATCATGAAAGGCTTCAAGGATGATGTCTTTTCAGGAGGAATCCATTCTTTGAAAGCTTAAAGACAACTTGACCCCTTTTTTTCTTGCCAAAAATTAGTAAGGGGCTAAGATGATCAACATTGGCTCCACCTGGGGATGGCACGTTCATCCTTGGGCATGTCGAGAACTCGCAGACCACCTGATCATCTTCTGTGCAGGCCCTGTTCTTCAGCATTTCAACTTCTCACCTCAGGATTCATCAATTTTTACCAAAGGAGAAATAAACCTATTCTACTACTACCCTTATTACTCCATGAAACCATATTAAACTGTTGGTCTCATATTTTCTCTACATACTAAAACAGAAATTGAAAAACAGCCAAGCCAGGATGAGACTGTCTGGCTTGCTGGACTTTGCAAAAATTAAAACAACTAACTACATGCTCACAAACTGAACTTTATTTTAGACTTCCTACCTACTCTACTCTGACTGGATTATTTACAAGTCTATCCTACAAACATTGTCTTAAAATGTAACCAGTCCATCAAGTGATCCCATGATTGGTCCTTCTTGCTCAACTCCTTGAGCAGGATGGATAGGCAGGGCAGCTCCCACTCTTTTTGTTCCATAATAGCAGCTTTGGAAAACTTGCTTTCTGTTTGCAACATGCTGCTCAGCAAGACCCTTGATCCTTCTTCAAATGTTTGCAGGAAATGTACATAAGGATCATGAAATGATACCTGGTTAAGAATATCTGGTAAGCAGGCTTCAACCAGGAGTTTATCTTCTTGCACTGGATGGAGAAGAAAACTCTCTTGAGAAAGAGTGTCTCCTTCGTTTTCTGAACTGGAGGACTCATCGTATATTGTAACTGAATTCTCTTGGAGCTTTGATGTGCTCTGCTCTGATGTGATGAGCTCCATAAAAAGATCTATGGATTCTTGAGCAGGGGCTTGCTTCATTACTTCCTCTCTTTCAAGAGAAGGCTTGTTACTTTCATATTGCTCAAGAATCTCTTCTTTGCTCTCCTCCTCTTCTTCTGAAAGGAAGGACTGCTGACCACTGATCACGTGACACTCATCACTGATGATTTCATAACTTTCCCCATCAGTGTCATAGATAGGCTGATTGGGTTCACTGTTCTTCTGGAGTTGTTGGCTTTGGATTTCATCCCATGGGTCTACTGATGATGGTTCTGCAGGCTCAGCTTCTCTCTGGAAACAATCATCATCAAATAGATCATAACTAGGAAAGTCATAATCATAAACAATGTCACCAATCAAACCTGTCGGCTTCTCAGCAAGTCTTTCTTCGTCTTGATCCTCAGAGGAGTTTTTTGGATCTGAATCATCAAACTTAATAGGCGAGTGGGCAATGGAATTTGCACCATCAAACTCATAAAATGAATGAGCAAGAGTGTGTGTTCCATAGAAGATTTCTAAGGTGGGCTGCTGATTTAATATCTAATCAATCGCTTCTTCTGTTAAAGGAGAAGATTGTCTTGTGTTCCTTTGTACAGAAGGGCAGCAGCTCTCTGTTTCTTGTACTAGCTGATTTGGAGGCAGAATGTCCTCTTGAACATCTTCTAGAATATCCTCAGTTGTGCTTGCAGGGAAATCTTGAGGATCTTCTGATGTTTCCTTCAAGCAACATTCCCTTTTTTCTATTGCTATTATGTCCTGATACTCTTTGATCAGCATAACACAAGACATAGGTAAGCAATCAGGCAGTTCCTGATCGCTTCCCTCCTCATATTCTATAGGTTTTAAAGCATCATACATGTCTTGCTCATTACCTAGGTCTAGAGTTTGATCTTGTGATTTCAAGAGTTTGATATCGGCTTCATATCTTTCAATCATCAATCTTAGAAGGATTTTCTTAAGCATAGGTGTGCAACTTGGGATGAGAAGAGTGATCCGTGGAAGGTCTTCCACTTCCATTTTTGCCAAGCCACGTGACATTTCATCTCGACACTCAGCCATGAAACCTGGATGCATTTTTGCAAACTGCTCAGAGTCTTCCATTGGTGAAGCGTCTTGGTCTTCAGCATGGCTGATGTTGTACTGCGACATGGTCTCCTAGTGGAGTCTATTAATCATTCAGGAATTGTGGAGTATGAATAACAATAGGAATATATTGTACAGCAGCCTGAGGTGTAGATGGGAACAGTTCACGGTTAACAGCAGCTACTTCGGTGACTTCTTTGACTACTTCAACATCAGGAGTAGGATGAGGATTATCTTTAGTTCTGACACCTCCCCTGGGTGGGCTATCTGAGTAATATTCTGTATCTCCCACAGTGGAGTCGGGATTTTCTACTTGGATTTCTTGCAAAGAAGAGGATGGATAATATTCTATAAAAAACTTAGGGATTTCAGTGCGGACTGATCCATTCTCTTTCCAAATTATTCTATGTATGATCTTCTCTGGGTCAGACATTGAAGGTGTCTTTGACTGTGATGTATCTGACCTCAAATGTGGCTTACGAGGAGCCAGGACTACCAATAGATTTATCAAATAAACAACAGTGTGGAGTCGCCAAGGTGAGAGATATACAACTCTTCAACTCTCTGTGCTCACCTGATTAGAGAGTGAATATGATTTGTCGAGGCCCAGGGATATTGATTTTCTTAACTTCATCCCCGGCAACGGCGCCAGAAATATGTTGTCGACATTTTTTGTCGCTCCTAGAGACAACCTAGAGTTGCCATAGACCAGTGCCTAGGACATCTTATCATAGCAAGGAGCATGAAATATATCTTGGGTGTCAATCCAAAAGGCTCTCCTGCTATCTCTTGTGAAACAAGGAAATGTATTTTAAATGGGACCAGAACTTACAGAAACTGCCACAGGGAAAGTAATGTTGCAGAGACAAGATGCAAAACTCTAACACAAAGGCATTAGACAGTTAAGAGACAATTTACTGTAAAGAGGGCCAATTCAAGTAAAATGCCACAGAAATCAAATATCAGAAGGTGTATGTAGTGAAAGAAATACGAGAAGATATTAGTTAACTTTGGACTGATACCCAGATACACAACAGAACCACATATGGGCTTATCATTCTAAGAATCCATACATGACAATGGCGTTTTAAAAGCACCCTCCCGAAGCAATGAATATAGATGAAAGATGGTTGTGATGAATATGGAGCAGTATATCATGCATGAGCCATATTTAAAGCGCTTGACTGATTTAATTATGGGCATCAACTATGATGAATCCTTACCAAACCAGTGAGACACTCGCATTCCAAAACATGATACAAGAAAGTGGATGAAATGAAATGTTATATTAAACACATAAGAGAAAGTTACATACTGTGAAATACCAAAGACCAAAATCCTCTAATACAGATAGAACTCCTCCTCACTGAGACCCTATGGGCCTTGAGCCTTCATACAAGAGCTTATACAAAATATATGCAGAAATGCCTTTCACTGCAAAATTTTCTGATAAAAATCTGGAACCCTTACAATGAGTTTCCTTATGGCTTTTATAGCTGAGAGGCCGTAAAATCTATAAAAGAGGTAGGTAGTGAACATTTAATTCACCTAATTTAAAAAAAATGGCGGAAACATTCATGCCCATACTGTTGAATAATTCTGCTGTACTATATGTACTCTATGTCGGCTTCCTGAAATAAATGTGCTGGGGATGAAAATCTTCTTCAAGGACATGGTACAAGGATAAATTCGAATAAACATTCTGTCCTTCCAGATAGGAAAATCCTACTGAAATAAAACCTGGAGGGTATTGTTTTTTGTGCTTTGTACCCTCTGTCTTCCAACTTTGAATTCAAATCCAAAATCTTTAGTACTGAATGTTGAATTTCTCGATCATTCACTGATACTTCACTGCTGATCCATTAATGTTTCTATCTGCGAAATCTACCTCTTGAATGACTCTGGAGGGTTTGGCAGATTTTAACCCTGCCCCTTTAATGCAAATCCTGTCATATGTCTTCTCACCCCTTTTCTTCATGCGTTTGGCTCTTAAAAACCGTCTTTTTTTTGTTTCTCTATGACTGTACTGAGACCTTGAATCTTGGCGGTTTTTCACCACTCATACTCTGCAAAAACACATAACTTGGTCAAGAAATCCATGCAAAGGGAAGACTAGTTATGGAGGGCGGAGGAAATGATAGCGCAATGGTGACGAAAGGGTGGTCTTTCACGAAATAATAGAGACAAAATGCAATGAAACGATGAAGACTTGTGAATAATAGGGTTTGATGGTTGAATGCAGCGTAGACCGTTAGATCATGGTCTGGGGCGAAGATAAATGGTGGAGATGGACCGGAGGGAAAACCTTTCATGGGAAACATGAAACTTTGGCTAAAAACCAAAATGCAAAGGAATTGGACGAAAATGCTATGAAAATGCGCGGAACAGAATGTGCCTGGTGGGACTCGACGGAGGTGGAGGGTGACGTGGCGACGGGAAGGTTTGCGCGATAGATAGATCGCATCGCAAATATCTGCTATGGGTGATCTAAGCGTTTCATAGAACATGTGATTTTGCGATGGATGCGATTTGTGATGGATGTGATTGGGATGATTGCAAATCGCAAAGGCAGAAAGTGCGATGGTGGAAAGTGGCACCAAACAGAAACCTTGCGATATGCGATGGATGCGATTAGTGCCTTAAGGGTTAGTGCTCGGTCCTAGGCTAAGGGCATATGTGGGGAAGTGGTTGGGGCTTCTGAATAAGGGGCTAGGGCCTTAATATAATTTTCAAAGTGGGTTTTGGCCCATTTTTAATGTATTTCCAGATTGGGAAGGGCAATGATAGAGAGGAAAAAGGGGACTTTGGCTAAGGGGGGGGGGGGGGAGGGGAAAAATGGGGAGTTTTGCAGAAATACAAGAGATAAGTAGAGGCCTTTGAAGCACATATTTTTAGGAATTAGTGAGGCTTATTGACTCCAGAACAGCAGAGGGAAAGGGATTAAAGAGCAGGGAATCATGAAAGGCTTCAAGGATGATGTCTTTTCAGGAGGAATCCATTCTTTGAAAGCTTAAAGACAACTTGACCCCTTGTTTGCTTGCCAAAAATTAGTAAGGGGCTAAGATGATCAACAGGACCATTCCATCAATTCTCAAACTTACCATGCTTGCCCTTTTCCTCAATTTTGGCCTCCCATTTCAGCACTTTCTCTTGTAGCTAGAAACTGTCTTCTTTGATATTTTTAACAAATGTTTTCTTGATTCTGTTTCGAACTTGCTGATGGATGTCATAGATTTCATTTCTCTTTTCTTGTAACGCTATCAGCTGGTTGATCCTCCTCTGAATGGCATTTGGTTCCTCTTCAAGTCTTTGAATTAACTTCATGACTGATACCCCAAGTGATGTCGGAAAAACAACTTCAACACCATAGACAATTTCATATGGCAAAGTCCCAATTGACCTCTTTGTACAAATCCTATCAGCCCACAAGGCATACTTCAGCTTTAGATGCCAAGCTTTTTTGTTCTCCTGCAATACCTTTTTGATGATTCTTATAATGCTCTTATTTGATGATTCAGCAAGACCATTCCCTGGCGAATAGTATGTTGTAGAGTGTCCAAGAGTGATATGGTATTGACGGCAGAAATTTATCATTTTCTTGGACTTAAATGCTTGAGCATTAACTGTTATAATCTTCATGGGACAACCAAATCTAGACAATATATTATTCTCTAAAAAAGAAATAATTATAGAGTCATTAGCTTGCCTTGTTGGTATTGCCTCTATCCATTTGGTGAAGTAGTCCATTGCTATGAGAATCCAGTCATGTTTCCCTGACGATGGTGGATGTATATCTCCAATAAAGTCTAACCCCCACTGCTGAAAAGGAGCTTCCACATAGATAGGAACCAAAGGTAGAGGTACAAGCTTTCTTCTTCCTTCAAAAATTTGGCATTCATGACATGCAGCAATTCTTTTGTAGATGTCTTTAAACATTGTTAGCCAAAAATAACCCGCTCTTAGAATATTATTTGTTGTAGCCTTCCAATAATGATGTCCTCCACAATAACCTTTATTAAATTCTTCAATGACTTTATCAGCCTCTTCTTCAAGTAAACAATTCAACAAAATTCCTCCTGTATCTTTGCAAAAGAGATTTCTGTCATATATAAAATATCTTAAATATTTCAGCTTAACAAACCTTGCTTTGGACTTTGTTAGATTAGCAGGATCTTTGTGATGTTGTAGAACAAAAAAAACATCCTTATACCACTCTGAAGTGATGTATTTCTCTTCAATCTGAACCAATTCTTCCTCATCATCAGAAATTTCTGATATTTCTGTATTCATATTTATGTCAAGACAATCCAAATTTGACTGAGTCATTAGTTTCGCCAAGCCTTGTCCCTTCACCAACTTTGTTGGTTTTATGTCTATATCATATTCCAGCAATATGGTGATCCATTTTCCCCTCTTACCATCGGGATCCGCCTGAGTTAGACTGTCTTTTATCATAGCACTTGGAACATATGCCACAATGTGAGAATGCAGAATATAAATTGTGAAATATTGTATAGCTTTCACCAAAGCATAGGCCTGTTTTTCTAGAATATTATACTTTAGCTCAGCATTTTCTAATGTTTTACTAAATATATAAATAGGTTGTTCAATACCTTTCTTTCATTTTTGTAGCAAAACTCCAGCAATTGTGTTTTCGGAAGCAAATGTAAAAACCAGAAATTATTTGGAGAAATATGGGTTGATGAGTACCGGTGCTTGTGTGAGTGCCTTCTTGATTTGCTCAAAAGATTTTTTAGCTTCAGCTGTCCATTTGATATCAACTCCTTTCTTTAACATTCTTGTTATATCTTTTACAATCTCAGCAAATTTAGGAATGAAGCATCTAAAAAAATTCACTTTTCCAAGAAACGATTGAATCTCTTTCCTACTTCTTGGAAAATCTACCTTTTGAATTGCATTAACTCTATTAGGATAAATCCTAATTCCATCTTCAGAAATAATATGACCAAGTAATTTTCCTGTAGTTAAAGGCCTTCTGGGCTTGAACACAAACTCTAAAATTTCATCATCAAAATCCAACTTTTTGAAAGATTTCATCTTCTTAGATTTCCCTTCATCCAATTTTAAAAAGTCTCCGTGAACTCGAGGAGATTCTTCAATATCAATAGCCTGTAAAATATCATTCAAATTACCCTTTAAAACTAGACTTTCTTCTGAAACAACTGTTTGCCCCTTTTATTTTTTATTTGACTTCTAGTCAATCTTTTCTGGGCTGATTTGCTGATTGACTTTACCTATATTGTTTCTTTAACTTTAGTTGTCTTCTTCTCTCCAAGTTGAGGACTCTTTTGAATGATCACTGATGTTTTGATCTCTAGCTCCTTCAATTTCTTTCTAGGTTTAAAATTCATAAATCTTTTTGATCTTGTCTTTGCAGGGTCACTGGTTTATGAGGGTGACTTTTATTTAGTTTTAGGGCTAACACCTGTTCCTTGTGTTTCCACCCCAAATCGACACAAGAAAAAAAATGTAGATCATTCTCTATTTATCCTCTGAAGTTCATCTAAAACTACCAATTTAACTAGACCATGATGGAAAAGTGAGGTTTCTTAGTATTGAGCTTTCATTTGCACTTTATCTTCCATCTTAGCTAAACTTCAAAACAAGAAGAAAGGAAAATCCAAAGAAATAATTCCAGTAAAATGCAACAAGAGTTTGAAATGATAAGAATACACTTTATGGTATCTTCCGTCACATGTGAAGTACCTTTGAATGTTGTAGAGGAGGTTGGCATAGCTTTTATTGATGTAGCTTCTTGACACTGCTTTAGTTAAATTTGTCTCTTCAAACCCTGGCTTCAGAAATATTTTACAAGGTTCCATCTCAAACCTGAAATTTTTAAACCATATTTCTTCTCCCCCTGGAATATCTGTCACTAATGATATGATCTGAGGGGAAATTTTCAAGTTTAAAAGTATAAGTTTTGTATTTGAACCTATGAAATGAAGAGAAAACTCATTTTTCACTTGATTATGACCTCCCTGCAATTTTTTGCAGAATTTCCAACATCTTGTCTTCTTGAAGGCCTCCTCAACTGATTTGTCTTTGGTTAGAGCTTCTATGATTTCAGGCTCCATCCTTAAACAGTGGCCTGATCTGTGATTCTTTCTTTCCTCTATCATCCTTTCCTTGAAATTCCTGTGTGCTTCTTGAAAACCTGTAACCAACAGCCTCGCTTGATTTCAGAGTAAACTACCTCGCTTGATAAATTTCCTCGTTTGATTAGAAACACTGCCTCGCTTGATGAATGAGAAGATTTGTTTTCTGCTTACCATGAGCTTACCATTCGGAAAAGGGTAGGCATCATATGTTTCTTACATGAGACAATAAAATAAAAAACCAACGTTTTCCAAATTTGAAAATGACTAAGACAACTAACCTCTAACGAATGTCATGATGGCTATGAATGGTTTCATGTGTGAGAAAAGACTTGTGGCTGACACCTAATCATGAAGGATTAATGGAATTTCGATGGATTTGATAACTGACAAGACATTCTACGAATCCTCGATTTCGTAGTGCGCCTAATGTAATTTTAGGGTTTTCCGCTACAAAATGAGCAGCATTTTCGTAGCGCAAAAGTAGTTTTTAACACTGTCTGTGCTACGAAAATGTGGTTTCATGGCTTAATCATATATTTTTTTAAATGGTTAAAAATGTGACTCTCTAAACATGGTATGACACTGTCAAGGTATGAAATAAGGTTGTTAGACTTTATTATGTGAAAATGAGACTCTAACCCTATAACTTAACCTCTAAAAACTTAACATGACTTCACACCTATCTAAAAACCATGACTAGGAACAAATAAAACTATCCAAGTTTGGGAATTTTTTAAAAAGTGATAATAGTGGCTCCACTTGGGATAGTGTGCCTCTGTGGTACACTAAGAACCCGCAGCTCCAGTGCTATCCATTTTTGATAAAAACAGAAATTTGTCTTGACAAGCATCTTCTTCAAACTATTTGGGCCTTCACCTTAGGCTTAAGATTTTTGTTTCAGCTTGTCATTATTAGCAATAAAACTGACAAAGCTGGAATATGTACAATGTCATGAGTGACTGATAAAAATTCAACAAGCATAATGCTTTAGGAACCTCCCATTAACAGGCCCTCCAACATATGATCCTCCATAAATTTCCTGCAGTATATAAGTGTTGTTCCCATGAAAACCAACAATCTTAAAATGACCCTTCCATAAATTCTCAAACTTGATGTGCTTGCCCTTTTCCTCAATTTTGGCCTCCCATTTCAGCACTTTGTCTTGTAGCTGGTAATTGTCTTCTTTGATATTTTTATCAAATGTTTTCTTGATTATGTTTTGACCTTGCTGATGGCTATCATAGACTTCATTTCTCTTTTCTTGTAACACTATCAACTGGTTGATCCTCCTCTTAATGACATTTGATTCCTCTTCAAGTCCTTGAATTAACTTCATGAATGGTACCCCAAGTGATGTCGGAAAAACAGCTTCAGCACCATAGACAAGTTCATATGGCGAAGTCCCAATTGACCTTTTTGTACAAATCCTATCAGCCCACAAGGCATACTTCAACTTTAGATTCCAAGCTTTTTTGTTCTCCTGCAGTACCTTTTTGATGATTCTTATAATGCTCTTATTTGATGATTCAGCAAGACCATTCCCTGGCGAATAGTATGTTGTAGAGTGTCCAAGAGTGATATGGTATTGATGGCAGAAATTTATCATTTTATTGGACTTAAATGCTTGAGCATTATCTATTATAATCTTCATGGGACAACCAAATCTAGACAATATATTATTCTCTAAAAAATAAATAATTACAGAGTCATTAGCTTTCCTTGTTGTTATTGCCTCTATCCATTTCGTGAAGTAGTCTGTTGCTATGAGAATCCAGTGATGTTGCCCTGATGATGGTGGATGTAACTCTCCAATAAATTCTAACCCCTACTGCTGAAAAGGAGCTTGCACATAGATAGGAACCAAAGGTAGAGGTACAAGCTCTCTTCTTCCTTCAAAAATTTTGCATTCATGACATGCAGCAATTCTTTTGTAAATGTCTTTAAACATTGTTGGCCAAAAATAACCTACTATTAGAATCTTATTTGTTGTAGCCTTCCAATAATGATGTCCTCTGCAATCACCTTTATGAAATTATTCAATGACTTTATCATCCTCTTCTTCAAGTAAACAATTCAGCAAAATTCCTCCTGTATCTTTCCAAAACAGATTTTTGTCATATATAAAATATCTTAATGATTTCAGCTTAACAAGCCTTGCTTTGGACTTTTTTAGATTAGCGAGAGCTTTGTGATGTTGTAGAAAAAAAACCACATCCTTATACCACTCTGAAGTGATGTATTTCTCTTCAATCTGAACCAATTTCTTCCTCATCATCAGAAATTTCTGATATTTTTGCATTCAGATTTATGTCAAGATAGTCCAAATTTGACTGAGTCATTAATTTCACCAAACATTGTCCCTTCGCCAAATTGTTTGTTTTGATTTCTATATCATATTCCAGTAAAATTGGCGATCCATTTTCCCCTCTTACCATCGGGATTCACCTGATTTAGAATGTCTTTTATCATAGCACTTGGAACATATGCCACAATGTGATAATGCAGAATATAAATTGTGAAATATTTTATAGCTTTCACCAAAGCATAGGCCTGTTTTTCTAGAATATTATACTTTAGCTCAACATTTTCTAATGTTTTAATAAATATATAAATAGGTTGTTCAGTACCTTGCTTTCCTTTTTGTAGCAAAACTCCAACAATTGTGTTTTCAGAAGTAAATGTAAAAGCCAGAAATTCTTTGGAAAAATCTGGGTTGATGAGTACTGGTGCTTCTGTGAGTGCCTTCTTGATTTTCTCAAAATATTTTTTAGCTTCAGCTGTCCATTTGATATCAACTCCTTTCTTTAATATCCTTGTTATATCTTTTACAATCTCAGCAAAGTTAGGAATGAAGCGTCTAACAAAATTCACTTTTCCAAGAAATGGTTGAATCTGTTTCCTACTTCTTGGAAAATCTACCTTTTGAATTGCATTAAATCTATTAGGATAAATCCTAATTCCATATTCAGAAATAATATGGCCAAGTAATTTTCCTGTAGTTAAAGCAAAGATGATTTTAGTAGGATTAAGAGAAAAAACAAACCTTCTACATTTCAGCAGAACTCTTTCTAAGTGTTTCAAATGATCTTCTTCTTTCTTTGAAAAGACTATTATATCATCAAGATAAATAACCACTGTCTTATCCTTTTCTTCAGAAAAAGCAATATCCATTTCTCTTTGGAAAATGGCTCCTGCATTCATGATACCAAAAGGCATCTTGGCGTACATGAATGTGCCCCATGGTGTTGTAAATGATGTTTTTGCCTGATCATCCAGATGCACCAGAATCTGATTGTAACCTAAAAATACATCAAGCATAGACATTCTTTGAGAACCAACAATATTTTGCAGAATTGAATCCATGTTGGGAAGAGGATATTTTTCGTTTAGTGATTCTTTGTTCAAATTTCTAAAGTCAATACAAATTCTGATTTCTCCATTCTTCTTTCTAACTGGTACCAAATTTGCAAGGCAATTGGAAAATCTTATTGGGACAATGATTTTTGCATCAAAGAGTTTCTTAATATCCCTTTCAATCAATGGCATGAGAAGGGGGTTAATTCTTCTCAACTTTTGTTTGAATGGTTTCTCATTTTCTTTGATAGGAATAGTACGCTGAATAATGGAAGGATCATGTTTCTTTAAATCAACATAACTCCAAGAAAAAACATCAATAAACCTCTTCATCATCTCAATATATTTGAATTTCATATCAGCTGAAAGAAATTTTGAAATTTTGATCATTTTAGGCAAAGCTAATGTACCAAGATTACAGCTCCCTACTTCCTCTTCATCAGCTTGTATCTTTGGGGATTTAGAAACATCATTCTGATCAAAAAGCTTCTCAAGAGGAATAAGACCCTTTGGTATTGAATTATTCTTTAGTTTTAGAACTTCAAAATTTCCTTTTGATTCAACAAACATGTTTTGTTTATCTATCTGGGTACCTTCAAATTCTTCTTTCAACTCAATAAAATTCTTTACTTGTTGATCATCTTCGAAAACTTGCCAATTGGTGACATTATCTAGTATAGCTAGTCTATGGAAAACTTCAATCTCATATTTTTCAGAAGAATTAATAGGAATGATAAAAATACTTGCAGAGACAGCAAGAGAATCAACAATGGAATTTTGATCTCTAGATTTGACTATGAAAGGAAAAAGCTTGAAAATTCTCCAACATCTCTAAAACTAAATTTCTATAAGCTCTCATTCTTACATCCTGTTTTTGATAAACACCCTCAACTTGTCTAATAACCAATTCAGAATATCCAAAAACAAAAATATTTCAGGACTTCATTTTTTTAATAAGATCTAGACCCAAAATCAAAGATTCATATTCAGCCATGTTGTTTGTGCAATCAAAATTCAGTTTGTAAGAGTAAAACTTACTCTCATCAGTTGGAATTGTAATCCAAATCCCCGCTCCTGCCCCCTTTTTTCCTTCTGATCCATCAAAGTACAGTGACCACCATTCTTCCATCTATTTTTCATTTACTTTCCGATTTTCTATTTGCCGATTTTCTGAATGCTGATTTTCTGCTCTCATTTCTTCCTCAACACTATTAGCTGACTCATTTAAAATAATGGAAGATAAAAGTTGAGTATCAAAGGCATAAATAGGAAATTTTTGAGGTTTATCTTTGCTATTTACCATGTAAGCCATCCTAGTCTCCCGATACAATCTCCTTTGTTCACCGAAAACAGGAATAGTGGCATAGGTAAGGTCCATCTGCATTGTGACTTTGATTTTTGCTGCCCATGATCTTGACAAAATATTCCAAATTTTGGCAGAACATTAGCCAGAACAATTTCCATAACAACTGTCTTTTCTGGGATTTTTGTTAGACCAACAACCACATCCTTGATCAAACCAATACATTGAACTCTTTTTGAATCAAAAGAAAATAAATCCTTATATGGTCTTATTATTTGTAATCCCATCCTTTCCATGATTACTTTGGGAATAAGGTTATGAGAAGCCCTTGAATCTAACATAGAATTATGTAAATTCATATCATGAATGCTAATGCTTACATAAAAAGGAGGAAACTCTTCATTTTGTTCATCTTCTAACCTTGGACCCAAATATATAGTAGGATTATCTTCTTGGACATTCAAAATATCAGTAGCTCCTGGTTGTGAGTTTAACAATTTAACAATCTTGCTTCTATATTCATTTACCTTGAGAATCAAGCTAACTGGGACTGATATTTTAATTTTTGAAATTTCATTCTCAAGGTTGAAAACAAAAACTGATTTTTTAGCTTCTTTGATAGGAGGAGGAAGTTGAGTGTCTTTATTACCAAGTGGAGTGTCCTTTCTACATTCAGCCATCTTTGGGGTATCATTTTTAGCTTCAGTAGACTTTGGTGCATCTTTCTTTGGCTACGCTTTGTTTGCAATGATAAGCACATTTCTATTTCTGAGATTATATTGTTTTTGCATCTCGAAAATAGCATGTTGATACCCTTTAAAATAATTTGATGGTTCTTCTCCTTGATTAGCCAAATCTGACTCATCACGTTCTTCTTTAGTCAAGAAGATTCCTGACATCTCTTCGTCAAGGAAATGGATAGATTCCTTAGGAATTCCAGGATCATCTTCTTTATCTACCAAGTTCTGCTGAAAAGGAGGTCTCACTGGAGGATCAGGCTGCTGATTTCTATTTTCTCTTGGCCTTTGTTGGTTTTGAGGTCTCCTGAATTGAGGATTTCTAAATTGAGGTTCATGTTGCACAGGAGGAGCCGAAGTGTTTCCAAGATCCAACCTATATATCAAATTCTCCATGGTTTTCATAATTGAATCAAATTTATCTTCAGAAGTTGAAGTGGAAGGTTTCTCTTCTTCTTTCAAATTTGTTTTTCCCATTTTTGACTTTTTAGCAGCTATCATGTTTACCTCCACCTTAACTACATCACTTTGCATTTCAAAAAGAGTAGGTGACTCTCTTTCTCTCAACAAGATAGAAAATTCATAATCAAATGCTTCCGTATATCTAATTTGTGCCAAGGCTTCCGAAGGTTTCAAATGAGCTGGAATTGAGTCAAAAAATTTATTAAATCTCTTTGAAAAGTTTTGGATAGATTCATCAACTTCCCTTCTAAGGATGTTATATTCAGTAAGTGCTTGAACTGGATTGGTTCTGTTTCCCCATTTTCTCAAAAATTTTATCTTTAAACTCATCCCAAGTTCGAACACTTCCCGGTGTGAGAGCTTTAAACCATTTTCTAACTTCACCGGTAAAACTTTGTGAAAACAGTCTTAACTTCACATATTCATCATCAACTTCTTCTCTGTCTGCAAAATCATTAAATCTATATACATGTTCTTCTGCTGCGATTTCTTAATCACTACCCCAAGTAGGAATCCTAGCAGCATATTTACTAGGAAGGTCATGTAAAACAACAGGGAGTACAAGTGGTGCATAACTAGCAGGAGCAGCCATGCTTAAACGATGAACAATAGTTATACGAATGGCAGAAAAAGAAGATGAAGGACTGATATGAGGAGGGCTACTTGGTTTTTGCAAGCCACTAACAATTGAGCTCCAATTTGGAAGGGGCAAACCAACTTTGGATTTCAGCAAGACTTCGAAAGGGTCAAGTTCCTTTAGTTTATCCAGAGACTCTTTTTCTAACAATAGCTCAGAGGTAACAACTTCCCAAAATTCTTCTTTGTCTTCTTGGGTTACAAGGGCTAATGTGTCAATCCCTCTCTTTTGCAATTCTAAGATAATATTAATGAATTCCTTTTTACTTTCTGATCTAAACAACACTTCATGGATTTTATCATCAACTCTTTTGTCTGCAAGAATTCTTAATATTTCAGAGGAGAAATATTTCGAATGAGATGGAGTACCTGATATTTCAGAAATCCTTTGACTACCTCTTGAAATAGTGTTTGGATTGTCCACAGCAGTAGGTGGATTAGGATCAAGATTTCTCCATGTATATCTCCTTCTCAAAGCCACCTTTAAGCTTTTGAAAATGTATGGAGTCACCAAGGTAGATTGCAGCCTCGAAAAACTTTCTGAGTTCCTGCTACCTTCAGAAGTTCAGTTTCTTGATCTCGGGAATGAATAATATTTAGGCTCCCGGCAGACGCACCAAAATGTTATCACAAAATCTGACCCTGATAGGCTACTGACCAAGTAGACTCTGAGTAACTATTTCAAACCAGAATTTTAGTTGAGGCTTAGCCTCCTCAACCTGAGAGGGATCTCTCACTAGGTTTAAGATTTTGAATTTAAGGATTATATGGCTAACTCTACGAATAAATTGCATAAAAGTGTATAACTGGTTGAATTAATGGTCAACAAACATCCATTGGGCTATGGAGTCAAGGTATGTTTCAACAAAACATCAAAATTAGCTTAACATGGAAGTCAAGGCATTTCATAGTTTTAGATGTATCAGCAAAATAGTAACAAAGTGAACAAAACACAGTTTACAAACATATGAAGGAAGTTAGAGCATTTTCTAATGAGTTTTAAGTAACACATGTTCATACCACTGCAAATAGGTAAATGAAGAAGGCCATAGGAAAATCAAACACCAAAAACTCTTTCAGAATCCTGAGTATTAAATCCAATATCTGTATTAATAAAAAAAACACACAGTCTACTATAAAAACATAGTTTGCTTGTCAATGAAAATTGACAACCTTTAGCAATTCAACCTCATGTCTCTTATAGAATCATCATTGCAATCTTGGATTCCCTTATCCAACTTGAAGAGAATTCAAATTTCTTTGACTGACACCTATCTGCTCCTAAAGCAGACTCTTAATTACATTTGACAGATAACAGTCTCTTCTAGAAGTCCTAATACAAATAGGAGTAAAACTCCTTATTATGTCTAAAAAACGTTATCTAAGACTTAAATAATATCTCTGACAGTTGTTCCTCCATATCTTCTACCTTGATGATGCCTCTAATATTTTTATGCAATCATGCTGGTTCATGTCATATTTTCCCTACAAAACATGGAACATGTTTCCTATAATTTAGATTGTACCTTCGTTGATGATCTTCGAACCCTTTTCTTGGAAATGTTGACTTATTTAAGATAAGTGACATGTATTATCACTTCCATGGAACCATGCCTTTCCTCTTGTACAAAAACTAAGCCCTTGAAAAAGTATAAATGGAGATGATATGGATGCGTTACGGAAATAGCAGTTGTTTTCGTAGCGCTGAATTTGTATCTTTGTAAACATCCCTCAACCATCCATTTCCTTTTGCCTTGACACCTGAAATTTCACCTGTAAGCCCTTTCCATCCATGAGCAGTAACAAAATTCGGAAACCAAATGCTTCTACCTCTCAAAATCTTTATAAAAATATTCAAAAATGCACCTACAACAGTTTCGTAGTGCGCTACGAAACTGCTGTGTATGTCCTTTTTACACAAAAATTTCACAATTCTCAGATTTTAAGAGTATTTACACCTTTTAATGATTTCCTTGATGTCAATAAACCTTAGAAATCAAAATAAGGCAACTTTTAAATGTCCTCAAAAAGTGATGTCCTTCCCAAAAAAAAAACTGTATTAAGGATCTGTCACTTACTGCTCTTGTTCTATCTCTGCTGTAGCTAACCTTCAGACTTTGTCAATTGAATTTCAAGATATTCAATCTGCCTCTTCAGTCTCCTGTTGGTAGCTCTCAATTTAAAATTTATCATTCTCATAAATCTTGCCTCTTTGATTGCAGGGATAGTCCAGGTAAAGTACTGAGCTTCACTATTGAATGATTCAGTTTTGGAAATTCTTTCAACCTCCCATAGAGCCCTTATTCTATTGAATTTTGTCTTCTCGACAGCATGTGTTCTTGCTTTCTTCTTGAGCTTAGCAATTTCAAGATTAGCTAGTCTAACCTTTTCTTTAATTTCTTCATAACTGCTCTTTTCTCTTTGAGTGTTGAAAACACTGTTTCTGTCATCTCCAGGCATTAGTGATGAGAGGTCTATGGGCTCCTCATAAAAATTTGACACTTCCCCTGCTTTATTTAACTCCATATCCATCTCGTGCAACCTTTTTCATTTCCTATTAAATGCCTTCTGGGCTTGGACACAAACTCTGAAATTTCATCATCAAAATCCAGCTTTTTGGAAGATTTCATCTTCTTAGATTTCCCTTCATCCAATTTTATAAAGTCTGCCTAAACTAGAGGACATTATTCAATATCAATAGCCTATAAAATATCATTCAAATTATCCTTTAAAACTGGACTTTCTTCTGAAACAACTATTTTACCCCTTTCCTTTGCTATTTGAATTCTAGTAAATATTTTCTGGGCTGATTTGCTGATTGAATTTTCCTGTACATTTTCTTTAACTTTATTTGTCTTCTTCTGTGCAGGTTGAGGAGTCTTTTGAACGATCACTGATGTTTTGATCTCTGGCTCCTTCACTTGCTTTCTAGGTTTAAACTTGCAAATCTTTTTGATCTTGTCTCTGCAGGGTCACTGGTTTTTGAGGGTGACTTTTGTTTAGTTTTAGGGCTAACACCTGTTCCTTTTGTTTCCACCCCAAATCCATAGAAGAATGAAAATGTAGACCATTCTCTATTTATCCTCTGAAGTTCATGTAAAAATATCAATTTAACTAGACCATGATGGAAAAGTGAAGTTTCACAGTATTGAGCTTTCATTTTCACTTTATCTGCCATTAGCTGAACTTCGAAACAATAAGAAAGGAAAATCCAAAGAAATCATTCCAGTAAAATGCATAAAGAGTTTTAAATGATAAGAATACACTTTATGGTATCTTCCCTCACAGCTGAAGTACCTTTGAATGTTGTAGAGAAGGTTGGCATAGGTGTTCTTGATGTAGCTTCTTGGCACTGATTTAGTTAAATCTGTCTCTTCAAACCCTGGCTTCAGAAATATTTTACAAGGTTCCATCTCAAACCTGAAATTTTTGAACCATATTTCTCCTCCCCTTGGAATATCTATCACTAATTATATGATCTAAGGGGAAATTTTCAAGTTTAAGAGTCCAATTTTTTTATTTGAACCTGTGAAATGAAGAGCAAACAATTTTTTCACTTTATTACGACCTCCATGCAATTTTTCGCAGAATTTCCAACATCCTGTCTTCTTGAAGGCCTCCTCAACTAATTTTTCTTTGGTTAGAGATTCTATGCTTTCAGGCTCTGTCCTTAAACACTGGTCTGATCTGTGATTCTTTCTTTCCTCTGTCATCCTTTCCTTGAAATTCCTGTGTGCTTCTTGAAAGCTTGTAACCAACAGCCTCGCTTGATTTCAGAGTAAACTTCCTCTCTTCATAAACTTCCTCACTTGATTAGAAACAATGAATCACTTGAAACTAATAATCAACCTCGCTTGATGAATGGGAAGCTTTGTTTTCTGTTTAGCATGAGCTTACCATTCAGAAAAAGGTATGCATCATATGTTTCTTGCATGAGACAATAAAAACAAAAACCATCCTTTTCCAAATTTGAAAATGACTAAGACAACTAACCTCTAACGAATGTCATGATGGCTATGAATGGTTGCATGTGTGAGAAAAGACTTGTGGCTAACACCTAATCATGAAGGATTAACGGAAGTTTGGTGGATTTGATAACTGACAAGACATTCTATGAATCCTCGATTTTGTAGTGCACATAATGTAATTTCAGGGTTTTGCACTACGAAATGAGCAGCGTTTTCGTAGCACAAAATTAGTTTTTAACAGTGTTTGCGCTACGAAAACATGGTTTCGTGGCTTAATCAAAATGTTTTTTAAAATTGTTAAAATTTTGACTCTCTAAACATTGTATGAAACTTTCAAGGTATGAAATAAGGTTGTTAGACTTTATTATGTGAATGAAAATGAGACTCTAACCCTATCACTTAACCCCTAAAAACTTAACATGACTTCACACCTATCTAAAAACCATGACGAGGAACAAAGAAAACTATCCAAGTTTGGAATTTTTTTTTTATAGTGACATCATAACCTTGGGGTTAAGATGTCACTGCAAACTGGATCTAAATACAATGAGGCTATGATGAATCTGAAATGATGATTTCCTCCTCCAATGGTATTTCTAAATAGAAGGCTAATCCGTCTACTCAGAAATAGTCCCTCTTGATGAGCTCAATGAACCCTCCCAGCAATTGCCTTGAAAAATAACGAAGTTCAGAATTGTGACTACACTGTGAGGGATGGTGGATGGTTGGCCTAATGCCCAATATGTGGAAATATGCCCAGGATCCCTCCTTTCTGATCCTCCAATGGATAGCCTACCTCTCCACTGAAAAACAAGCTCATAAACATCTCTATGTGATCCTCCTCTGCTGCACCTTGCAACACAACCCAGCTATAAATAGAAACTGCGCTATAGCTGAAGGAGGTAGCTTGTCCAAAATTATGGAATGAGGAAATTCAGCCTAAAGAACCTCTTCTTCCTTGAGGATGATGTAGGGATTCTCGATCAGGAACACCCTTATGCTAAACAGCACAACAACCCTGTTAAACAGCAAGAGGAAGAAAAAGTATAAATAGGCCAATATCAAAATGATAATCTAAAACATGAATAACAATGGTTGCTATCCCCTCCATATATAGCATGAGAACCTCCTCGCATTTGGTCCCATCCATACTTTCCACCACGCTCATGCAAGTTTTCATCCACTAAAACTATGTTGTCTCATCATAAAGACCACTCCTCTATGACACCGTTGTCGATTTGGTCAAAGTTGAATGAATCAACATGATCCAATCCCTGTTCACACCCAAATGTGCTTAATCCAACTTCTTATTCTTCCTCCTTTCACATTAGGAGTGTTATTATTCCTTCTAAATGGGTTTTATCGGTCTCCCCACCCACTTATTCACCTAGCTCGTGATAAAACCAACTATAATATTCCATTTAAATGAAGGCTAAATTTTTGGAATATTACAGTCCTCCCCTCCAAAAATTTTCTTGTCCTCAAGCAACTGTAAAGGTGGAGAAAAATTCCTCCCTTCCTCTTCTGGTGGCCTCCTCATCAATAGTTCCCACCACATCTCAACATAATCTGCAATAAATTTTCCCTCCAATGGTTCCTCCTGGGTATGCAAAACTAAATGGTGTACATGACGAGAAAGTGGAAGGTGTAAGTGGAAACCTTCTTGTTGTCCAATGGCCTCTTCAAGATAGAAGTGATGATAAACATAGGGAATATCATACCCAGTGAGAGTCTCCCATACCCATGCTATCATCCAAATTAAATGAGCCATCCTAGGTAGCTCATCAAAATAATCTTCAACCCCTGGTCTATGCAATGTGTTGGGGCTGCATGGAGAGTTTAGATTTTCCCATCCAAGTTGTTTCTCTCTCCATTTATGGTAAGTATGGGGTTGTTTATGATCTTGTTCTGAAATGACATGGCCTCCAAGAATGGCCCAAGATACCCCACCAAAAAAATCAACCATGAAGTGACTCCTCCAAGAACTCTAGTTCTCTAAATGGCTTCTCCCACATGAAGAAAAGAGATGTAGTATGGAAATCATGGTTTTCCCATTGTTTCCCCTGAAACATGTAACATGTAAAATATGGAGAATCATACTCCCAATGGGCACTTCCAACCTTCATCCCACTCTCCAAACAAAGCTATCCATGAATATAAAAATATCAACAATATAGGGAAGCAGAAACCAATGAAAGCAAACCACCATATGACAAATGGAAAGTGGATCATAGTTCCACACATGGAACCAGCAAAGGGAATCCCTTGAATATCTCAAAAAAAATAATAAAAAGTGCCCTTCACGCCACTTGTTTTCTGCCATTATCATCCTACAAGATAGGATCATGAAAGTAAAATTTGGTGCCCATGGTGCACACCAAGAATCATGTGGCCTCCCCCAAAAACCACCAATAGAACAAAAAACCTCAATGCTGCAATTGGCCTTACGTACATCAAAATATAATGTGTAAGAAGGGATAATACTCCTTAGTACAACATGCTGCTCATATAAAGTAAAGAAGTACAAATCATAATGCAAAACTGTACCTTCTCTACCATGTACTTTGGACCTTGAGCTGAAATGGCTCAACTAAAAATTCTCCCTTACTCTAAATGAGTAGGGAAGTGGTTGTGCCAACATCTCTATCAGACTCCAGGCTATGCATATCTCCATATGCTGAAATATATCATGTTGGATGCCCTCACAAGTGAGCTCCTCCATCAAAGAATGATATGCATCAAAGTGCATAGAAAGGAAATCCTCATGTGCTGCATGTAGCAGCTTCTCCTTGAGCTCAGAAGCTCTATTAAAGAAGACTCTACCATAAGAATAGATGACCACATCATCCACCATATATCTATCATCTCCCTCCGGGTCATAAATAATCATGCAAGCACCAAGATCCTTGGAGTACTCTACCAAAAGTTGAGACCTCCAATATGGATCAATCCTCTCAAGAGACAACGCTGAAGATCTGAAATGTGAAGCTCCCCACATGCTACTGTCTTCTCCTTTGACATCCCTCATGCCAAAATTCATCCTCCAAAGTGCTGCCATGCCCATTATGCAGATGCTCATGCTCAAGTAGAATTGGTGGTCTTTGGAATTTAGCCTCCCATGAGAAGCTGTCATCCAAAAAGAACCTCCTGACTTTGGCTAGTGTAAGCATGAGTGGCATCCATCTACTCCAATGTATGGAGGATTCATTCCTCAAATGAAGTACCCTCTATTTCTCCAAATCCAAGAATCAGCTCCCTTGCACCATGAAGGTGCCATCCTCCATCACTGCAGCAACTTTTGTCAATGCAGAATATGTAGTGAGAGTGGGTGATGCTGAAAATGGGAGAATGTCTCCCTCCTCCTAGAGTCTACCCCAAACTCTCTCCACTATACTAAACTCCTCCAAGGTCTTCACCGCTTCAGAATCTAAGAGTGGTGAACCAAATGGGAAGATGTCTCTCATCAATTCTAGATCTGGTGGCCTCCCAGGTGGAATTCCCCCATGTAGTGAGACATCAAAATTTGACGTGGACTATATATATGAGTGGAATGATTTGTCCCTCTCTTCACTACACAATACAATCTCCTTCTTTTGTGCAGAAACATCCCTGAATAGATAAGGGTGAATTCTTATCATCCCTTGATGTTGATCCTTCTTTTCTTCTCCTTCCATCTGCCAAGATTCACAACCCACAACAACTGATGCATGATGCTCGGGAATTGTTCTTTGGTTCCCACATGTTAAATCATTTGGAACTCCTTGCAAAGACACAAGGGCTCCTCTAATGGAAGAAATGTCTCCCTTCTCATCTCCATGTGGTGATGGATCTCTTCGTGATAGTACAATGTTGTTAGCTCTTATTTTCTCATCCTCTTCATCAATATTTGAGAATGCCTCATCATTAATGAGAGACCCTTGCTCTTGGTCTTCTCTTGAAGGAGGAACCTCCATGTATTCATATATAGGAGAGGGCTCTTCAAGAAGTGGGGATCTTTCCCTTGGAAAGGTATCATGCATGTTTATATCCCCTTGAAAAAAATTATGGACTAGAGTTGGCAAAATAAATTCTCCAACTCATGCAAAGGTTTTGAGTTTTTGGGTTCAACAGGAGATGTTTTACAATGCTTAAGATCAAATATCCTCACTAATTTCTTAGTGAACCCTGCATAAGTGTTTACATTTTCATGATAAAATTAAGCAAAACTATAAAACCACCAATCATGGGACATACCTTCGAGGTGCAACGCTACTACTGTAATGGCCTCCTTTTCTGAAACTTGGTGTAGCTGGAAATAGGAATCTAGCTTCTCCACCCAAGATTTAGCTGTGCACTTTGCTAATCCATCAAAGTTATATAGAAAGATTCTACCTCTCTTGCTTCTATTATGGTTTTCAGATCTTCTGTCATCCTTGGGTTGGAAAAACCCTTGGAATTCCAAGTGCTCTTTGAATCTCCATGATTGAGACTCATACTCCTGAAGATAGTCACTCAAGGTCTCCTCCCTTGGTGCATATTCTTCCTCCATTCTTCTTGCAGTGAATGTGGGCCATAAAATGCGTTGTGGATCTTCATGTGTGGCTGAATTTCCACACCCATCATGTGAATATATAGGGCTTGCATCACCTCCAAACCCCCTTGGAATTTTCCTGCACTTCTCCCCTTTCATCTCCTTGAGATCTTCTTTGATATTTTTCATAGTTTGAAAAAGAAGCTGGGAGATCCTCTCTTCCTTAATTTCTCCAAATAACGGAGTCTTTCCCTTGCTTCTTTTGTAAATCTTCTCTTTCATGTGAGAAGATTCTTCTCCTTCTAATGGCATAATGTCTTGAATGCACAAGCTGAGCCAAGATTATGCTCTGATACCACTGTAATATCCCAAATTGGAAATAGCAGCAATATAGCTCATAAAAATGTAAAGAAAAAAAAATATGAATATGAAATAAGAGAGGTCAATGTGCAGCCATAATTTTATTAATATATCAGCAGAAATACACAAAAATATCATGAGGGACATGCCACTCAAGCAATAGGAACAAGCCTCCAATGATCAAAACAATCAGCACATGAGTTGCTGCAACTGTATAGAATGCTGGAGAATAGTGATAGCACTGTCTATATTAGTGTAGCTACTTTTGAACACATATATAAATGAAATATTTCTTATAGAAACAAAATAAATTCCCAGGAAAGAAGATACGGGCTCTAATACAAGATTTCTAGCCAACCCGGAAAATATTGCTATAAATTCCAAAAAAATATACAATGTGACAAATAACCCTGGGGTTAAGATGTCACTACAAAATAGATCTGAATACAATGAAGCTATGACAGATCTGAAATGATGATGTCCTCCTCCAATGGTATTTCTAAATATAAGGCTGATCCCTCTACTCAGAAATAGACCCTCCTGATGACCTCAATGAACCCTCCCAACAATTGCCTCCAAAAATAACACAGTTCAAAATTTTGACTGCATTGTGAGGGATGGTGGATGGTTGGCCTAGTGCCAAAGACGTAGAAATATTCCCAGGATCCCTCCTTGTTGATCCTCCAATGGATAGGCTACCTCTCCACTGAAAAAAAAGCTCAGAAATAGCTCTATGCAGTCCTCCTTTACTACACCCTGCAACACAACCTAGCTCTAAATAGAAAATGTGATGTAGTTGAAGGAGGTAGCTTGGCCAGAATGTTGGAATGAGGAAATTCAATGAAAATAACCTCTCCTTCCCTAAGGATGAGGTAGGGATTCCTGTTCATGAACACCCTTGTGCTAAACAACACAGCAACCCTACTAAACAGCAAGAGGAAGAAAAAATCTATACAGACAAATATCAAAATGATAGTCTAAAACATGAATAACAATGGTTGCTATCCCCTCCATATATAGCATAAGAGCCTCCTCACGTTGGGTCCCATCCATACTTGCCACCAAGTTCATGCAAGTTTTCCTCCACTAAAACTGCGTTGTCTCATCATAAAGACCACTCCTCTATGACAACGATGTTGATTTGGTCAAAGTTGACTGAATCAACATGATCCAATCCCTGTTCACACCCAAAGGTGCTTAATCTAGCTGCTTATTCTTCCTCCTTTCACATTAGGAGTGTTTTTATTCCTTCTAAAGGGGTTTTATGGGTCTCCCCACCCACTTATTCACCTACCTAGTGATAAAACCAACTATAATATTCCATTTAGATGAAGGCTAAATTTTTGGAATAGTACAAGGGAGAAAAAGTGAAAACATGTTTCAGGAAATCAAAAGACTGTTAGCTCTAAGGAGTCACTCTAATGGAATGTCAGACCTAAGGAGTCTTAGAAACCCATGCTCAGTGGTGGCATAGTCAGGGACGAAGCGACGAAAGAAGTTATCTTTGCCTTGGAGGCTTTGTAACTGGTGCAAAGTACGAGGAATGGGAAGTTCAAGAATAGCTTGAATGTTGAGGGGATCAAGTGTTATACCATATTTGGACATAATTAATTCCAAGAGACTGAAACAAGGAACACAAAATACACACTTTAGCGGGTTGAGGCGGATATTATACTTGTGACATCAGAGAAATAAAATACGCAAATCATGAATATATTGCACTCGATGCCTAGAATGAGTAGTGAGGTCATCAAGGTAGGCAAGGATAATATGAGACAAATCATGGAAACAGTGTGACATGGCCTACTAGAAGGTGGCTCCAAAATTAGTTATGTTAAATGACGTGACCCTATAAGCAAAAGTTCCCCATCTTCTAAATAATGAAATTTTTAACTGATTAGCACAGTGAATGACAATCTGGTTGTACCTGGAGAAACCATCCATAAAGGATAGAACCTCATGTGCCACAAACTCATCCATGATATGGTAAATGAACGACGTGCCAAAGTTTTCTTTGGGAAAAAATTTGTTCAGGTTGCAAAATTCAGTGCAGACATGAATGGTGCCTTGTTTCTTGAGAACGGGAACCATGTTAGAAAGCCAAGTGGTGTATTCAATGAGATAGATGAAATGAGCCCGATTGATCTTATTGATATCATATTTGATAGCCTCTCGTCTGGAAGGATTAATGGGTCTAAAATTTTGACAGACATGATTGGAATCTGGCCATGTATTGATATGGTGTTTGATAATGGCAGGATCAAGTCTAGGCATCTCTGAATAGGAAAAGGAAAAAAAATCACGAAATTATTTGAATAGCTTGGTGTAAGCTTCCATTTCTTCTGAAGTGCAATGTGCCCCCAAGGTAATGTTTTTCTTTACCCTTGGTTTATTGAAAATGTTAATTTTAATCGTAGGAGAGATATTGGCCATATTTCCTTCCTCAAAAGCATCCAGTGCTGGAATGGGATTTCTATAACAATCGACCTCATTAGAGATGAAGTATTTAGAATCCACAAGATATTGGTCATGGGACTGCTACAAAAGGAAGTATGAGCGGTGGTGCATATCATCCCATGGAAATTTAGGGGTGGTCATTGCTTCCATAATGTATTCATCATAAGGGAAGATGGGAGGAATGGCAGAAGAAAGACCACATGACATGGCGGGGTTACCCGATGCATCATCATGAGATGTATGGTTCACATACACATCGCTACGAAGGGTAGGCAAAGAGCTAGTATATGAAATATCTACCCACATTGAGCCCAAGGTGATCACCGAAGCAGGTTCAGTCGAAATCGAAGGGGATGTCCTAGAGGGGTCTTCCACCATGGATATTATGGATGATGACAGATAGAGGAGAGTGGACGGAGGTTCCATCATCTAAACATCGGGGGGAGGTATCACAATGGATGGAAAAATTTCCTCTAGTTCTGCTGAAGCAAAACTCACAAGTAGATAAATATAAGATCCATTACGAGCGGCCTCTATTTGGCGAACAACCTCAAGGATGTCACAAAAGTCGTCGAGACAAGGACGAAGGTGAGAATAGTGGCCATAAATATCACACAAAGCATAAGGGTTATCCATGCACAATGGTTTTAGTTTCTTAACTGAATCGGGAAATGTAACATGGACCTTCAGGATATTGGATTCAGGAAACATATAGTTGATCACAAGTTTGAGATGAGGAAACTCGGGACAATTATGCGTAGCATGCCCAACAAAATTACAGAAAGCGAGTGGAGGTGATTGCGTTGGAGGCTTAGGGGGAGAAGGATTTTTTTGGGTGGCCTTGTCTTTAGGTTCCTTCTTATTGGCTTCCCCCCCCTCACTGGATGCTTTGATAATAAGAGTAGATTCTTGTTGAGGTGGCTGAGGCATTGAAGCAAATGGAGGGGTCATAGTTGCAGGTTGGACTAGGGTCAAATTGGTTTAAGGTTTGAGCTAACTAGACATAGTGTTGGTTGGCGGATCAATCTATCATATAGGGATCCGTAGTGTCAAATTGGGAAGGCTCAACGTAGCCATAACAAGAACTAAAAAGACTCCTGATGGGGGAGCTAGAAATGGTATCTGACCAGAAGGGCAATGGCCTAGCGGAATGGCTCCCAAATGGTCAAGGCTCGGGGGAACCATTCTTGGTTGAAAAATGTTTGAAGAGACACCAACAGAGGGAGAAGGTCCTGACGGCTCTGTTGAGTGACCACTGGCTCTGAAGGTGTAAGCCATTAGCTGGTGAAACCAAACTGCCTGTGGCTATCCTAATATGATTACATCATGCAAACATTAAAAGAGTTGGGGTCAGTCATAAGGGGTGGGGGGTGCACTATGGAATGCACCAAGTAAGGTAGAGTCTTTATAGCCTTGAGCTGAAATATTGGCAAGAGGTGCGACTAATTTCTTATCGGACACCTAAGATATGGTAGATTTGAGAGAGGTCTGAGACTTTGGTTCGTAATATGTCAATTTATCTATGGTGACGATCTTTTCATTGTGTGGAAATCACATCTTACAATGAACCGCAGGTGAAAAAACATACATCACATAGGTATAGCTATGACGAAAGAGGATATTGTAATCTAAGGGGGCATCAATGAATTCAATGTCAACACAAATACTCTTGCCCGCAAGAGTGACATGACAATTGAGGTACATGCCAAGTATTTGAGAAGGGTGATCATGCCAGGCACCCAAGGTGATGGTGGATGGGGCTAAGTCAGGTGATTCGAGTTTGTTCCAAATAGAGGTGGACATCACGTAGGTGGATGCACCCTCGTCAATGATACAGCGTGAGACATTGGCATTGCGAATATTGACTGGTATTTGGAAGGTGGTGGATGAAGTTAAGGGGGGATGCTCTAGCTTGTCAACATAAAATATGATCAGATGACCATCTGAAGGATCCAAATTGCCCAAAGCATATAGTAGAGCTTTTCGTTGAGATGGACATGATTGGAGAACTTCCTGTGTTGAGATGGGAGCAGAAGATTGTGTCGTCATCTACTATCCTATAAGTGTGGGCGGCTTTTGAAGAAGAAATATTTCAGCGTAATGGCCCTTTGGGGATATTGGGAAAAAACTTGGCCCGAAGCTAAGGTATCTATAACAGAGCATTGGGTGTTGAAATGGACTCCGTGGAAACTTTGGTTTGGGACTCGGTTGCAAACGTAGGAGGTGGCTTGACATTAATGTTATTGATCTCATTAGAATTCATCATGAGAATCTGGTACTCAGGGTCACCAGACTATGAAGGTTGAGGGGTGACCTAACATTGAGCGGGTTGGGCAGCCAAATATCCTTGCTGAGGGAAATGATTAGTGATCACAATTGGTTGAGCTAGAGTAGTATTTGGAGGAGCTGAAGTAGTGGGTTGATGTCCTCTATATTCTACTTGTGCTTCCCACAAGTATCACATCTGGGGTAAAAGGGGAAAATAATGAGTATAATGGCCATGGACACCACAAAAAGAACAAGGCTTGTTTTTACGAAGAGGTTGGTCTTGCTTGAGCTGATTGCCCTATTGATGGTTGTTAGTGTTCGACTGGTTCCCTTGGGATTTATTTGGTTGGTTGCCTTGGCACCCTTGATTACCATGCATTGGTTTACTTTGGTTTCCTTTCCTCTTTTTCTTTGAATTAGGATGATTATTCGCACTTTGATGCACATACACTTGAACTTTTGGGGAAGGTGGCTATTGTGGAAAAGGTTGAGAAGGCACAGGAGGTTGGGGTGTTGATACCAGAGGGACTGGAGAATCGAGATGTCGATAAGGATAGAAAGGAGGTTGAGTAACATTGGGGTAAACATGTTGAGAAACAGATGGCTATGGCATTGACTAATGAAAATGGGCAAATGCGTAAGGTGTGTTATGTCTTGGACATATGCTGCCATGAGGGGAATAACTGCTAAAGGAGTTGGCCCCTCCCTGAGGGAAACCATAACCCATCGAAGGATGAGTATATGGATGTGAAAGAGATCCAATGATACCATTAGCGACGTGAGATTCCCCCAGTGCGTTGGCACCACCAGGTCTAGGAATATCCGTTAAAATGGTATAATTATAACGAAATAGGCATAAATCAAGTCATATTTCAATGTGAATTGGGGAGATTCTTCCTCGGTATGAGAAAAATGAGACGCAAAATATTTACCAATAGAAGGAAAAATCATTCTTTGAAACCAATCCATATAGATACTATCGTCGAATGTAAGAGCTTGACACAATGTCCTCATTCTATGCCATTCTTGACATGGTCAGAAAGGCAGGTGGTAGAAGCTTGATGGAATGCATTCAAAAACTCAGTACTGGTACCATATTAAAGTGTTAGCTGGAAGTAGGAAAGAAATTATTTAGCAAGAGTCATAGAAGTGGAATGAGAGGTAGCTTCATGGTCGGCATACCACTTTGCAGCTTCTCCAGTGAGTGTACGTTGGAATAACCAAAGACGGATGGAGTCATCGTGATAGAATTGGAAAAAACCCACACGTGAAAGGAGCGAATGTCATTATTAGTGTCCTCTCCAACATTTCCTTCAAACTTATGGATGTTTGAAGGAAGCTTAGTTGGAATAGTAGGGCAACTTGGATTGTGGAGTATAGGGTTGTTAATTAACTGGATGAAATTGGGGAGGCTTAAACCTTCCATAAACGGTAGAAAAGGAGTAGTCGGAATGATTATGGTAGTGGCTCCACTAATAGTAGCTCCAACATTAGGGTCGGGGCTACCAGCAGCTTGAGAACCAACACCTGCATTGGCGTCTGACATGGTGACAGAATGAGGTGGAAGGGAGCTGGGTTTAGAATCAGAGGAAGGACTTGATGAACTAGAATTAGAGTCGGTATGGGACTTTGCGAAGGACTAACTCGAATTATATGCAGTGGAGTAAGTATTCCTAACATAAACTAAGGATGAAGGCCTTGGAGTCTCTGAGATAAATGCCTTGGGGGCGAAATGATGAAAATACACATATGGCACAAAAATATGGAAGAGTGATGAAAAAAGGCTCAGTGAGGTAGATAAATTAATTGTGATGTTTATGGCTTGGCTTGGTAGTGTAAACCAAGTGCCTTTCACTTTATGTGTGCATGTGTGCAAGTCATGTGTTAATTTTAATTAAGCGCAGATGGTTGTATAAAGAAAAAGAAAAAAAGCTAAATGACTGTAAATAAAACTAAAATGACAACAAAATAAACAACTACAGATGAATAAATTCAAACCAAAAAGAAGGCTTCCCAAACAAATATTCTTAGAGGCAGGAAAAATTGAATCAAAAAACAAAATACAGCCAAAATAACTAAGGTCTAAGGGACAATGATTGAATGACTCAGATCTACTGGAAAAGGTTGAGAAAAAAACAAGAAACCAGAAGCAAAACTGCTGCAAAATGTGAGGCGAAAGGTTAAAACCCTAAGGGAAAAAAAAGGAAACCTAAGAGAGATACCAAGAAAAAAAAAGGGGGGGTTTTGGATGGAATAATAACCGATTAAAAGGAACCTAAAATATTGATATATTAGACGCTAAATAATGGATGAAAGCACAGAAAAATTTCAAACTACCTACTCAACTAAAACCCTATTAAAAAGGTGGAAGCATACTGAAACCCTAAGGGGATTGGTCCTACTTCAAGGAGACAAACTGAGTATATCTAGGGCTAAGAAGGGCTAAGATAGAGGCCAGACAACCCAGAACAGTGCTTGTGGAAAAACCTCAGTGTCATAGAAAAAAGTTCCCGCTCATAGGTACTGACTTGTAAACTGTGGAAATCGTAGTTTCTGGGCTGATAGCTGTGATTTCAGGTAGAAAATCACAGGTTTTGGAACAAAATGTGTGAGTTACATATTTGGGATCCTCGAACAGTATGTTGCAGAAATTGTTTTTGTCTCTGGGGAAACTGATACCTGTTATCAGCGGAAAACACCCGAAAAAACATGGAAGTTAGAATTTTTACTTTTTAAGGCATAAAATGTAAAAAACAACATCAAGAGACTAAAAGAAGCTGAATAAAAACCCTATTTACTGAAGAAGCTAGTCATGCAAGAATCTGAATTACAACAGTGGAGTCACCAATTGTTAGCGTAAATTCTTAATGTAAATGTACGAAAAGAGCTCGCTTTAGCTATGTGTGAAAAATAGCCCTAAGAACAAAGATGGTTGCTTAACTTCCTTAGATCTACAATATATAGTCGAAACAAATGCTGCCAAAACCCAGATCTATGCAGTAAAATTAGTTAAATAGTAAAAATAAATAAGAGTTGCTGTAAATATCCAACAGAAGGGACAAGATAGAAAAAATTTAATATGTATTAACACATGGGAAGGGAACAAATAATCTTGTTACTAGTCCCCCTCAATGGGAAGGGCTCTTGATTTCCCTCAACTCTTAAGATCCATAAGTTTCTCTCTCTCAATGGTGTAGAAAGCCCAAGACATGTTGAACTCTATGGGAGCTTAAGAGGTATGAAAATATTAGCAACAATAAGAATGATCAAAGAGCGAAAATGAAAGTGATAAAAGTGAATAATGAATGTAAAACCCTCCTATTTATAACAAAATATTGAGTTATCCTCGATAATGGTGAATAATAAAATATTATTAACCAAGATCTAGATCTAACTGCTTGGAATATTTTATTATATTTTGTTGGAGGAAAAAGGAATTTAAATTTATTAAATACATTTATTTAGAAATAATACACAAATAAATGATTGCTTTATCATTTCAAGAATGGGGTTAAGGAATAATTTTATTTTATTTTATTTTTTATTTATTTATTTATTTATACAGTGGGATCGACAACTGGGGCAGCCTCGCGACTCACATTACATGGGGTCGATTCTGACCGCTACCACTATACCCACTGGGAACATGCGCCTGACCCTCTCCACATGCTCCATTTTAGTCCGGGGGTTTGAACTCATGACCTCCTATACGGGCTCACCTTACAAATGAACTTCACCGCAATTCAATTACCAACTCTCCTACCCCCGTGGGGCTAAAGGTGAGCGGGCTTGGCCCAGGTTCAGCATTTCCCGCGACTAGTCAACGCCCTCGCTTAGTTTTGAGCACAAGACCTTGCCGTCATGACGAGAACGACTTTACCAACCAGCCACCTCCGCCGACCTTAGGGTTAAGGAATAATTAACAAATAAGGATTTGTTTAATTATTTCTAGGTGATTTAGTCAATTTTAGCAAGAAATAATAACTAAATAATGATTTAATTAATTATTTTAGAGAAAAATAAGAAAAATAATTATTTATATAATTATTTCTCATAATTGGGTTAAATATAACTAGGAATATTATTTAAACAGTGGTTTAATTAATTATTCCAAGAGGAAAAACAAATAAATAATGATTTATTTAATTATTCCTCATGGGGTTTCCTGTTTGAACGAGAAATAACTTGATAAAATATCGTTTATTAAATTATTTCTTATAGTGAAAGAAATTTTACTATAGTAAAATTGGTCTTACATGGTTTACTTCGATCCTCATAATTATAAATGGTTAGATGACCAAAAATTGGTGTAACAGCTGGGAAAAGAAAATGAAAGTTGGGGTTTCGAGTGAACCTCACTCAATCAATTAAGGAGATAAATTACCTCAAAGAAATTTGTAAATACAGAGGGTTGAATTTACGTTTATCATCATTGGATTAGATCAATTATCTTTGTTTTATTTGAGATCGGGGCTTTGTCAATAACGAAATATTCCACCCTAGTCGATAAACCTATTTTCTATATTATTTTCCTATTTTTGAACTTGTTACGACATAAGAAAAAAATTATTAACCAAGTACGACAAGGTATCTCATGGGGAATTGATGGTTGAATGAATGCCACAACATATAATATTTGGAAAAATAATTGGTGGCCTAATCTCTGAGAAAAATCGCTGAAACTGACAAGATTTTCTAAGTTTGAGAAGAGCGATACTTATAAGCAGAATTAATTTCCTATTACTAGGTGGTGACATTTCCTAAGGTCAAGTGTGTGCAAGACCAAGCTTCCCTCAGAAGGCCAAAACTGTCATGGAGAAGCTGAGTACACTGGGAATATAATTTGTATATTGGTGGAAAGGATCAAATTAGTAAGACTGTGATTTGTATTGATTCTGAAATAGAGTGAGACTGTTGGCATTGATATCTAACCAAGCATAGAGAAACACACAATTTTCTATTACTCCTGTGATCCAAATTATGGTAACTAAGTGTAAGTGTTGTAACAAGAAGTGTGAGTGTTGTAACAAGAATTGTGAGCCCTTACGAAGACTATTGAATCTCTTTGTGGTTCGATATTTATGGGATGTGAATATATTCTTAAATTTTTGAACATATAATATTTACCTAGGGTTTTAGTACTTCAAATATCTAGTTGGGGTATTAATTCATTGCTAATTTGGTTCTATCTGTCTCCATCAAACATGGACCATATTGTGTGTGTATATTAATAAAATTGTTCCATATTGTTGTTGGATTTGATACACTATATTGCTAGGATTCTTGTACTTGTTGACTTGAATTTTGAATTCTTACCTTTCTCTATTTAGTTTACTGTAATTTTTGAGAAACTCATTATGTGCATTGAAGAATACATTACCTATATTAAATTAACTATTGTTTTGAAATTTATTTTTTTTGGAAACCCTAATGCAAAAATTGACCAAGAACTCTCCACACAAGAAGAAAACTACTTACTCAAAACCTAAAAAATAGAAATAATTATCAACTTGGCATGTAATTCAAAGTTTAGAATTCAAAAGAAAACCATCGGGGACAATTAATAATTTTCCAATGCAGGATTTCCACATTGGTTAGTTTAATTCCCATTTCCCTGCCATGTTACCAGAAACTCCCGCTATACATGTATTCATACACCACCCTAGTTGATCCATATGATTTTCTTCCAATGGTAGTGAGATGGAACAATAATAAGCATTATATACTTTAGGCCTTCTTGTGGTCGATTACCTTGAAGTACCTCCCATTTAATTATGTTATGATAAATGGTATGGCAGGGCATTGTTTCTCCCAAAAAAAAGGATGGTCAAGAATCATAGGTTGTACTACAAAAAAACCATAAATTTAAAAAATAACAACTTATGGAAATTTAAACATTATAAAGTGAATGTAATATGGTTTATAATATTGGTACATACCATCTATGTATTACTTCAGAGTCTTCAATGGGATTTTTCTTGTAAATGATCTCTTATGTGTACAATATGCATGGTACTTTGGGGGAGGAGGATCGATTTTGAGATTGAAAACTTCTAGCCCTTGTTTTTGGTTACATTAAACTTTAATTTATAGTAACCTAAGTAATAGGACACCTTGAAATAGATCCCGTGTCATGTATCTCATGTTTCAGAAACCAATATGGAAGGACACGTGTCTGAAACATGTTCGGCATGTGTCATGTTCACAGAATACCTACCAAACACATGCCCTCATTATGTACACCATAAAATAGGATTTCTATCCATAAAAACCCGTCTTCCCTTTCATTTGAGCTAATTTCACTCAATAGGTTGGAGGTGTCAAACTTTTTGGAGTGCAGTTGAGGGTTATTGTCTAGTGTTAGAAGGGATTCTATGTGTTGTGCAAGTGTATTTGTCCACCATTATTAAAAATATTCTTGCAGTAGTCCATTTTCTTCTTTACTTCATAGAAATCATGGCTCAATAATCAAGGGAAATTAGAAAAAGTTAAAGGAAAGGGAGGAATCCCCCCATTGACGTTGTCCCTTCTTCTTCATTCTCCTTCATGGAATGCTAGTGCTCTATTTGTTGGAAGTGTGTGTGTGACAATATATTCAAATACTTAATAACATTGTTTTAGAAATATAATAGGCTTAAGAGAAAAACTTGTATGATTGAAATTGTATTATCATCACATAAAATTGTAAACATTTTTCTTCTAAATTCTTAAAAAAAAGTGAAATTTTGTACGTCTCGGTTACTAATTTGTTATGTTATCTATATATATATATATAGATTGTGTGCATGCGTGTGTAACATGTCTTTTGTGTCTTGTTTCTAGGGTTGTCATGTCTTGTGTCTGACACTTGCATTTATGTGTTCTTCTTGTCCCATGTCATCATATCATGTGACATAGCCGGTAACATAGAATATTAACATCTGAGGGACCTTTTATGGAATACGACTAGATTAAGGGCCCTAGTCTCCCTTGTCTTACTGCTCCGCGTAGTCCTCATAAACCTCCACCTTGCTTCTACTGGGTTGGGAGCTCCTTGTTTTTCATTAAGAGAGAAGAGCTAATGGTATGGGAATTATTTAAAAGCGATAAGTTTTATAAAGGCTATAAAAATTTATGAATTTTGAAAAATCATGAAAATTATCCATGAACCAAGCCAAAACTATGTGTTATCAGATTCGTGTTTTTTTGTGTTGGTGTAATGCCCAGGCCATGTTTTTTACTTTTTGCTGGTACATGCTTTTCAACATGTGTTTATCATGGAGGAGTATCTTAAAGTAAGTTTTATTTCTCATCCAAAATTATAACAATCCATGCCTAATGTATATATTAACATGATCCACTACAAAATAACCTTAATTCATATTTGAAATGAACAAGCCATGTAGAGCACTGTGTACAATTTGTATCTTCATGTTGATCTTCCATTTTTTATTACCTAAACCATTCTGAAAGTAGATAATATGATAGGGAAATTGGACACCTCAACGATACTGAAAAAATTTCCCAAATAAAATCACATCCACATAATTATGACTCTGAAAACCTACATGCAAAAATTAATAGAATTGTTATAGGTGTTGGCTGCAAAAATATAATTAACACTATGAAAGAACAAATTTTGCAGTTTTTCTTAGGCGGGTTGGTTGAAAAAAATAGAAGTGGCCCTCAAGCTCTTTGTATTTGCATTTGGATCCTAAAAAAATATTGTTCTCAAGTGTAAATAACAAAGTTGTTATAATAATAATGAAACTGTAAATAATAATTGTGAATTAATACAACTGTTAAAATGGGTTACTCTGAATGGAAGACGTAATAGGATGCAGCGTGAAGAATCTAGTTCTAAGCTTCACCTATCTAAAGGTGAGGGAGGGATCCAAATATTGATCATGATCAATAGGCTCCGGAGGAAGTAGTTTATTCTGAAATGCTTAAATGAGTTTTGCAAGGAGTGTTAACATCTTGATTTTCCAAATATCCTTTACAGTGAAGCATCCTTGGAATACCTACTTTCTGTATTTTTTTCCATTAGTAAAATACACTTTATATTATATATGAGTAATACATATGTTTTGTGCCATTACATCATAGGTTCGAAGTGATTACATTAAATATTGTCATATCACTTATCAAAATCGAACCTGGGTTGAGAGGGTCCCAATCATTCCTCCCAACCACTTGAGACAAACCCCATTGACATCTCTCCATCTCTCTCTCTCTCTCTCTCTCTCTCTCTAGAGATATATATATATATATATATATATATATATATATATATATATATATATATATATATATATATATATATATATAGAGAGAGAAAGTACATATATATATATATATATATATATATATATATATATATATATATATATATATATATACACACACATATCGGTGTATGTGTGTGTGTGTGTGTATTATTTTTCATTTGTATTAAAAAAAATCTAGATCCGAAATTAGTTGTAGAATATATGAAAACATTCTTATTTTTACATTAATGATGAGTTTTACATATATTTTCTCAAGAATTATGCATTGAGTTGGCCACCTCCACATGAATATGCTTGTTTCTTCTAACTTAATTTATATTTTCTATTATTATCATTTAACATGTCTTCATGTTTCTTCTTTGGACTGTTCCTTCTTCAGCATAATATAAATAACGTTAAAAAATATAAATCTCAATTATTTTGAGCCCAAGTTTAATAAAGTGATTGATATCTGCGATAAATGTTACATTAATATTAAGTGACCTTTATAAATAAATAAGGTGTTGCTAATATAAGGTGCTTAGGTCAAGTGGGTAGCACAACTACCTAATGAATTATATGTTTTGATCCATTACATCATAGGTTTGAAGTGAATACAATAAAGCTTGACATGTCACTTATGGGAATTGAACCTTAGTGGAGAGGGTCTCAATCATTTCTCCCAACCACACGAGAGAGAGAGAGAGAGAGAGAGAGAGAGGTCTCTCTCTCTCTCTCTCTCTCTCTCTCTCTCTCTCTCTCTCTCTCTCTATATATATATATATATATATATGTATGTATGTATATACTATCTTGAATTTATATTGAAAAAATCCAAATGCGATATTAGTTGCATAATATACGAAAACATGCATATTTTTACATTAATGATGAGTTTTTCTTATGTTTTCTGGAGAATTACACATTGATTTGGTCAACTCCTGATGGTCAGGTTTATTTTTTTTAACTTCATTTCTAGCTTATATTATTATATGTTAACATTTCTTCTCCCTTCTACTTAGGTTTGTTCCTTCTTCAATGGGGTCTCTCTCTCTCTCTCTCTCTATATATATATATATATACATATATGTGTGTGTGTGTGTGTGTATGTATGTATGTATGTTATCTTGAATTTATATTGAAAAGCATCCAAATGCGAAATTAGTTGCATAATATATGAAAACATGCATATTTTTACATTAATGATGAGTTTTCCATCTGTTTTCTGGAGAATTACGCATTGATCTGGTCAAATCCTGATGATTGGTTTTTTTTTTTTAACTTCATTTCTAATTTCTACTATTATCTATTAACATTTCTTCTCGCTTCTACTTAGGTTTTTTCCTTATTCAATATAATATACATAAAATTGAAAAATCTCAATCTCAATTATTTTGAGTCCAAGTTTAATAAATTGATTGAGATGTGTAATAAATATCACATTAAGATTAACTGACCTTTATAGATAAACAGTGTGTCATTAACCTAATTTTCTTAGGTCAAGTTGGTAGCACAAATACCTATTGAATGAAATAAAAGGTGTTTTTACTCCTATCTCAAATTATGAAATTACATGGCTTGAATGATGTATTAAACACATAATATTAATCATATTTGTGGGCAGAGTATGTTTTCTAAGAAGCTACTTTTATTGTACCAAACTTGTTGACAAAATCTTTATATCTTTTGTTTTATGTGATCATGGAAAATACCATCTGTAGATAAGCAGAGTACAATCAATAGATAATGTCATTGTTGTTTTATCCAATGAAGAACTTCACTTGGATGGTGAACAACCAATATATCTACAAGGGTCTACGTTCTCAAAGAATGACAATGATGTGATATGTATTGCACAACATTATTTAATAACCCATCCTGGGTGGATATTATAAATGGTGGTTCATTGTAGGTAATTTTTTAGTTTCTTTCAATCGAATGATGAAATATTATATGAGAAATTTTAGTCAAGGAAAAATTCCATTACAAATATTTTGAAACTTTTTGGTAGCCTTGAAAATGCAACAAATTTTGTTGTATCAAGTTATAAGTTACTGATAAATATTAGTGAAGTGGTTAGTTTTCTATAGGCTTGTTTAAGATGAGGTTTCAAACTACCAATCATGCTCTTGTGGATGTGGAGAATAATCTAGATCATCAACTACCACTTATTTTGGAAACGTTCTTGTAGTTTGTTGATGATTTTGTTTCGAATGATAACATTTTTTATAACGTATGCACATTTATTCTTGCTTATTTATTAGACGTCTTGGATGGAAGAATGTGGAGGTATGAGAGAAATAATATTTTGGAAAATCTTCCTTTTGTTTAAAATTTTGAGGTTACTATTAATATTTTGATATTTTCTTGGGAGAGTGGATCACAAAACTGTAAAAAATTTTTAGGTCCCTGTATTACTAGTATAGTCCCTTTTTTTATTAGTGTAACCCCCTTATTTCTATTATTGTACCCCTGTAACCCCCATATTGTTATTATTGAGCCCTTAAATTATTATTGTTAGGTCAGCTAGGATTACATTGTGGCCCCATGGACTCCTATATATAGAAATGAGGTTTTGTAATTTGTATCATCCAAGAATTGTTCATTCATGTAATGTATTGGAGGTTTCCCCCTCAAAGTGGCTTATTTATAAGGCGTTTATATCTCTTTTATTCTATTTTGGAGCCGATTTCACAACATTTGGTATCAGAGCTTTGGATTCTAGGGTTTTACTGCTCCAAACAGGTCATCGTGGCATTTTTTCTATAACAGTTTTTCTACTAAGATTCAAAAGCTTACATTTCTAGAGTGTGAAGCCAAATTTTAGAGCTTGGTTTGCAATATTTTCAGAGATATGATCTATGGAAGTTAGGGCTTTTTGCAGGCTCCTCAATTTCACTTAAAAAGGTCAATGCGGAATTTTCGCTATAACTTGTTTTCTACGAAGGTTCAGAAGCTGAAAGTTTAAGAGTACGAACCTGAAATATTTTTTAGAATGTCTTCGCAAAATTTTAAATCTTGGTTCACACTATTTTTGGATATGTGATCTGTGGAAGTTAGGTCTATTTCATGCTCCCGAATTTCATCTCAAAGAGGTGATCATGGGAAAATATTCATAACTCTCTCTCTGAGCATCAGATTGGAATTATGTAAAACATGAATGGAAGTACACGGAATGTAGTTTCCTGTCCATAAATTTTAGAGCCAAAGGAGCAAACAGTGGCACGTGGAAAGTCATACAAGTTATCTCTACTGAACTAGTCGATAATTAGGTCATTGTGGGAGATTGGACATAACTTTTCCTTGAAGAATCCAAATCAATTCAGAACTATGGCATTTGAAAGAAGCTTCAGATGAATACTACAGGGCCAAATTTTATATATTGAGGATTTGCAAATATATATATATAAGTCAATTTCAATATCGAGCTCTTCAAAAGCAAGTAAAAGGTGTGTATTTTGTTTTCCGAATTGCATAAGTCTTGTTTGAAGAATCAAGTGGAATTGATTCCAAGGGCATATTGTAGAATAGATATCAATATTGGAACCTGATTCGTTGGAGAAGGCATTCACGTTGGTAAGAAAAATTGAATGTAAAATTATGGCGACAAGGAAGTCTACCACTCAATTCTATAAAGATGGAAGTGTTGCTACTCCTAGATTTCCACAACCTACAAGGTTGACACCACAAAAATTAGAAGAAAAAATAGAAAAAGGGCTTTGCTACATTTGTGAAAGAAAATGCGCTAAAGGTCATAAGTGTGCTGAGAAGAAATTATTTTACATAGATTGTGAAGAGGAAGAAGAAAATGAAGAATAATCTTCAAAAGAAGAGGATATACACTAGGAACCAGCCCTAGAAGTGGAAGAAATGAGTTTGACCATATCGTGCAATGCATTGGCAGGAATTACCACTCCTCAAACTCTCAAGATAGAAGGACATATCAAGAAGAAAAAGGTAATAGTGTTGATTGATTCAGGTAGTACCCATAATTTTATTCATTGGAAGGTAGCCAAGGAATTGAATTGTTTCCTATACCCAAGACCAGAATGTCAAGTGATGGTTGCAAATGAAGGAACTATAAATTTCTCTGGAAAATTCCATAATATCAAGATAACCATGGGGGAATATGTATTGAATAGTCCAATTCTTTCCATTCCTATGGGAGGTGTTGATGTTGTACTAGGAGTACAATAGTTACAATCTTTGGTGACGGTAGCTTTAGTTTTCAAGAAATTTTCTTGAATTTTTTTTTTCAGAAGGAAAGGAAGTCTAATTACGGGGTATTTCATGAATATGGGAAAGATAATAACCTATAATGTCATGAAAAATATTCTAAAGAAAGAAGGACGAGGCGTAATTGCACAATTGTGCTCACTAGAAGTTTCAACATCAAAATCATCTATTTCTGCACATCTCCAAAAAGTCTTGGACAAGCATTCCAAGGTGTTTGAAACTCCAAAATGACTCCCACCTATTCATGATCATGATAATGCTATTCATTTGATTCCAGGAGAATTTCCTCCAAACGTTAGGCCTTATAGATATCCTTATGTGCAAAAGAGCGAAATTAAACGTATGATTGCAAAAATGTTAGAGGTAGGTATAATTCAACCTAGTCAAAGTTCTTTCTCTGCTCCTATAGTATTGGTACACGAGAAGGATGGATCATGGCACATGTGTCTAGATTATAGGGAGCTCAATAAGCTCACCATTAAAGATAAATTTCCCATTCCTGTGATTAATGAATTATTGGATGAATTACATGGAGCAATTTATTTTAGCAAGTTGGATCTTCATTTAGGATATCATCAAATTAGAATGAAGACTGAAGATATTCCGAAAACAGTGTTTCGAACTCATGAGGGTCATTATGAATTTTTGGTCATGCCTTTTGGCCTTACCAATGAACCTTCTACATTCCAAGGGTGGATGAATTCCATTTTCAAACCCTTCCTTAGAAAATTTGTGCTAGTATTTTTTGATGGTATACTAATCTACAACAGGTCTTGGAAGGATCATGTTCAACATGTTGACAGGGTGCTCAAACTATTGCAGGAGAAATGATTATATGCCAAAACATCTAAATTTTTCTTTAGAGTACAAGAGGTGGAATATCTGGGTCATATTGTATCTCACGAGGGTGTTAAGGTCACTAGTAAAAAATGATGAAATTAATGACTAGGTGACTAAAAATGTTAGTCATCGCAATGATTTCAAGTGAATTACTACTAAATTTGAGCAATTTTAAGTGACCGAACTAAAAATGACTAACTTAAATGACTAATTTAGTCTTGGAATAAAATATACGACTAGATAATAAATGACTAAACTAAAAGCGACTAACTTAAACGACTAATTTAGTCTAGGGATAAAATATATGACTAGATGATAAGTGACTAAAGTAAAAGCGACTAACTTAAATGACTAATTTAGTCTAGGATTAAAATATATGACTAGACAATAAGTGACAAAATTAATAAGGATTAATGTAAATGACTATTATAGTCCAAGAATAAAAATATGGCGCCAAAATAACAAGTACAACAAGTATATGAATTAGTGATTTATGTCAGTAATTTTTAATTGTGTCACTCCATATATGGAAAATTTCACTTTTGGTACTGAAGTGTTACATTTCACTATTGGTGTCTCTGAATCCATTTGCAGTGTTAAAATTTAGAGACAAAGAGGTCTCTGAATTTACATTGTTCAAATTATGAATACCCTTTTGTCTCTAAAGTTTAACAGTGCAGATGGATTCATCTATAATTAACATAATTGCATGTATCATATATCAATTTTACAGTAACACCTTCATTATAATTTTAGTAAAGGTAATATTAATTAGATATCCAAATTAATATTTATATCTATATTTAATATTTGGCCATAAAGTTTAATTTTTAAACTTCAGTGATTTATGTTAAAAGTGTGAGTTGTTTTAAATCTAAGGTTAAATATTCATATTTACATTCAATAAATAGATAAATATAACATCTCTTTTGTTAAACATGTGATTTCATTTAAATATAGTATTAAATTGTCATATTTACATTTGATAAATACTAAATCGATAAACCTAAAATTATTTTTATAGACCTATTTAGTAAATAGGTATGAAAATTTATTAATTTAAGTATGAAACTTAAATTAACATTTTAGTGATGTATGAAACTTTGTTTTTTTAAGTCAATGTTATATTCAAGTAGGAAAAAAGGATTACATATAGCTAGTTACAAAATAGGTGGTCTCACCTCGACTTGGTTTGTTGACAAAAATTTGCACCATATGCAAAAAAATACAAAAGAGGGACTAGGCACATTGTCCATAAATGGTTGGGCTAGAGGCACCAAAACACATATAAAACATAAAGAACACCAAATAGCATAGTAGTCATCCAACGTGATGGATACAGGGTTGTCCGAGGTTGTTCCTAGATGTGGTGGAGGACATAAGTCACACTGACCACACGCTTCAAAGTGTGCCAACCAAGTCTCCAACTTTTCTAGTTTTTCAATGAGTTGATTTTGGCCTCGCCTAACCACTACCAGTCAGAGAGACTTGGCACTGTAAATAGTGCATTCAGTCCAATGTTTCCATCCGCTCTGCATGGTCCGTATGAAAAAATCTCTTATTTGTGTCCACTCTTTCCATCAGGCTGTTGATAAATGCATGATAGTTCTATACGAAACAATGTTGGATAACTTGCCCCTCATTTACCTCAAATCAATCAAAACCATGTTTCCCCTTGCCACCATAGCCTCCTCTGCCCCTACGACTCTGCTTTTGAACCCTCAAACCCCCACCTCTGCTATCCCCCCACTTACCTCCTCCAATACCCCCAGGCACACCCACACTAGCGAGTCACGCACGTCGCCACATTATTTCCACCTTGGCGTGGAGCCACCATGATTATTTCTGAGTTTTCCACCCCCACAGGGCCATGGATGACAAGAGAGGGAGAACACCCACACCACACTAGGGGCTTCATAATTTGCTAAGGCCAAAAAACTCCACTGTGTGTAGAGTCCAAAGACTAGACGTCCCACTATAGAAAACAAACACCACCAGCGAAGGAGCCAAATGTCATCTCCCACCACTACAGGGAAGCACAAAGACACCTCCCACTATTAGATGGGAAGAAGGCTCCTTTTGGAGGAATGATGACTTTGGTAAATTGATAGAGGACACCAAATATGTATGATATCCAATGTCTCAAGAATTCCATTTCTCTATCTAGATATATTAGTCAAATACTCATAATTCCCCTTAACCCGACATGGTGCCAGGTTTATGTACCCACGCTCACGCAGTGGACTAAAGACAAGATAAAAACCCCTACAATAATGTCACCATCTTAGAGCTCGAAGTTGTGATCGTGAATTGGAGACAAGATCAAAAACCCTGCAACATCACCATCTTGGACCTCGAAGGAATGACCTACGATAATGAGAGGGTTTTCAAGCTTAGCATCGTGGGATTTGGCCTCGACAGAACAATCTTTCCTTTCATTTTCAACTGCACCAATTTAGATTCCCTCGACTTGTTGGAAAACTATTTGACTCGCGAGATACCAATGAAGCTCCAATATATGGTCAATGTAATATAATTCCCTTGTCGTGAATCCTCTGTTGTTATCTAAATAACAGGCTCATGGGAAAAGGTGGAAGACTTTGGACATTCAAAGACTGGATCCAAATGTAGTTTTGGCCCTTGGGTACCTTGATCCTGAACACTTCAAAAGGCAGCAACTGACAGAGAAATCTGATGTGTATTCTTTTGGAGTAGTGTTACTAGAGTTCTTGTGTGCAAGGGAAATGCATAGGCAGAAAAAGGGCAATCTTGAAAAAATGATTGACCCTCACCTTATTGGGACCATCAACCCTGGTTCTCTGAAAATGTTTAGGGAGAATACCAAAAAGTTCTTGGAACAGATGGGCTTCGACAGGCCTTCCATGGGAGATGTTCTATGGAACCTGGAATATGCATTTCAACTCTAGGAGATATCCATGCAAAATGATCTAGATGAGAATAGTACAAATCATATTGTAGATGTTCCTTTGCGCTACCCAAATCCTGAGCCTTTTGGTTCAAGTTCAGTATGACTTCAAGTCTTGTACGAAAGTTCTCAATTTATGGATTTCATTAATGAGCATGTGACATTTTGGAGTTCTCAACATCCCACAAAGGGATAGTTGTGAGAATTTACCTATTGTTTTGAACATGTTCTCCTTCAGTGGCTATGACATACAATGGATCCATACCTTGGTGCAATAGTTCCTTACGTCAAGATGTTTGCATAAGATTCAGGGAAAAGTGAACACACAACACTAGTGGCTTTGGTTTGGGAGGAGAGCTACAAGTATGTAGAAGAGAATTAGGGCAAATGCATTATGTTCCTTTTCACTGCCGGGAGCCTGAGACTTTTTATACTAGCATAATTGGATGAGGTGTTGGTGAATCCTTGTGGGAGGTGATCACGAAACAAGACTCCTTTGCCATGTTCCAAATTTACCAAATTAGCACATGCAGATAGAACATTGGTGAGTATGAAATGGTTAGGTTCAGTACTTGTTTTTTGCACATCACATTAAAAATCCAGTGCCTCCTCGTAAAATCCTCTCCTCATATAATCGACCACAATTAAAGACGATTACACCACATTTGGTTTAATCATTTGGTTTAATCGAACAAGATGGCAGCATTGGTTTTTAGTTTCAAGGAAGTTGGGAAATTATAATTTTTGTGACCCCATTTTCATAATATACCTTGGAGATTTGGTTAATTTTAAAGTAACACCTTCCACTACCCAAGAATAACCCAAGGGAGTAGTAGCGTTTGTTACACTACTCATGGTTAAGGCCACTCTCCTTTGATAAGGTTAAATAATTACACTTCAATGCTAAGTCGGGGCCTCGCAACACAAAAAAAGGGCCATGTAAAACTTGCATAACAAAAAAAGGAGGTTTTTCCCTTCTCCAATTATGCCTTATGTTCTTTAGTCAAACAGATTTTTAGAATTATTTCAGGTCCTTGAACTTGGTGAAACCCCTCATTGATTGCCATAATCCCCATTCACTTCAGTGTTTACCTCCACACCAAGTGCTCCTAACTCAAGAGGCTTCATATTGCCTTCCATTGCACATCACTTCCTTACACTCAAGCGTGGAAAGGTTCTGTGCACCCAATTCACAGGTTACAATGCTTCTATGGTAAACAATTCTACATGGTTCTCCTCTTGTTCCCTTTGCATTATTATTTAATCTTCACTTTCTCTCTATTTTTTCCCAAAAGTTCTTCTATTCCCCCTTCCTTATTCCTCAAGTTTGTCCCTTGATTAACTAATTTAGTTAAATAGAAAATTTTCCCAATCTCCTCACAAATTTCCCTCAATGAAGTTTCTCTCCTAGATATCGAGATTCATATATATTTCCCCCTTCAATTTCAACAATACATAAATTTGAAAGAATATTTACATCATGATAAAGTGTGACATGATATCCATACTGATTATTAAGTATTAATAATTTTAATTATATTTACAAAAATAAATGGTTTAAAAAATATTCCTTATAGCCTTTCTATTAGAAAAAGTTTAGAAATTACCCAAAAAAAAACTAAGATAGAAACCAACATGCACCTTGCAAGAAAACACTAAATATTTTATATATTGTTTAACTTCAAATTAAATAATATATATCATGGCTATATACTATTAAATGCTTTTTTGCTTGTGTATTGATAACTCACTCTATAGAATTTACAAAATATAACATTTATGACTTTCTTCCACTCTATAAAAACATGTTTGGCTACTTAAAAAGCAATTCAAAAGCAACTCATATCATTAGGAGACACCACTTTGTGATGGCTGCATTAATTTCATTTTAAATAAATAGCGGGAAGTGAACGGTATACAAGGAGTTGGTGGGACGATTTGAACTTTGGTGGAGAAAAATTGAAATTTTTGAATAGTAATTAGCGCCAACTTCCCTCCAAAAATTTTCCACCCCTCGAGTGTTTATAGACTCCTTCACACAACTACCCTCTTCGTTCATTCAATCGCTCGCAGCCTTCTGCCGCCAATGGAAAAACTCCCCAGGGTTACCGGCAGCGGGTCTCACAAGCTGCTATGGGAAATGGGAAAAACCACTGCCAAATCGCTTGCAAAGGCTCAGCAATGGCGGATACAAGAGGAAGGCAGATTCTCTGACCCTCAGCCAAAGAAATAAGAGAACCCACCGAAATGGCACCGAACCCCTCATGAACAGGTGCCCTTCTTCTCCCGCAGAAAGCACGAAGAAACTATCGGATGAAAATACCCATCTGGAGAACGAAACGCCTGATTCACCATCACTTTGCTTAGATCTTGAGATTGTGGTGGCATTGCCCCTGACTCCTCCTTCATGTTCGTCATCTGACATTTCCAAAGTTGTTTCAAAAATTTCGCATTCTGAAACCCCTAATAGTGCAAAACTAAAAATGAGATCTATGTCAGAGTTTCTGGCTCGAGAGAATAGTGGGGTTTGTTCGGATAGTACCATTTTCATCATAGAAATAGTGGACCTTGTAAAATGGTAGGGTTTGTTGGGAGAGTACCCTTTTCATCATAGAAATAGTGGACCCTGTAAAATGTTTCAACACGAATATTTTGAACACTTATTTTTTTATTATTGCTGGAGTGGGGTTTTAACAAGTTTGCATTGATGTGCAGACACTTTCTCCAACTTTGTAGATGTAGTTATTGCAAGCCTCAAATCTCAGTAGATGTCAAAGAATGTTTCCATTTTGCACTGAAATGCCGAAGGATCTTGCAAGTAAGAAATTGATTTAAATTTTGCATTCAAATTGTTTTCCATTTTTTGATATTTATTTCAGATATCGCTAGCCACTTATGTTGTTGCCCAGTTCTGTTGATTTCTCTTGCGCTACAACTTGTGAAACGCACTGCGAGTAAGCCGAGAAGAGATGGAGGAGTTGCTCGGTTCTGCTGATTTCTCTTGTACGGTTCTGCTGATTTCTCATGTGCTCCAACTGGTGAAACTCCTTCTCTACTAGGTAGATGAGTTCCGTTTTGTAAACCTGTGATACCAAGTTTATCTCATTCCATGTGTTCTCCAAATTCACTTTCCACACACACTCCTTTTGAGTGACCTCTTGGTGCAGGGCATGTTAGAGGTATTCCCTTAATTAAATTGAACACAAATATAGAAATCCATTAAAAAAACACACAAATTGAGTTAAATATACGTCGAGTACTCAACCCAAATCAATTTACGAGGTTGGAGCTGAGTCCCTAGTCGGAGGTCTGACCTCCTTTCTCTTTTGGGCAAATTCAAATTGGTTTTGGTCAAATTCAAATTGGTCGCAGACCTGACTTCTCAACGAGCTCAACTAGACCGACAGGTCTCACCCAGGTTGGGGTTAGTCACTCTTCTATGCACTATCTATGTAATGGTTCGTTGTGAACGCTGACTAAGGATCCGACCCACAATGTTAATTAAACCGATTACCCATGTCCACCATTGCTTCGAGAAACGCAAATTAAACAGTCCAAAGAATTATTGTGATTACTGGGCTGCAAAGTAAAGATCCTTTGCTCCTAGAGATGGAGTGTTGAGCTCGTTCACCAATTCCTTGTTCCGCCTTTATTGTGAAAAAAAATGGATGATTGTTATAATGTGAGTTTGAAGCTGATATATTTTATGGTGTAGACTTCTTGTAATGCTAGCTATTATAAGCATAAGGATTCTAGTGCAAAAATATTGATGATTTTAATGCTTACTTATAAAGGGAAGAGTTCTTGTAATGCTCTGCAAAGTCTATCCCCAAAACATGTTCAGCAAAAACAGATGTAACTTCCAACATCCATGTGGCTGGGTTGTATTTATCTTTGATCTTTGGCACCCCTGGAATATCCTGCAGTTGTCGCGACAGATAAAAAAATTAACTCAGATTTATACTTTAAATTAGCAGTTCTCTGTTCAAAACTGTTCCTTCTCTATTGACTGAAAGAATCTGCCAAGTTTTTACCTCAAAGTATTCAATAACCTTGTGAGAATTCTGCCCTAGTGGCCCGAAGAAAATGACTTGCCCTCCATTTTTCATCAACAATAGCTGAACCCATCATGGTAAGATAGAAATCAACACCAATCTCTGAAACAAACGATATCGAGTTATCTTATAATCTAACCTTGGTTTACCTCATCAAAAGCTTCAAAAATGTCAATGCTAGGCTGATGAATGGTACAGACAAGAGTCCTTCCAGTAGCTACTGTATTACGAACAGTTCACATCACAATTGCAGTTACTCTAGCATCCAAACCAGATGTGAGTTCATCCATGAAAATTATAGAAGGATTTGCAACAAGCTCCACATCTATTGTTAACCTTTTCCTTTGTTCAGTAGAAAATCCAGATATACCAGGCAGGCCTACCAGTGCATCCCTTAAATTTTCTAATTCCACTAGTTCCATGACCTCATCAACAAAGACCTAAAAATTAGAATGTTTTGCAAGTTAGTAACATGACAATTTGACACGAGGTCAAAAGAAAACACTATTGCAGATAGACCAGAAAAAATGATAGTTGTAGACTTACAATTCTGGTTTCTTTGTCAACATCCTTTGGAAGTCGGAGGAATGCTCAATATATCAAGGATTACCATACAGTAACCTGTGAAGAATGTATATCATTCTGTTCACAGTAACTTGAAATGTGAGCAAAGGTTTCTTGTTTTTTGGGAAATATAAAGATTCAGATATTACCCTCAATGAATCCTCCAGTATTTCTTCCATCTAAAACATCCAAGAGAGTTGTCTTACCAACGCCACTGACCCCCATCAATGTTGTAAGAACACCGGGGTTGAATGCACCAGTAACATCTTGGAGCAATTGTAGTCTACCTTCAGTCACTCCTGTGCAATGGTGCACCCAAACAGACTTTGTTACTACAATTTCTCCCATTGCCATTCATCCCTTCACGCTACGATGCGTCCTCCCTCCATCTTTGCACAATGGCGCGTAACTTATACCATTCTTATGTAATGCAGCCTAATTCCTTTCTCTATGCCATGAAGCCACATCAAATAAAAAAGTGTATTGTTGTAACGCATCCTTCCTCGACTGTCCCAGTATCCCGTGAAACAATGCAGCTATCTGCAGTGCAATGTGATTGTTCATTTTTCTTCCTCTAACATTATTTGTCGTGATGAATATTTTTTAGATGTCAAGTACCATAGAGTTCGAGTGTATCAACATATTCTCATCAATGGGAGATATGGCTCCGCCGATAAAGAAAAAACTATGCAAGGAGATTGCAAAATATAGTGAAGGAGGTGCGGTTGAAATTACTATAATCTTAGTTCCCAGAGATACAGACACAACTTGCTACATTGACAAACTGATTTGAATGACTTGTTCTGATATATCTCAATCGTTTTCTCAAAAGGAGGTGCTTGTAGATGAAGAGGGGAATGAAGTGTATCGTAATGTCAAAAACTCAGGGTTCCACAAAGTAGAAGAACACCCTGTTGTTCTACGATATGTCAAAACTATTGAATGTATAATTAAGTGCATAAATACAGATGATATGATTGTTTGAGATTAAGCTTGAGCAACCTAAAAGCTAGTCAGAGTCAATGATTAAGATATATCAGAACAATTCTTGTTTTGATATAACGATTCAGACAGGGAATGCTTGTTAAAGACTGAACAAAGTGAATGGAATTCAGATCTGGTTTCAAGTGATGGTTGCCGAAACAAGGAGCCTATTTCCGTTGAACATATTAACTTTGAACACTATGAGGGTTAAATGGAGTTGTTCTCTATTGATAAGTATCTGAGCAGAGAAATCTTCTCCACTGAACATGTTAAGCTTGAAGAAAGTCAATCAGATTTAGCTCTTGCTGATGGCCTGAGTAGCAAGCAGTTTTCCATTAAACATGTTAAGCTTGAGCAACTTGAAAGCCAGTCAGAGTCAATCCCAAGTGACAGAGGTCAAGGTTGGAGATTTTTTCTCATTGAACATGTCAAGCCGAAGCAAAATGAAATTCAACCAGTCTTAGCTTCCAATAATCAAGGTCTTAGTGGGGATTCTTTATTAATTGAGCATGGTTACTCTGAGCAACATGGATCCCAGTCATAACCATCCCCTTTTCTCTTCTACACCAGCCCTCTAATGACCTTGAAAAGAATGTTGTAGCTCAGTCATCTACAAACTCTACTCCCTTATTATCCTTCAATGAACATTTCCCTTATCCACTCCTAGTGCAAAATACCTCGACAACAGATGCAGATAACGTATTTCCAGTTGATCATAAATCAACTCCTCAATCTCTACCCGGTTCTGTTGATTTCTCTTGTGCTCCAACCTGTGAAACTCCCTCCCTACAAGGTACTAGGCACACCTGCCTTTGTGCCTTCTAAAGGGATCATGAAAGGGAACAGGAATGTGCTTAGACTGCACATCATTTCGTCTTCAGGCATAAAAGCCTTCTGATTTTGCTAAAAGGCAGCTGCGAGATGTGGAGGCACTGGAAGTACCATTAATGAATGAACTTGCCAGCATACGAATGTTGATGGAGAGATATTGGATCATGAATACCTGAGGAGCCAGGATTCTTTACGCCATCCATTCTAAGGTACAAGTATCTCTATACTCAATCGTTTCCATAATTATTTCTCCAATCTTTTGGTCATGATGAACGTACATTGTAATATCAAAACATTATTTTCTCTTTCCTTTCATTATTTTTAACCGGTTGCTTGCTCTTTCAACAGACTTATGCAAATATTAAACCTTGCAGCTTAACTTAACTTTGCTGAACATACTGATTATACTTTGCACTTAGTACAGTCTTGTAATCTTCGCATAATCATGCAACTTCACACAAAATACAGTTATGCAATTTCTCTCTTTAACATAGTCACATATATAGAGATGTATTAAGTATTAAACTATTTGTATTTTGGTTTTATGTCTCTCACCAAGTTTAATAAATCTAAGGTTAATATGTCTTTATGGTGTTCAATCATTTGTCTAGAAATGAATTGAATTGAGTCTATCACTACTATCAATATTTGTTTTTTTTAATTTTTATTTATTTATTTTATTTTATCATAAGTAGCCTCTTCCCATCACTCATTTTCTTCACAACATGAGCTACCACAATCACGAAAACCATTTTAATTATGTTTTGGAGCATTGGCAGTAGGATTTAGTGCATTTTTAGAAAGAGGATAATTATGGGAAGTCAAAAGAAGGTTATGGGAAATGATTACTTTTGTAAATTGCTTCTCAAAATGTTGTTGTTCATGTCCCTTAGGCAAAATTCATGGCCTTTCAAGGCTTTGTTTTTTCCATGTCTTTAGAGTTAGTTTATCCGTGTGGTTTCGATAATGTTCCAACCACAATGCTTTTCCTTTAGGAGGGTTGTAGTTAGAACATTGTACAATAATGTTAAGTATAATAAACAGTGCCATCCTTAAGTGGTCTATACAATATTGTTGAGAGTATAGTAGTATTTGTGGAGGAGAAAAATGTGGTGCTCTAGGGTACACTCGTGCTCTTTTTTCCATATTCTATCATAGGTGAACGAATAAAAAATCACTCTTCTTTTTATTTGGATAAAAAAATGATGACAAATCTGTATTTTGTAGTGAGAAGGATAACCATGTATTGGAGCTAGACCTTGAGCCCGTCAATGCATTCTTTACTTGCCCTTCAAATATCTCATTAATTATGTTTTGGACCATTGGCAGTAGGATTTAGTGCATTTTTAGAAAGAGGATAATTATGGGAAGTCAGAAGAAGGTTATGGGCAATGATTTCTTTAGTAAATTGCTTCTCAAAATGTTGTTTTTGATGTCCCTTAGGCAAAATTCATGGCTTTTCAAGTTTTTTTTTTTTCCATGTCTTTAGAGTTAGTTTATCCGTGTTGTTTGGATAATGTTCCAACCACAATGCTTTTCCTTTAGGAGGGTTGTAGTTAGAACATTGTACAATAATGTTAAGTGGTTTGTACCATCCTTAAGTGGTCTGTACAATAGTGTTGAGGGTACACTAGTATTTGTGGAGGAGAGAAATGTGGTGCTCTACGGTACAATAGTGCTCTCTTTTCCATATTCTATTATAGGTGCACAAATACAAAATCACTCTTCTTTTTACTTGGATAAACAAATGATGACAACTTTGTATTTTGTAGTGAGAAGGATAACTATGTATTGGAGCTAGACCTTCAGCCCTTCAATGCATCTTTTTCTAGCCCAACCACAGTGCTTTTCCTTTAGGAAGGTTGTAGTTAGAACATTGTAGACTAATGTTAAGTATAATAAAGAGTGACATCCTTAAGTGGTCTGTCCAATAATGTTGAGGGTAGACTAGTATTTGTGGAGGAGAGAAATGTGGTGCTCTAGGGTATACTAGTGCTCTCTTTTCCATATTCTATCATAGGTTAACAAATACAAACTCACTCTTCTTTTAACTTAGATAAACAAATGATGACAACTTTGTATTTTTCAGTAAGAAGGATAACTATATATTGGAGCTAGACCTTGAGCAATTTCAAGATAACTATATCTTTGCATTAGAGGCAATTGCAAGATCAATGGAATGATGGAGATTCTATTCGGCAAGAAACCTATGAAGCATTGAAGGCTCTAAAAAAACAAGAGTACAAGCGGGTAAGAAAATCACACTTTTCTACATTGACTGATGGAACTTTACAAGATAGTGTTAACTAATGTCAGACTTTTTTTCCTGTTTTATTGTGCTAAAAGAAAATCATATCAACAAGAACAAAATTCCTCATTTGCTTTTCTTTCTTTCGGTTATAATGGAAAATCATATGCACACTATATTGAAATGTATGAATTTTTAAAGTCATGTTGTGGTGTTCTTTTAACTATCAAAATTGAGTTATATATTCAATGCATATCTTTTATGAGTTTTTTCCAGTTTTGACACATCGATATCAATATTTGAAACTGCCAGGAATCTTCATGACATGTGCAGGCTTATGAAAAATTATTGGTGATGGAAATTCTAATGGCCTCCAATAATATCTGAACAATTGACATAATTTTGGCTATTCTTGAAGTAGTTAACAAAGCTGCAGATGTTTAGAGGTTTTTATGTTTGGTTGGGAGTCCATTTATTTAGGGAAATGTCTCAAACTAGTTTTCATGAGCATGACATCTGTAGCAAATGGCACTACACCAATTTTATTTCCGTTCAACTCGTATTTTATGAGAGGCTCCATCATTTATCATATGATATACTGATTTATGTGCACAATAAAAGTTGGATTTTTTCTAGTCTTGAACATTGGAAACACAATATCCACTTATATCAAGGTCATTGGTAATGCCTTGAGGTGCCAAATTTACTCTAAGGTTCATAGGTAGCTTGGTCATCTAGTACTGACATCCTCTCATTTATTTCTTTTTGGAAGTTAATAATTTAATGGATTTTGAAATTTAAGAGCCTGCCATGAGCTCATTACTTCTGCAACAAAGAGCATTACAACATTTACATTCTAGTTCACTTTTCTTGTAATTTAAGGTTGACGCACACAGTAGGATTTGTGGCATTTTTCAATATCTACATGTTGAGATGTTTACAACCCCTAATATCAAGGCCAATGGTATTTTCTCAATGTGCCAAATAGTTAATGTGTTGGAGTTGCTTTAATTTTTTTTCCATTTCATTTTTGTTTAAACATTCACAACCAATAATATGAAGCATACAATGTCAAGGTCGAGAGGTTTCTAAAAGAATATACAATTGACAATTTATCTGTTCATGTCACATCAAGCAGGGGAAAGGAGATGCTCTTAATTTAGAGCTTTGGCATGCCTGTGATGGATTGCTTGTGTCCTTACCTGTTGTTGGGAGCAAGGTTTTCCGGGGTAAGTTATAGCATTTATTTGAATGTTGTTTTGGAATAAAAGTGGATAATTAATATGTAACTATGTGCAGTTTCTTTTGGTACTCTTATATCATTGCAGTGCATTTTGGAATGTATACAGGTAGTGCATATATCAAATTTGTTTCCACGTTTGAGGTTATATGCGACAAATCTATTTTAAAATTATTGTTAATGGTGTTAGTAGCTACCTTTACACTCTAAAAAGTATCTAATATAACTAGTCCCAATTACTTTACCTTTGAACGTTGAGCCAACATGTTTGGTTTTTATCTCGATATAATTTGTTAGCTTTTGGGAATTAGATTCCTTTTCCCCTGGAATAGTACAATGACAATTGAAGATTGCTATATTGAAGCTTTATTCTCGGTTAATATCGTATTTAACAAAGTCCTTTCTTATTCTTTTTTAGTTTCTTGTTGTAATCTTGCGTCAACAATACTTTGCTCCACCCATTATATTTTTATTGACCAGTTTTATTTTTGAAGTGTCACTGCTTCTTAAAGATAACTAGAGGAAACGATACAACTACAAAAGTGGAGCATGAGACATCCTTAGTAGAAATTTCTAGCTTTGTTGTGTTTGATTATGTTGGATAAAACCAAAATTTCAATGTACCATGAGCATGGGAATTCAAAATATTGGGATAGAAATGTGTAATGTTCCCAAATCAGGAAAATGCTACAACAATGAGAATATCTCAATATATTCTAAAGTTGGAGCTCCAGCAATAAGCAAACACAATAATGGTGCAGTAACAACACTCAACTCAAATAAATGTGAGAGAAATCCATAGCCTTCTCATTAAATAATAGTAGCAACAATAGAATACAAGATCTTGAGGAGAATGACACTCAAGATAAACAATGCTTAGCCTCAAGAGACAAGTGCATGAGTCATAACAAAACCACTGCTACATATGCATGCTCAACCTATGACAGCGCAATCCATGAGGGGAAACTGCTGCATAATAGTGTCAATACACAAATATGTCAATATGTGGCTCAAATACAATAGGTGGAGCAAGATCTCAACCCTTGACAACAATAATGCACAATCCCTAGAAGGATTGGCTGCAAAACATACAAAATGGCAATTCTACAGAAATACCGAAGTTGTTGGGTAGCTGCAACAACTCAGAAATAGAACTGGATGGAGATGGTTGTAGATGATGCCCAAACTGAATGTGCATCCTCCAATGGATCTTTAGGATGAAAGGTTGATCCCTTCACCAAAGATCTCACACTCCAACAATTTGCAAGAGCCCCACTACAAATTCTTCTCTCCAAATAATGCAGTTACTGGATGGAACTGCACTGTAGGGCTAGGGAATGAGTTGGCCTTGATGCCAAAGTCTGCAATATGCTCCGGAATGCCTCCAATTTGATATCTCAAAGGAAAGAGGGATTCCTCCTTTGAAAATAGCTGATGAAGGTGGTGTAGTGAACCCTCACTGCAACACCCAACAACACAACATTACTCTGCTATAGAAATAACGCTGTCTTGATGGAGGATGCTTGGCCTCAAGCCTGGATGTGAGGAAAATCAGAGCTATCCCTCAAGAGGCCTCTCAAGAAGAAGGAATCCTAAACAGGAAATTCCTCGGCAATTCTTGCTAAGCAGCAAAGAATGCACAATTATCTGAATGGAAAATTGAGATGAACAATACAAGCATGTGAAAAAATGGCTACCTTGCCCTCCTTTTAAAAAAGTGAAAGCTTTCTCGCCATGGGCCCCATCCATTAGGGGTTCCTCCACCAAATATCCTCTTCCTCATTCACACTGCGTTGTCTTCCAAAGTGAGCCACTCCTCCTATGGCAGCGTTGTTGACTTGGTCAAACCTGACCTTGTCTTCATTCATTTGCCCCTTTTCACACTTGAGGGTGAAAAATCAAGTTCTTATGTCTATCCCTTTCCACATGTGAGGGATTTTATTCATGTTTTCAATAAACATGGGCATCCTTACCCATTTATTTAGCTGCTAGGTGATAAAAGCAAAACTTTAATGTTCCATTTAGCTATGAGCTAAAATGGGAACATTACAGTACTCCCTCCCAAATGTTGCTTGTCCTCAAGCAACTGCAAGGATAGAACTGAAGAATCTCCACCCAAGGCATGGAGTCTGAAATATGTTGAGGATCATCTTCCTCATGTAGATCCTCCATCCCCCAAGAAATCATCCATACAAAGTGAGTTACCTCCCAAGAAGGCAACTCCTAGAAATCTCCTTCCACCTCAAGCTCCAGAAATGAAGGTGGGCTGAAAATCTGAACACGGTAAGAATCATAGCCTACCCCAAGATGTCCTTCTCTCCACTTATGATAAGTGTAGAGTGTGTGCTGATCCTGGGCTGCAAAATTATTGCCCTCAAATGGAAAAGTGAAGAACAATCCTCCAAAGAGTTCTCCTCCAACAATGAAGAGAAAGCTGGCCCAAAATGTTTCATCCATGATGAATAGGACAAGATCATCATAGAGTATCCCAATGAGAAGTTTGCTGCAAATTTTACATGATGATTCATAATACAAACAATATCTCAAGAGGATACATCACAGTTCAATCCACTGCAACTTCATAAAATAGTCTGGCAAGTAGCATACAAGAATCATCTCACCTACTAATGAATAGTAAATAGCTGAATGTGCTATCAATACATGATCATATACTTGCCCATGATTATACAATGGATGCATATAAATCTCATGGCCCACCTCAAAAGAGAACAAACATGTGGCTGTGGTGGCCATATCTCTTCCCATGCTCCCATTAGAACATGTGCAGAAAATATGGGAATTCTCTCCCCTCAAGGACACATCCAACCCATGTGTCTCCCTTATAATCATGCCTCCAACACAAATCAGATCTATATTAGCAAATGAAGTCATTATTAGTATTAAAATGAAGAGAATAATGAAGGTTTCATGTGGTGCAAGGAGGTACCAACAGCTTCCCCAATAGTGATACGCAGTTTTCCAAACTGTTGCTTTAGAAAATTACATGGAAAGTTGTTTTGTATTACACGAGAGGTTATGTATGTCATGATATCTACTGATATATAGAAAATGGCTAAGTATATCAACTGATCATACATGAAAGAAAACACTTGCCCAAGGCCATACAAAAGATGGATGTCTCCATCATACAAATTGGCCCAATTTTGTCCATGGAGCCCAAAGAAAAACTTACCCTTTTGTGGAGCAATGCACTGACTATGAATGGTAAGAGCATCAAAATGTTGTGTTAGATAACCCATGGATGTAAAAACAATATTCTTACCATTTTTTGAAAGCAAGATGATGAATGATCCCTCCATAGTAGTATGGCACATTCCTCGGAAGAGAATTGAACCATATGTTGCATAAAGATCACCCTCCTTATACTTGGAAATCCAAGTCAAGAAGATCATAGCAAGTGAGGTCATACCAATGTAATAGATGTCTCCATCCACTTCTCCATCAATCTGATCTCCTCTTTGATCACCAAGTGCATACAATGTGAAGTGATCCTAGGGACACTCCATCCATAAATCTCTGTTCCAAAGTGATAGCGTTGTGAGTTCATGCAAATAAGCTCCAGTCACTACCAAACTCTGTTCTTTGACATGCTCCTTGTCAAAGAATCCTCTAGTAATGTTGTTGCAAATATGGAAGTGATTCCAAATCATTAATGGCCAAGGAGATAGTGCCATCTCCTCCTCCTGCAACATTACTCAACAAGTGAGAGCAAATCTGCCCTTGCTCTCTCAGATGCAACCCAAACAACCATAGTGCTTGCTGCCTCCTTATGCTCCCATCATTCATCTCAAGTGATGAAGATAGAATGATATGTGTGCCACATCAACACCATGCATCCATACTCCATGCTCCCCAATGATGCAAGCATCTTGCCACATCCTTTCCATCCTCATACCCTTGGAAAGAGAGTATGCCAAATGATGGCCAAGCTCCTTCAAGAGTAACCAGCGCAGCCAAGCCTCCTGCTGCCCAGTATCATAAATCTGCAAGCAGCTCACCAGCTCCTTGCTCATCGTCCACTCAACCAATTGTGGATGTATTCCTCCATTCTTCATCTTGGTACTCCTCCCATTAGGGCTACCATCATCCCAAGTCAGATTCATGCATTCCATGGGATCTTGAAATGCAATCTTCCCGAGGATCAATTTGACCCTACGAGGATCCAAATAGGTGGTAGGCAAAAACCTCCCATCATGATGTGCATGGCTCAAGGAATGTCCAACACAGTCATGAGAGATATTATCCATCCGAAGATGTCCTCCATCTACTATCTGCTCCTGAGATAAGGGAAGAACCTCCTCAAATTGATGAAGAATATTTCACTCCATGATGTGTGGGAGTGCATCTCTACTGAAATCTCTCTGGGAGATCTCCTCCTCATGCATTTCTTTCCAAAAGAAAATAGGCCTTGGATCTGCTGCAAGTAGAAGTCCCTCTTTGAGCTGTGGCATGCTCATTGAGAGAGTGTCATCTAGAGAGGAGAAAGAGTTTCTTATCTCCAAATGTCTACTTCTCACTGCTTCCTTCATGGCTTCCTGAATGAAGCTGCTCTCTGAATGCTCACATGAGGAATGATTCCTCCTTTCCCCATCATTGCTCAGCGCAGTGCTATTCTGCTGCTCAATATCAACTGCATGAAATGATATAGACCCATCCAAAGTGTTTGCTAAAATGACAAGAGATGGATTTTTAGTCATACCTTGGTGAAATTTGGAAGCTCCTTGCAAGGCTGCAAGAGTTTCCTCATAATTTTTGGCCTCCCAAACTGTTGAAGATGAAGGTTGCTCCTCCATGATCTCAACAACGCTGGTATATGCCTCATTAGCTGGTGGTGAGGGCTCCTCCCTCTTCTGGCCAAATATTTTGATCAATCTCTAAGAAAACTCAACAAGAGTAGAAACCCTTGTATGGCTCCAATGTCTAAACCACCAAGTCCTTGCTTCACCTTCTAGGTGCAATGCTGCAACTTCTACAGCCTCTCTGTCTACTACAGGATGTAGCAAGAAGAAAGCCTCTAGCTTCTTCACCCAAACCTCTGCTGCACATGTGAGTGATTCATCAAATGTTGACAATAGAAATCTATTGCCTCTCATCATCCCGAAGTTGTGGGGTCTTCTTTCTTCTTTCTGTTGAATAAATTGTGGCAAAGCTAGAGTTCTAGGGTTTTCTCGGTATTCAGTAAGATACTCACTTAGAATTTCGAATTCCAAGTGTTCTTCATGCTTCTGGTCTTCTTCTTGGTGAGAGTAGGAAGTGCATGGTCCTTCCTCTTCCCTTTCTTTAATCTTCTTGACCTCCTTGGAGAGGTCTCCTCTGGATCTAAAAATAGATGAGAGTAAACTCATATTTTTCATCATCTTGATCTTCTTTGGCTGAGACTCACAGGCTGAGCCAGAGATCATGCTTTGATATCGAAGTCACAGGTTGTGCCAAGTTTGATGCTGTGATACCACTGTAATGTTCCCAAATAAAGAAAATGCTACAACAATGAGAATATCTCAAGATATTCTAAAGTTGGAGCTCCAGCAATAAGAAAACACAATAATGGTGCAGAAACAACACTCAACTCAAAGAAATGTGAGAGAAATCCATAGCCTTCTCATTAAATAATAGTAGCAATAATAGAATACAAGATCTTAAGGAAAATGATACTCAAGAAAAATAATGCTCAGCCTCAAGAGACAAGTACATGAGTCATAACAAAACCAGTGCTACATATGCATGCTCAAGCTATGATAGTGCAGTCCATGAAGGGAAACTGTTGCATAATAGTGTCAATACACAAATATTTCAATATGTGGCTCAAATACAATAGGGGGAGCAAGATATCAACCCCTGGAAACAATAATGCACAATCCCTAGAAGGATTGGCTGCAAAACATACAAAATGGCAATTCTACAGAAATGCCGGAGTTGCTGGGTAGCTGCAGCAACTCAGAAATAGAATTGGATGGAGATGGCTATAGATGATGCCCAAACTGAATTTTCCTCCTGCAATGGATCTTTAGGATGAAAGGCTGATCCCTTCACCAAAGATCTCACCCTCCAACAATCTGTAAGAGCCCCACTGCAAATGATTCTCTCCAAATAACGCAGTTACTGGATGGAACTGCGCTGTAGGGATAGAAAATGAGTTGGCCTTGATGCCAAAGTCTGCAATATGCTCTGGAATGCCTCCAATCTGATATCTCAAAGGAAAGAGGGACTCCTCTGAAAATAACTGATGAAGGTGGTGTAGTGAACCCTCACTGCAACACCTAGCAACACAACATTAATCTATTGTAGAAATAACGTTGTCTTGATGGAGGATGCTTGGCCTCAAGCCTGGATGTGAGGAAAATCAGAGCAATCCCTCAAGAGGTCTCTCATGAAGGAGTAGGAATCCTAAACAGGAAATTCCCCCGGAAATTCTTGCTAAGCAGCAAAGAATGCACAATTGTTTGAATGGAAAATTGAGATGAATAATACAAGCATGTGAAACCATAGTTGCCTTGCCCTCCTTTTAAACAAGTGAAAGCTCTCTCTCCATGGCCCCCATCCATTACAGTTTCCTCCACCAAATATTCTCTTCCTCATTCACACTGCGCTGTCTTCCAAAGTGAGCCACTCCTCCTATGGCAGCGTTGTTGACTTGGTCAAACCTAACTGTGTCTTCATGCATTTGCCCCTTTTCACACTTGAGGGTGCAAAATCAAGTTCTTATGTCTATCCCTTTCCACATGTGAGGGATTTTATTCATGTTTTCAATAAACATGGGCCTCCTTACCCATTTATTTAGCTGCTAGGCGATAAAAGCAAAACTTTAATGTTCCATTTAGCTAAGAGCTAAAATGGGAACATTACAAAATGTATGCTTCTAATTTCATTTATTACTTTAGTTGAAGATAACATTTCATCAAAAAATCATGTACAATGAGAACACAGTAGATACAAAATTTATTCTATGGTACTGATGTTTTATTTGCTTTGGTTATACAGGTCATCTGGCTAGATAGTGGCCACTATTGCTCAACCAAAGAAAACTTGTTCGAGTTTCTTGCTTTTATGGAGAAAAATGACATTAACAATATTGCTTATGTTGAGGTATATATTGTATAAATTATTTATAGTCTACTTTAGTTTATATTTTAGCATTCATCGACTTTCATGTCTTATGCTCTGCATTGTATCTTTTTTTTCTTTTCAGGAAGTGAACTTAGTATTGATGGTAAGAAGCAAGAATTGAAGAAAGAGGAGAACAAGAACACTAGAGTGAAAAAATGCAAATGAGAGAGAGAGAAGAGAACTGGTCTAGTGGTACATGTAAAGCCAATATTCCGCATAAGACACACACATAGATAATGATGGTCAAGTCTTCAGAGTTGGTGAATTGACGTGCAATGCCTTGGTAACACAATGATAATGTTTTGAAGCGATGAAACAATATTTCATGTATAAATTTTACTCCAACCAATATTAAGTTGGAAACTCACATTGTAATACTTGACATTTTATATAATATAATTTATGTGGTTTGAATTATTTATAGTTGCACTTGATATTACTTAGTATTCTAATTAAGATATGTAACTTTGTGTTTTCATATTAGATGAAGACGTACATTGTATGAGTTTTTTAATTTAGTTGTAAAGTCATACTAATTGATTTATGTTGATTAATAATGAACACATAAAATCAATCTAAAACTACTAAATCAGTAGTTTATGTTTATTAATGATGAACCCAAATAAAATGAATATACGACTAAATTAGTTGCTTATGACAGTTGTTAATGAAAGTAAATGAAATGAATATAAACTACTAAAGTATTCATTTATATAATGAATGTGAAACTACCAAAACAAGATAAATGACTATTGCAAATGATAAATTTGTGATTACAAATAACGACTAAATTTTGCATATATATGACTGTTAGTAGCTAATTTACAGTATCTTATAACATGACTAGAATTTAGTCATTCTTCTTTGGTCATTAATTGGTTTCAAACGATGAATAAAATTTGCATATATATGACTATTAGTGGCTAATTTACAGTGTCTTATAACACGACCAACATTTTGGTAATATTTCTTTGGTCATTAATTGGTTTCAAACAATGATTAAAATTTGCATATATATGACTATTAGTAGCTAATTTATAGTATCTTATAACATGACCAACATTTTGGTCATTAATTGGTTTTCTCGGCGATAATTTAGTAATATATTTTGTTGTATATTTGGTCATTAATTGTGATGATTAATGAATAAATCAATGATTAAATCAATGATCAAATCAATGACTAGATTAATTACCAAATCAATAACTAAATCAATGACCAAATTAATGACCAAATACACTACTAGACAACAAAATTGAGACAACCAATAAATGACTAAGCTAAAAATGACTAAAAGTTGGTCGCGTTATAAGATACTGTAAATTAGCTACTATTGGTCACCGAATGAAAATAGTCATTTATATGCAAATTTTAGTCATTTTTTAGTAACTAATTAGCCATTTTGTACTAGTGGGTAGACCCTAACAAAATTAAATCCATTGAGGAATGGAAAGTCCCCACAACCATAAAGCAGTTGTGAGGATTTCTTGGGTTAACAAGGTATTATTGCAAGCTTTTTAAGAATTGTGGGAAAATAGAAGCACCTCTAACAACATTATTGAATAAATATGAATTTTCATGGACTCCTGAAGCAGCTAAGGCCTTTGAACATCTTAAAGTGGAAATGTGCCTAGCACCGGTGTTAGCTATGCCAGACTTCACAAAAACCTTTATTGTGGAATTTGATGCCTTGGGAAATGGAATTGCTGCTACTTTAATGCAAGAAGGAAGACCCATTACTTTTGAAAGTCATCTAATCAAAGGAAAGTATTTACATAAACCTATTTATGAGAAGGAAATGTTAGCAATACTGCATGCACTAAAGAAATGGCAAACTTACCTAATGGGAAGACACTTCAAGGTAAAAACTGATCACAATAGTCTTAAACATTTTTTGGAACAAAGATATCTTCAGAATAACAACAAAAATGGGTCAGAAATATGTTGGGTTATGAGTTTGAAATAATCTACAAAAAAGGGAAGCTAAATGTTGTTGCAGATGCACTCTCAAGAATGAATGAAGAGGTGGAAGCATTGCTTTGTGCCATTTCTATTATCCAACCAAATTGAATAACCGAAGCAAGAGATTAATGGAAGAAGGAAGAAGATGTGTGGACACTCATTCAAAAGTTGTAGCAATATCATAGTACATCTGATACATTTAGCTGGAAAAATATTTCCTTATGGTACAAAGATTGCTTATATGTTTGTAAGAATTCCCAACTAAAACAAAATATTCTTTTGGAATTGCACACTTCTCCTTTAAGAGGGCACTTAGGATTTTTAAAAACTTACCACAGGGTGAAGAAAGAATTTTTTTGGGATGGCCTTAAATTTGATATTCAAAAGTTTGTGGTGGAATGTTTGGTTTGCCAGCAGAATAAAGTTGAGCCAATTAAGACCCCGTGTCTTCTACAACCTTTATCCATTCCAAGTCAACGTTAGGAGAATATTTGAATGGATTTTATCACAGGTTTACCTAAGTCCGAAGGAAAGAGTGTCATCATGGTGGTAGTTGATAGAATTACCAATTATGTACACTTCTATTTATTATCTCATCCATTTAAAGCAAGTACAGTTGCTACTACATTTATGGACACAATTCAAAAGCTACATGGAAACCCAAGGGTTATTGTGAGCGATAGAGATCCCATTTTTACTGGAAATTTTTGGATGGAGTTATTTTCTTGTTTGGGTACTCAGTTAGCTCATAGCTCATCTTATCATCCTCAATATGATGGTCAAACTGAGAGAGTAAATAAATTTTTGGAAGGATATGTTTGTTGTTTTTTATCTGATAAACAAACAAAATGGGTCAAGTGGTTACCTCTCTTTGAATGGTGGTATAACACTTCCTTCCATACTGCAGAAAAAATGACCCCATTTATGGCACTTTATGGATATCATCCACCATCCATCACATCATATTTAAGAGAAAATTTGAATGTTCAAGTAGTGGAAGATCACATCGAGCATCAAAAATAAGTTCTCCAACTCTTAAAGGATAACCTAAATTCGGCACAAAATTGAATTAAACAACATGCAGATCAACATCGCAGCGAGAGAAGTCTTGATGTAGGAGACTGGGTATTTTTATGGCTACAACCATACAAAAAAATGTCCCTCAAGAAAGCTAAGAAGGATAATAAATTATCTCCAAAGTACTATGGTCCTTACAAGGTGTTCCAAAATATTGGTACTATGGCATACAAATTTGAGCTTCCTTCTTCTTCACGAGTGCATCCAGTTTTCCATGTTTCAAGCTTAAAGAAGGTTATAGGTGAAAATATTCCAGTTGAAACAATATTTCTAGAACTTAATGAGGAAGGAAAAATCATATTGGAACCTGAAACGGTCACGGAAACAAGAACTTGACAGGTACGAAATCGATCAATTTCAGAGTATCTCATCAAGTGGAAGAACTTACCCACTGAAGATTCTACATGAGAGGATGAGAATCTTATACATAAGCACCCAGAGTTACTCAAGCATTGAGGACAACACTTTTTTTTAAGGAGAGGGGCATGTTAGGTCCCTATATTACTGTTATAGTTCCTTATTGTTATTAGTGTAACCCCCTTATTGTTATTATTGTACCCCTGTAACCCCCATATTGTTATTATTGTGCCCTTAAATTACTATTGTTAGGTCGGATAGGATTACATTGTGGCCCCACTAGGATTACATTGTGACCCCATGGACTCCTATATATAGAAAGGAGGTTTTGTAATTTGTATCATCCAAGAATTGTTCATTCATGTAATGTATTGGATGTTGCCCCCTCTAAGTGGCTTATTTCTAAGGCATTGATATCTCTTTTCTTCTATTTTTGGAGTTTGTTTCACAACAAAAAACTCATTAGAAACAAACAAGTTAGGGTGGTCATGAAGGACATGGGTTTGTATACTTCACCTATAATTCTTTGTCTTCTAACCTTTTCTCGCAAATTTTTTCCTTGATTATTGATTGCAGTAAGGAGAATCAACTGATTGTTCTATTTTCACAAGAAGATCAGTCGCTATAGGCTCTAATAGGTATTGTAAGTATTTTGAATGCACAAGGAGTACAAACAAGGTCCAATGGTGATAAGTTGTGGCCAACTTCTAACAAGGATGGCTTGGGAGTAAATGATGTAGATTCTGCAAGTGGTCTTGAAGATGATGGAATATTTAGAGATATGTTTTTAGAGGTTTGTAGGAAAGTAGGTACGTCTGATGGACATGAAAAACCCTGCCCTACAAATGACAATGTTTATGACTCCAATATAACTTTACAAGGAGTTGTTGAAGTTCTTAAATTTCTTAAAGAGTGCATTTTTTTGTCCATATTGGAATTCTTGTATCTACAAAGAGGAATATCACCAAATTAATTAAGAGCATGTGATTTCTCTTTTACAAATGTTACAATCGTAGCCTTCAGTTGTTGATAAAAGAATGAGGGGTTTGGTGCTTCAGACGTGCCTTATGAAAACCACTTCCTCGAAAATTTTCACAAATCATGCCTTAGATTCTTACGTGAACTTGTTATGAGGCATACCTTATGCAAAAAACTTGAACAACACCTATTAACTGAAGGTATGAAGGTAGACGATGGGAGGTTTGTTATAATCATGATGCTCTTATTCTTGAAGCTAGAATTCTTATTATGGGAAATCCACGTGGTCTAGTTTGGGTGATGACTCTATGAGAATTTAAAATTTTCATAGGATACACAATTTTTTTTTTGATTAAGTGGAAGCTACATATTCATGGTGCTTAAATATGAAAGAATTTAGTGCAATCCATCCATAGCTATTACATCTAGAAGTTCTTCTCATGGATTTTAATTTTTCGAATGTGTATGAAGACATGAAAATGGAAGAGAATGTTTTTCTAGAGAAATATACAGTGAGTTGGCTAACTCATGATTAACATGTTTTTTTAATTTAAATTACTTTCTAGCTTCTATTATTATCTGTTAACATGTCTTCCTTCTTCTGCCTTAGAGTGTTCATTCTTCAGTATAATTATTTTGAGTCCAAGTTTAATAAATTGATTGAGATGCATAATAAATGTCACATTGAGATTAAGTGACCTTTATAGATAAACAAAGTGTTATTAATATAAGGTGCGTAGCTCAAGTGGTAGCAAAAATACCTACTAAACAAGGGAAAAGGTGTCTTAACTCCTATCTCAATTTATGAAATGACATGGCTTGTATGATTTCTTAAACATACCATCGTAATCATGATACCATGAATAGATCCATCATCAATATTTTAATTTGTTCTCATTTATATTATACTTATCAATTATATATTTCCCATAGGAAACAAAAATAATTTACTACATTGATTGGATGCTTCTTAGTTGGATACTTGGGGATGTGTACGCATTTATATTTTTTATTTATTGCATCATAATTTATATTAATTAGGTTTATTTTATATCTGAGGCTATATCACTAATATGTGAATTATCTGTTAGAAAATTATATATATTACAGAGCAATGCAATACAAAAAATATGCGGAAAATACAAGCACACAAAACACATAAAACCAGAGAGACACAGATATACGTGGTTCACCCAGTTTGGGCTACGTCCACCCCGAACAGGCAGTCCTTCCTTTCTATTATCCAGCAAAATGAAGAGACACAACCTACAGCAGATCCGCTGTAATATCCTTTGTTCTCTCACAGTCTCCCTCTCTGTTTCTCGCTCCGAGAATGCACATACAATACACAGCCGCAATACAATACCCTCATAAAAACGAGGGGTTGCCTTCTAGGGCAAGAAACCCTAATCTAAACATAACTTCTACCGTCAGATCATTTGCCTATGAACGGCCCAAATTGACTAGAAATTACTATACTTTTACAAGGCAATTTTACATCTATTTTTAGCTTCGGGGGCGCTGCCCCCGAAAGCCCCTACCAGGGGGGACTCCGAAAAGCACTGCTGGCCCCCCCCTGGACCCCCCATAGTAGCGATTAATTACGGGCGGTGTTGCCGCCCCTTTTAAGGTACGGGGAGTCCAATGCTGTGATACAAAATAAACAAGATAATCAGGCTCCACACCCAACAATCTCCCACTTGTAGACTGATTGTAGCAACTCCACCGTTGCTTCATTTGCTGGACAATGACTCCTCTTTGGACCTGGCTATTCCTCATCTTCATCGTCATCCTTGAAGACCAATTGAAACTGAGCACATTCTCAGTTTCTCCCTGGTTACAACTTTTGTTAGCATATCTGCAGGATTCTGGCTAGTGTGTATCTTTTCTAGCTTCAACTCTCCATCTTCCAATACTGACCGTATGAAATGGTACTTGAGATGTATGTGTTTAGTCCTGGAATGAAATGCTAAGTTCTTTGCAAGATGAATGGCACTTTGGCTATCACTGTATAACGTGCCCATATCATGCTTCTTACCCAATTCACCCATAAGCCTTTGTAACCAAATCATTTATTTACTAGCCTCTGTAGCAGCAACATACTCTGCTTCTGTTGTTGAAAGTGCAACAACACTTTGGATTTTGAAACCCAACTGACAGTTGTTCCACCTACAGTAAATACATATCCTGTAGTGCTCCTCCTGTTATCTCTGTCACCTGCCATATCTGCATCAACATATCCCTGTAGAGCAATGTTTGAACCACCAAAGAATAATGCTTGCTTTGTGGTACCTCTCAAATATCTGAGAATCCATTTTACTGCCATCCAATGTTCTTTTCCTGGATTATTCATGTACCTGCTTACAACTCCCACTGCATGTGCAATATCAGGCCTTGTGCAGACCATTGCATACATTAAGCTTCCAACTGCAGATGCATATGAAACTTTAGACATATAATCCATGTCTTCTTGGGTCTTTGGGCACATCTCCTTACTAAGTTTGAAATGGCTAGCAAAAGGTGTACTAACTGGTTTTGCATTCTGCATATTAAATCTTTTCAACACCTTTTCTATGTACTCATTCTGAGACAGTGTTAATTTGCGATTTTTCCTATCTCTAGTTATCCTCATACCAAGGATTTGTTTTGCAGCTCCCAAATCCTTCATTGCAAAAGAATTTGCCAATTTTCTTTTGAGCACATTTATTTCCTGCATGTTAGATCCTGCAACAAGCATGTCATCTACATACAATAACAATATAATATAGCTGCCATCATTTTGCCTTTTTATATAAACACAATGATCAGAGTGACATCTAGTATAACCTTGTTCAGACATAAACTTGTCAAATTTTAGATACCACTGCCTTGGAGCTTGTTTTAAGCCATACAAGCTCTTCTTTAACCTGCACACCAATTTTTCTTTTCCTTTTACCTCATATCCTTCTGGTTGTTGCATGTATATCTCTTCCTCCAAATCTCCATGGAGAAATGTTGTCTTTACATCTAATTGTTCAAGATGTAAATCTTCCGCTGCTACAAGACTTAAAATAGTTCTGATTGAATTCATTTTAACAACAGGAGAAAATATTTCATCAAAATCAATACCTTTCTTCTGTGCAAGCCCCTTCACCACAAGTCTAGCTTTGTACCTCTGTTTTCCTCCATCTTCTTCCTTCAGCCTGTAAACCCATTTATTCTGCAATGCAGTTTTACCTGCAGGCAACCTGACTAAGTCCCAAGTCTGGTTATGCATTAACGAGTCCATCTCTTCTTCCATGGCTAGCTCCCACTTCTCCCTGCTTTCAACCTGCATTGCTTCTTCATAACATTCAGGTTCACCAAAATCAGTCAACAATAAATAATATAATGAAGGAGAGTATCGTTCAGGGGGTCTACTTATCCTGGTAGATATTCTAACACCACTTTTAGGTGTTTGAGGTGCCTGTTGCTGTTGTGGTGGTTGTTGCTACTGTGGTTGTTGATTATTATTATTTTCAGGCACCTTTACTTTTTCAGTTATCTCATCAAGAACCGTGTATTCCTTGCTTTCTTTTTCCTATTTCTTTTCCTGCAACTGATTCTTATACAAGACCTTTTCATTGAATATTACATCTATGCTCCTAATGATTTTGTGATTTTCATAATCATATAAGCGATAACCAAAATCATTAACACCATATCCAATAACGGTACATTTCTTTGATTTTGCCTCAAGCTTTGTTCTATTTTATTTATTAATATGGACAAAGGCCTCACAGCCAAAAGGCTTTAAAAAATAGTAGTTTACCTTTTTACCTGTCCATGTTTCCTCTGGAATACCACCATCCAAGGAACTTGAAGGCCCTCTGTTTATTAGATAAAAAGCAGTATCTACAGCATCTGCCCAAAATTGTAAAGGCAATCCTGCATGCAATCTCATGCACCTTGCACGCTCCATGATTGTTCTGTTCATCCTTTCTGACACACCATTTTCTTGTGGTGTTCTTGGAACTGTCTTCTCTCTAAGAATTCCATGCTCTGAACAGTACCTATCAAACTCTTTGCTGCAATATTCACCTCCATTGTCTGATCTGAGACACTTCAACTTCTTTCATGTCTCAATCTCAACCAAAGCTTTCCATTTCTTGAAAGTATCAAATACATCAGATTTATTCTGAATACAATAAATCCATGTTTTTCTAGTTGCATCATCAATAAAAGTAACATAATAACGAGAACCACCGAGAGATGATACCTGAGCAGGTCCCCATACATCTGTATGCACAAGCTCCAATTTTTCGCTCTTCTTTTCTTTCCCAACTCTGAGAAATCTGACTCTCTTCTGTTTTCCATAAATGCAATTCTCACAGAAATCCAAATCAACATTCTTCAAACCTAGCAGCAAATTTCTTGAGTGAAGAATTTTCATCCCCTTCTCACTCATGTGTCCGAGCCTATGATGCCATAATGTTGCATCTGCTCCTTTGGAAGTTAAAGCATTAACAGAGTTAGAAATACCATTTCATAAATACAATGTACCAACCTTTTCACCTTTTGCTATTACCAGCGCTCCTTTGGTGACCTTCCAAGTTTTATCTGTGAAAGTTGTCACACAACCTTCACTGCCTAACTGCCCTATTGAAATCAGATTTTTCTTCAGATCTGGAACATGCCTTACCTCCTTTAGTAGCCATTAGTTTCCATTCTGTTGTTTTACAAGAACTTTACCCATTCCAACAATTTTACGGGGTTTATCATCACCCAAATGAACTTGTCCAAAATCTCCTTGAACATAGTCATGAAAATATTTCTTATCAGGTGTGGCATGGAATGAAGCCCCTGAATCTACAACCCAAGAATCAATAACATTTTCGAAAGAAAGAATCAAAGCATATTGTAACACATCACTTGTCACATTTGCTTCATGATTGTTTTCTTGTTGTGTGTCTCCTTCTTTTCCCTTCCGAGATCTACAGTCTTTCTTTAGGTGTCCTTTCTTTCCACATTTCCAGCACACTATCCCCAATCTGGACTTGGATCTGCCTTTCCTTGATTTACTTCGATATCCTGAGCTCTTTCCTCTTTCCATTCTTCTTCCCCTAGACTCTGCACTCAAAGCATTACCCGATGTCTCACCGGAGCTTTTCCGTCACATTTCCTCACTAAGGATAGCACCGACAACATCATCAAACTTTAAATACTAGATCCAGAGATAGAGTTACTAATGGCCATAACCAAACCATTCCATCTTTCGGGTAATGAGCATAAGAATAACATAGCTCTAACTTCATCATCAAAGTTTACCCCTACAGAACTTAACTGACTGGTAACTATATTAAATTCATTTAAATGGTCTGCAACAGATCCACCTTCCGACATCTTCATATTAAATAGTCGTTTCATAAGAAATACCTTGTTTGATGCCGAGGGTTTTTCATATAGTTTCGCCAACGTCTGCATCAAACCCTCTGTTGTTGTTTCCTTCGAAATATTGAAGGAAAATGACGCTGCAAGGCACAACCGTATTGTTTCGAGTGCCTTTCTATCGAGAATGTTCCATTCCTCATCTATCATGGTCGTCGGCATCTTTGTTTTTCCGCTCAATGGTAGGTATAGATCTTTCTGATCAGATAATCTTCCATCTACATCTTCCACAGTGGGAAGTTTTGGCCGTTAAATTTCTCGACCCTAAACTTACCATCTTCCACCATTTCTCCCACTCGAACCAAGACCCTTCTTTCCTGCGAGTCTATCAGCCAAATATACCTTCGGCTCTGATACCAGTTGTTAGAAAATTATATATATTACAGAGCAATGCAATACATAAAATATGCGGAAAATACAAGCACACAAAACACATAAAACCAGAGAGACACAGATATACGTGGTTCACCCAGTTTGGGCTACGTCCACCCCGAATAGCCAGTCCTTCCTTTCTATTATCCAGCAAAATGAAGAGACACAACCTACAGCAGATCCACTGTAATATCATTTGTTCTCTCACAGTCTCCCTCTCTGTTTCTCACTCTGAGAATGCACATACAATACACAGCCGCAATACAATACCCTCATCAAATGAGGGGTTGCCTTCTAGGGAAAGAAACCCTAATCTAAACATAACTTCTACCGTCAGATCATTTGCCTATGAACGGCCCAGATTGACTAGAAATTACTATACTTTTACAAGGCAATTTTAAATCTGTTTTTAGCTTCGAGGGCGCTGCCCCCAAAAGCCCCCACCAGGGGGGGGCTCCGAAAAGTGTTGCCGCCCCCCCCTGGACCCCCCACGGCAGCGATTAATTACGGGCGGCGTTGCCGCCCCTTTTAAGGTACAGGGGGTCCAATGCTGTGATACAAAATAAACAAGATAATCAGGCTCCACACCCAACATTATCTTTGCATTTCTATTGACTCAAATATCATGGTTGACAAAAATTTTGGTTGGCTTGTATTTTTAGGTGTTTTTCCCTTTCTTTGATCATTGATGGAATGTATATGGGTTTTATTTTCTTTTGTGGATGTCGTAATCTTGTTTTCTTCCATTTTTCTAGATGAAGATCATTGTAACTACTGGGAAAAAATTAGGTAGTTCTATATTTGTATTTTTGTGAAAGAATTTCATTCGTATTGGAAGGATTCTATATTACAACTTCTTGAAATTCTATTCATAGTTGGAAGGGATAAAGAGTTAGCATTATTAGCTTTAAAGCCAATGAAAAAATGGGAGGAATGCTTTGTTGTGAATTATTATTTTCTTGAATCAGAGGAATTAATGATGACCATAAAATGTAATTCACAAAGTAATGACCTTGATTTCATCAAACATATTTAATTATCTAAACAACTCCTATTTGGATGGTTTTTTCAATCAGATTTGTGGTTAGAGCCCGTTTTCTAAGAACACACACACACCTATATATATATATATATATATATATATATATATATATATATATATATATATATATATATATATATATATAGATATAGGTGTGTGTGTGTGTGTATTATTCTTCATTTGTATTTAAAAAAAATCCACATGCGAAATTAGTTGCAGAATATATGAAAACATGCTTATTTTTACATAAATGATGAGTTTTATGTTGAAATTTGCAACAAGAAACAGTGAAATTGGCATCCAGAAAAAACATGAAAGCACACACACTAGTGTGGGACCATAGGTCACATAGTGATGGGTCCTAGCGATACATTATTGTGCAAGCCAATTTATTAAATAAATTGGAAATGTGTCTAATTTATTTTTCCCTTAATTAAATTGGACAATGAATTGTAGTAGTTAACTAGGTGTGATAGATTCAGTTAGCTCAAGAATTTTGAGTTGAGGGTGGTTGGTGAGGCATGGAGAGTGATTCTATTTGTTTTAGAGTTGAATTTGTAGTTAGTGTATTAGCTTAATGCACGAGAAATCAGTTAAATAAGTTAAGTGTGTTAAAGTCAGTCTAACTAGTTGTAACTGATTGTTGCACTAGTGAGAGGTCAAGTGAATTAAATAAGATTTAATTCACATGCAGTGATCTGTCAAGTGATTGATGATTTAATATTTAGAGCTACATGCATTTCAGTTCTGATGAACACCCAGTTGAGACAAAGGTTAAAGGGAAGTTAACTATCTGTTGTATTTTTAGAAAATTGCCGAGATGCAGTTAAAACACCATGGGATTGCCCATGATGTTTGCATAACCAAGGAAGGGTGAAATTCCTAAATAATAGGGATTTCATTCCTCATGAATTGCGTGAGAATGGAAGGGTGAATACATGCTTAGAATTGGCTAAGTGTTGGACCAATTTTGTCTGGATCAGTGTGAAACAATTATAGGAGTGCAACAGACTCTTGTGAGAAGAGTGAATTGTAATTGTTTCATGATTCCCTAGTTCATTATAAAATAGAGATGGAGGGGTATTCGAATATCAAGCTTTCCCCAGGAAAAATATCTATGTTGTGGATTGTTTTGCTTCTTTATTTTACTTGGTGTGATTTATTTCCGTAGAATTAGTTGTAGAAGGATTCAATATATTTCTCTAGTATATTGCATGATCAAGTTGAATCCTTTGGTATATACATATTGTTAGTATAATTTATACATGGTATTAGAGTGAAAAAATCACAATAATGGAGAAGAAATTGAGTTTGTGTTGAACAATATTCAAACTTGAAGATACTTTCATTGGTGAGACAAGCGAATCAACATGGATTTAAATGGATTAAGATTGGAATATGCACTTGAGGGAAGTTATAATTATATTGCATGGAGGCAGTTCTGGGGGAAAAATGGTTGACATAATTCATTGATAATGATATTCCCAAGCTCGCAGCATCAGACGTCGCTCTTCTTGATGCTTGAGAAAGGAAGTTAGCAAGGGTGAGGAGGATCTTATTAGAGGGAGTTTGAGATCACATTGTCTTGAGTCTCCATTGCAAGGTGACTCCAAATGCAGTGTGGAAGGCCTTAATAGATCTTTTTCAGAACAACAACGACCAAAGGAAGTTGGCATTGAAGGAAAAGCTCAGGAAAATAATGAAGGAGGAGGGTGAGACGGTACCAACATACTTGGTGAAGTTCACTAAATGTCGAGATGAGATTCAAAGTGCTAGTGTGATTGTAGTAGATGATGACATGGTGAGACTAGAACTTCCAGGCCTTCCCAAGAGATTTCATAGTTATTAGGACTCTGTCAATGGGAGGGAGAAGTTACCAGATTGGGAGCTACTTTGGTCGGATTTGGTACAAGAAGAATTTAGGCAGAATAACAGGGACGGATCCTCATCCAAGACTAATGAGAAGGAAGATTGTGCCTTGGCCAGTAAGGCAAAGGAGGCCAAGGGAAAGAAATCCTAAGGCGAAGAGGGAAATAAATATGTGTCCAAGATCATATGCTTTCACTATCACGAGCATGGTTATTATTGTGCCGAGAGGCACATCTATAGCCCAATTTGACCCCGATGTCAGGTGGGTCATGTCATAAAAAATGTCAGCTTAAATTTTAGATTAAAATAAAAAATAAAAAATAAAAATTAGGTGTCGGCTTAACAAATAAATTTTAACAATCATATAAATAAACAAATTTTTTTTTTAAACAACTAAGCTCTGCAATTTATTGATCAATAGAGAGGTGGTTCGCATTTGGTTCATGGCTCTAATTCCAAGCTTCAAGCATTTCTGCAGCGTGGTTTGAACTGGAAGCTCCCGAGCTAGAGTTCTCTCAGGTAATGTATAAAAATTGAAATTAAATTATTAAGAGGCATAGATTTAGGGTGGAAATTGTTAAAAGAAAAAGAAATAAAGTGAAAATAGTTCCATGAATGACTCGACTGTAGGTTCGATTCCCATGTTTCCAGCCACACAAAATCCACCATTTTATTATCTTTCATTACAACAAATCAACGTTAATGGCCAATCATTGAATCGTTATCATCGTTGATTACTTACCCACACAACGCTTCCCCTCTCATTGGGCTGGACTTCTGCTTTATGCCATATGGCCTTCAGAATTCAACTTCCAATTTTGTTTGAGTGCGAGGCAGCACGGAATGGAGATTCATGCCTCCGATTTTTGCAACGGCCTTTATGGCTTTTCTCTTGCTTCTCCTGTCTTCCATAGTCAATTTCAAATCTATTTTCTACACATCAAAATTATGGTTAATCGTGTATTTGATACGGAATCTTCAATTCCCAACAATAAAACAAGAACAAAATAATTGATAGTTGTAAATATACCTTCATTTTGATAGCCAGTGTCGAGAATACACGCCTCTGCAATTATCCTACTACTTAAATTTAAAATTCCATTCCTTCAATAATATTTTTCTATTTTCCAAAAATATTTTGATGAGGGCCTCATTAATTGCTTCCAAGAGCAATATAAATAAAGGGAAAGCAGTTTTGTGGTAGTGGTATTTCCTAGAAATTTGTCTGCAACTTCGAAGTTCAGTTCCAGAAGGATCAGGGAAGGAGTTACATAAAGTGTTTCTTTGACTGGGTTTCGATTGTCGTGGCCATCCACAAAAAAACAGAGACTCTGACACTTTGGCTGACCCAAGTGTTTCGATTGTTTTTTTGAGAATAGGGTTTACGTACCTCAGCCTAGGTATGCCATGCTGGAATGTTTTACATGGCTTTGCATATCATGGTTGTTTAAAGATTTATATTTGTTTTTTGAGTGACGTTCAAAATATTTATTTGTTTTTGGTTATTATTGAGTGATATAATTTAGGTAATTTACGTAGTGACAGAGATTTATAAATATTAATATAAATATTTGTATTAATATTTAATGTCCAAATTTCATCAAACACAATTTACAATATTGCATGTGTACATCAATTGCCTTATAGACATAGAAAGAGTATTAAATATTTTGTAGTTAGATATTTGATATTTTGTAGCTAGGTATTATCTCTCTCTCTCTCTCTCTAGATATATATATATATATATATATATATATATATATATATATATATATATATATATATATATATATATGGTTAATTGATGTGTTTGGTTTTTTTGTATAGGAATATAATATCATGGGTACTAGTAATGGGCAAACTAATAATAACAATATTGAAGAAATGAGAAGTGTAAAGAGAGAAAGAGTTAAAAGACAAGGATAAAATATTATGAAACAAGTAATTGAAATCGAAAGAGAGCAGAAGAGGGTAGAAAAAAATGAGTAGCGAAGATTGCGAAGACAAAATATGACTGATGATCAAAGGGAAGAACAATGAAAGAAGGAACGTGAAAGAAAAATGCGACAACGAGAAAGGAAAAATGAGGATGAAAGGGAAGAAGAACGAATAAATAAATCTCAAAGAAAAAGAATGAAATTTGAAGAAATCGATGAGGACGAAAAAGAAGAACATCGAAGAAAACAAAGACAACAATATGTAAGATCACATAGAAAAAGACAAATTGAAGGTCATAGTGATCCAGGGCCAACAATTGAGGCTCATTATCCTATAGGTATGAATCTACAAAATCATCAACCAATGGAGAAATGTGACGATGAATGTGAAATGATTTCCAATGTACCAGTGGAAGATGAAGTTATTGCACATAACATATTTCATGAAAGAATTGATAAATTAGGTCATCCTCAAATGTGCCATGTGTGTGAGGAGTCATATCCTGGCATTCAAGTGGTGACTACAAAGACAGGTCCAATGTGTACAAGATGTAAACAAGATGGTAATAAACATAGATTTTCATCACAAAATCATATGAATCCAGGGTTGCATCCTTTGATCCTTGGAAGTCTTACGCAAGTTGAGGAAATGTTGATAGCAAGAGCGAGTCCAATTTTTTAGGTAATGCATTCAATAGGTGGCCAATACAAATATAGAGGACACACAATCAATTTTCCTCAAGATGTTAAAGATGTTGCCAATAAATTGCCTTGACATATTAAAGACTTGGATTTAATGATGGTGGTGCGAAAAAAAGGTCAGCAAGGATCAAGCTATGATTTCACTGTTAGAAGGCAAAAGGTACTAGATGCATTACTTTATAAGATTCAAAATGACACATATTATAAAGGTGTAGAAATTGATATGCATGTTGTGGACGAGTTACCGAAAAAAACAACAAATGTGTCACATATGATTAATTTTGTTATACTACTAGATATGGACAATGACATAGACATTACGTTGTTAGAAGGTGCTCCAGGTCGTGAAGATGCTTTATACAATTATGATACAACTTCTTTTGCTGTAAGGCCTCCAAATGTACCTAGGGAAATTGAACTTATTCGTGCATGGGCAGATAATCCTAATAGAGAAGAAAACCAACTAGATGGTGAAACTACAAATGTTATTAATTGGCCTAGAATTGGTTCATCTCTAATAAATGAGTACAATACTGAAGGGTTATTTGATATGGCATTTCCAACATTATTCCCTAGAGGAGAAGCTGATTGGTTACAACCACGACTAAGAAACGTGCATCTTCATGAGTATGCAAAACATATCCTCAGATTTAGTGATAATAGGTTTGGGAAACATCCTCGATTTAGATACTTTTTAGTCAATATCATCATGAGACATCGTGCTCAAGCGTCTTCTGCAATATTTGTTAAAAAAAATATGACAGAACTACCTACAACAGTTGATGAGTTACGAGAGAATTTACAAAATCTTCCTATTTCTAAAATTGCAGATAGATTGATGAGATTTGGACATGTTCTAAGAGGTACACATGCATATTGGAGAAAATGTCGTGGCGAATTATGTGACTTAGTACAAAAAATTGGATCTCCTACAATATTCTTCACACTAAGTGTAGCAGATATGCAATGGCCTGATTTTCATATATTTATGCCAGGTACCTCTCCTACAGATCCAAAGGAAGCAAGAAAATGGAGACGCCAGAATTTCATTGATAATCCTCACATTGTAGAAAGTTGTGTGCATTTAAGAGATACATTGTTTCGAGATGAGATTTTTTCAAAATTTCATCATGCTACAGATTTTTGGTGTCATTGTGAATGGCAGCATCGCGGATCTCCACATGTGCATGGGTTTCTTTGGCTGAAAGATGGTCCCAATATGGAAAAATTGAATTGGAATGACCCGAATCAAGTTAGATTTGCAAAAGAATACTTTGAATATCAATCCATGCATTCAATCCATGCAATGAATATCAAATAAAGATCCCTATTCAACATAACGATGATGATCATCCTTGCTTAAAGAACACTGAACAAATATTTCAATCTGATCCTATGATGGACTATGAAAAACTTCTCAATTGTGTTGAGCGCCACATCACCTACAATGAGAAGTCATGCCTTAGAAAGAAGGGTGGAAAATTGGTGTGTAGATATAAGGCACCGTGGGAGCTATGCAAAATTTCAAGACTTTATGTTGATGAGGGTGGAGAAAAAATATATGAACCTAGACGAAATGATGATCGATTAAATACACATAATCGTGAAACATTGATGATGTGGCATGCAAATATGGATTGGAAACCTGTTCTTTCTAGGCATGTTGTGATTAAATACATAGAAAAATATGCATCAAAAGCAGAAAAAGGGTCAGAAAGCTTCCATGATATGTTGATGCATATTTATTCTATTCAAAATCCAAATGAACCAGCAGCACGTGCATATAGAACATTGTTGTGTGAGACTATCATTGACAGGGATATAGGAGCATAAGAAACATGTCATATGCTTTTGGAGTTTCCTCTTAATGAATGTAGTCATACATTCATTGTTTTGAATGTTGGGATAAATGTTTTCAAACAAGTAAAAGTTGATGAAAATAATGACCATAATGATAATTCTCTTATTGATGCATATAGGAAGAGACCCGTGAGTATGGAGTACCTTTCGTTGATAGAAGCTTCTAGATCTTGGTCATATGAAAAACATTGCCATGATGAGAAATGGTTACCACAAGATAATGCAACCATTGTACGAGTATTTCCTAAGTTTCATTCAGTTCCCCCTCGCGAAAATAATAGTTTTGTTGGTCTAAATTAGTATTGTACAAGCCGTTTCGTGATTTTCATACAAATATTGGTTCTAGAGATGATGACATCATACAAAATTGGGAAATTTTTTCCTATAATCCTTGGCATATTTATTGTAATCCAATACCTTCAAAGGATCCAGCTCAATGTCCAGATGAGGATGAAGATGTTTTACATGTACAAAATGATTCTAAGCAACATGAGTGGGAGATTATTTCAAGTTTGTATAAGAATAAGTTTATACATGCAAGCGAATTTGACATGATTGGATTTAGGGATCGTGATGTTATGACAAATTGGAGCTCTAGATTTTTTGATGAAGAGACATCAAGATGTGCAGTGAACTTCATATCTGATAAGAAAAAAGTGAATGCAATTGTTACTACTAAATCATCAAAAGAATAGTCATTTGAAAGTTTAGGAGAAAAGCAAAAAATAGAATTTAATGTAGTTCTTGATCATTACAAAGGAGATGACAAGGAAGAATAGTTCCTTATGATTATCGAAGGGACAACAGGTATTGGAAAGTCTTACTTGATTGGTGCAATAAAACAAAGACTTTAAACTGACTCTCTTCCTCATAAGAGCCCATTGCTTCTTTTGGCCCCTACCTGTGTTGCAGCATTCAACATATCTGCATCAACAATACACTCTGCTCTTTATATACCAGTAAGGAACTTCATTGATTTACAAGGGTCACGTTTGCTTACCTTACAAGAGGAGATGAAACATGTTAAGTACATTCTTATTGATGAGATGAGTTTTATAGGGAGAAATTTGTTGACACATATTGATTCTCGACTTCGCCAAGATTTTCCTCATAATAAATAAGTCTCGTTTGGAGGTATATCAATTATATTGGTTGGTGATTTGGGAAAACTACCTCCTATTATGGATAGACCTGACTATGCATGTGAAGTTCATGCAAAATAATTTTGGAATTTATTCAAAACTGTTGTAACTCTTGATATAGTACATAGGCAAGATGGACAGAGCAATGATCAAAGATTCTTTCGTCATTTATTAATGAACGTCAGAGATGCGATTCCAACAATAGAAGATTGGAAAGTACTAATGGCACGTACAGATTCCAATTTGGATGCTTCAACAAAAAATCATTTAATAATGCTACACATTTGTTCGCAACAAATGATGATGTGCACAATCACAATAAGCGTTTCTTGGTATCCCTAAATCACCCTGTTGCACGAAGTGTTGCTACAAGATAAAATAACAACAACAACATGGAAGCAGATGAGGAAAATTTGGATAATGATATCCTTCTTATTGTTGGAGCTAGGGTTATGCTAACTTCAAATTTATGGACTAATGCAGGACTTGTCAATGGTGATCTTGGAGTAGTTGAAGATATTGTGTATAATCCTAGAACATCACCTCCTAATCCTCCTACATATGTTTTAGTAAAATTTGATAACTATGTCGGAGTTGTGTCGGATGAATTATTCCCTCATATTTTTCCTATTATACCTATTGAAAGAGGCAATAATAGACATATTCCATTGCGACTTGCTTGGGGATTAACAATTCATAAGTCCCAAGGATTGACACTAGAAAAGGCAACTATTGATATTGGAAGGACAAAGCGACAAGGTCTCACTTTTACTACAATATCTCGAGTTAAATCTTTGGATGGTCTTTGATTTCATCCACCATTTCCATATGATTGATATGAAAATATGGAAAAATGTGCCGGTGTTTCTAAGAGAAAAGAAGAAGAAGTTAGGTTAAGGTTAAATACTAAATAAATTATGTATTTTTCATGTATTTTTCAATATATTCTTCATTTAACATTTCAATGATATGATAGGTGTATTTGTTATTTAATATATTAATTAGTTCATTTTTATGATCACCAAACATATTTATATTAATAACATTTGTTAGAATTTGTATTTCTAATCTTCAAAATTTCAAAGTATGATGTGCATCTAAAAAATATACAAAAATTTTAATAATCTGAAAAAAGTGATGTTGATGCCTCCAACTTGAACCAACCTAGATCCATCTTACTCTGGATCTATCATGCACCGAGAGGGATCAAATCTCTCAAGGTGCAAACCTTTCCTCAAGTTTTGCACTCAAAAAATAGGTTTGCACCTCGAGAGATTTGATCCCTCTCGGCGCATGATAGATCGAGAGTAAGATGGATCTAGGCTGGTGATACAAATTATCCATAGAAGAAAAGCAAGAAGGAGCCTATGGTTGCAACAGGTGAAGCATTGCATTAGGGGAATTTTGAGGTCGAAAATGGGCCTCCTAAGGAATTTATAAAATAATAGTAGAAATAATACAATAAGATTTGATTACATCATCAAATTTTAGAGGGGAAAAATTAAAAGAATACTTTTTCAACTCGTATTTTCAACTTATCTTCCAATGTTTTTGCTCAAATTTCAAGTGGGAGTACTCGTTCGTTTAAAAATTTAATTCTTCATCCAAGGAGTACCCATGTTGCATACCTTTGATGGACCTTGCTACTTGAAAAATGAGAAATACATTAAAAACATGATTGAAATCAAGTATTTTCATGTATTTCTCATTTTTCATGTAGTAGGGTCCATCAAATGTATGGAACATGAGTACTCCTTGGATGAAGAATTAAGTTTTGCATCCAACCAGTACTCCTCCTCGAAATTTGAGTAAAAATTTTGGGAGATAAGTTGAAAATATGAGTTGAAAAATTAGTTTATTATTTTATTTTATTTTAATATTTTTACCCTTTTACTTAAAAAATGGAGAATCATCCCCCATGGTTGACATCATCATCTTGAATCTTATTGGTTCTTATAAATTTTATTTTGGTTGTACATTTTTCTTAGGAGGCCTATTTTACACCTCAAAATTCCCCTAATGGGCTTCACAATTTGAGCTTGATTTTACTCTCATTGCATGCATGGCTAGCACTATAATGGGATGCATGTGGTATCTAGATAGTGGTGCCTCATTCCATATGATGGGTAATATATATCTCTTCAGCGACTTGGAGGAGAAGGACCTCCAGTAGAGCATAGAGTTTGGAGATGATGAAAGGTATAGTGCTACCGGCATAGGTACAGTTACCTTTCAGAGTGAGAATGCCTCCCATTTGAGACTAGCAGATATTTTTCATGTTCCAGGCCTAAGGAAGAATATTGTCTCCAAAGCAGTATTGGAAGAACATGATTATGAAGTAATGTTAAGAAAACAGAAGGTTTTCCTTAAACACATGGCCACAAGACAAGTGAAGCAGATTAGTGTAAGAGTCAAGAAACTGCATGATATTGAGGTTGAGGATGTATGCAAGGCTTTGAGGAGCAAATCAGTGGTTAATGACTTGGTGGTTTAGAGGGAGCAATTATCTCTCAACATGAAGTATTAGAAGCAGTCTCAGAAGGTTCTGGAGCAGCCACAATTGGAGAAGCAGAGAGGAGACCGAGTGGAAGAGTCCACTCAAGCAGAGACCTCTAGGAGGGGGAAATTTCGAGCCATATGGGTAGAGGTAGTACATGCATCTATACCTCCAGGCGTGAGGTGGGGAGATGTTGAGAATTAATCCGAAGAAGAAATTGGGCAGGGTTCATTGAGATGGTGTGTCTCATGGATTGAACCTCGCTACGAGGAGCCCATAGTACAACAATAGTAGGAAGGATTGGTTATTTTGATGGAGTCAGATGTCATGAAGACAAAAATCAGAGTGACATGTGTCAGATATTGGAGCGCAAATCAGAGTTGACAGCAGTGCAGAGTGCATGGATGAAGATGTCAACATCGTAGAGAGCCTAGTAGACATGTCCAGTAGGTACCAGAAGTCAAAAGACTCTGATGATAGATGATTTATACTGATTCAGTTGTTTGGAGGCTATTCAGTTTCAGAAGTGTTACATGCAACCGTTGCATGTGTGAACACCACTAGAGAAGTGTTGCATGCAATAGTTGCATGTGCGAACAACACTAGAGAAGTATTGCATGCAAGATTTGCATGTGCGAAACAACACTATGGAAGTGTTGCATGCAAGAACATTCCAAAGGTACTGGATCGGGACATATTGATTCCTTTCTTGTTGAGAGGTAGTGTTGAAATTCGCAACAAGAAACATTAAAATTTCAATATAGAATAAACATGACAGCACACACACTAGTGTGGGACCATAGGTCACACATTGATGGGTCCTAGTGATACATTAGTGTGCAAGCCAATTTATTAAATAAATTGGAAATATGTCTAATTTATTTTTCCCTTCATTAAATTGGACAATAAATTGTAATCTTATCTCATAAACACTTGTAATAGTTAACTGAGTGTGATAGACTCAGCTAGCTTATGAATTTTGAGTTGAGGGTGGTTGGTGAGGAATGAAGAGTTATTCTATTTGTTTTAGAGTCCAAGTTGCAGTTAGTGTATTAGTTAAATGCATGAGAAATCAGTTAACTTAGTTAAGTGAGTTAAAGTCAGTATAACTAGTTGTAACTGATTGTTGCACTAGTGATTGGTCAAGTGAATTAAATCAGATTTAACTCAAATGAAGTGATATGTCAAGTGACTGATGATTTAATATTAATAGTTGCATGAATTTTAATTCTGATGATGATCGGGGTGGCTCCAGAGACACACACATGACAAAGAGGGCTTATGAAAGCTCAAAAATCAGAGTGATGAAAAATGTGGAAAACTCAGTTTCAGGTTGAATATCTCGTCATCATGATCACAACGGTGTGAACGTTTTCTTAAACCAAGTTCGCATGTGAGACCTAGAGCTATTCAAAGTTCTAATTTTGAGTGGATCGCTTGACAGGTTAAGGAGGACGCAATTTCATAGAAATCCATCCATTGGATTCCAACCAGCTTTGGCTAGATTCCAGGCGAATTTGTGGGACTAATAAAATGACTCCTTTGCTAAAAAATCGTTTGAATTAAAAACGTATGGTTTGTTTTATTAAAACAAATAAAATATAAAAAAAGGGTGGTGGGCCACCAACAGCGGCATTCCCGTAGACCCCATTACCCCATATATATATATATATATATATATATATATATATATATATATATATATATATATATATATATATATATATATATATATATATATATATATATATATATATATATATATATTGTTTGGGGGAAGGGTGGTCAACCCCGCCACCCTCGCATTGTAACACAATGGTCCATGTATATTTGGGTGGGGCGCGAGCTGTCACCCCCGCCGCGCCCCCTTCATACTCCCATGAACAAGGGCAGACAGGAAGGGCGGACTGCCCGATGTGGGTCCAACACCCCATAAACCATATATGTTGGGAGTTAATACAAACACACACCATTTTGGAGGGGGCAGAGTTTGAGTGACCGACCTCCTCCCCAAAATTTGTGGATCTCACCAATGGGCCAACGACTTCCTTTGGTAAGTTCGCCCAATATTTTTTATATAAACCTGTCATTTCATTAGTGCACCCATGAAGAGGAGGAGTGGAGCACATTTCTAGGTTTATTAATATATTATGTAGGTCGAACCATGAACTAGACTATGGAGGGGTAGTGGAACCATTATTGAGCCTCATTTCCAGAGTGGCCAAATTTTCTGAGTGTCTAAATTGGATAAATTTTATATGCATTTTACACCTCTCGGCTACATGAACCTGATGGCAGTGTCATTTTCTGCAATAGGGGTCTCAAATTTTTAGCCATATTCCATATGGGGATGACAGTGTCAGAATTCAGCATGTGGACAGCCAATTTCATGCCATTCGACACCACATTTATGATGGTGCATTCAGATCCAATGGTTGAGCATTCTATTCTCTAGCCAGCATTAGATTTGAGGTATATGAAGTGTTTTTTCCATGTACTTCATTGATTATTGTTGTAGGATGATTTATGTCATATTTATTCTTGCATCATGTATGATGCAAAATATTTATGTTTATTTGTTGTTGTTGATTTCTGCTGATGTAGGATGCATAATATTCATGTGTTTTGATGTGGTATGCATTTATCACGGATGGTGATTTACGTTGTGAGATCCATTTATTTCCTTGATGACGGGACACTCTTTGTCAGCATGTGTGAAGTTTTCATGCTGATAGGAGGTTTGTGATGAGTGAGAGTTCCTTGTAACGGAACATCTCATGGAGAGTGGTTGCCACTAATGTTGAGCGCTTTTACTTGTATGAAAATTCAACAACATCCATGTAAATTATCACCAGTTACAACTTTGAATGAAGCAGCCAACACCATTGAGACACCGAAGCCCGGAGACATAGTCCACACTGGACGAACTTCATTATTAAACCCTTACATTTTTTATTGTATGATTGTTGACATGTTTTGTCGTTAATTGTATATGCATGTGTGTTAATTAATTATTTGAAAAATGAAATTCTAACACATCAGCTAAAGAAAAAGGTATTGGTTAAAAGGGCATCACAAATTTACCTAGATCAAGTGGTATCAAAGCTTTCTTCTTGCTGATGTGAATCACAAGTGTAAACCATTGACCATGCATCAATGGAGGATGTCAAAGACATGTACGAGACCATGCCCAGGGTGTCTGAGAAAGCAGACATGTTGTATGAATATTATGAGAAACAAAAAGAAAATAATGTTGAGTTGAAAACACTTCTACAAGAAGAGAAGGAGGACAAGCAACTATTGTAGCTTCGATTGCAAGCCATGATAGAGGCATTAGAATAAATGAAGCACAAAAATGAAAGCTTTAAATCATATTATGAGGCACTGAAGACACTCCTACATCAAGAGAAGAGGAGAAGCAGCGATTGGAGCTTCAGCTACAAGCCATGACAGAGGCTCTCGAGGAAGTGAAGCGTAATGAAGACTTAGAGAAGCCCTCTTCAGCTGTCTAAAAATTGAGATCTGAGGTAAAAAATTGTGATCATTCTTCAGTTTCATATTCACATGCTATTATTTTTGTTGGAAATGTGGAGATCCCCATTACAGGAACTAGCATGAGACTTCTTACCAGGATGGGGTACAAAAGAGGAGGACTTAGCATTCATGGCCAAGGAATAACTTAGCAAATGGAGTTTGTGCAGAGACCTCACTATGCAGGTTTGGGATACACTGAAGGAGAATGCTAAAAGGTGTCGGAAGCCTCCACAACATTGTGGAAACCATCAAGGAGAGACAATGATGGGAACACTTCACCATCATCGTATGGAAGTGAATTTCACAATAGAAGAGCTGAGACAAGCTCTCATCACCATGATCACAACAAAGATCACCAAGAAAGGTATAACAATTCCTGATATTCTCAAGTTAATTTTGATTATAAACATATTTCTAATCATGAACATAAATCATGGTATAAGAAAAAATTTCGTTTTTGTGGTTTGCATAAACATGTCATTCTTGAGCGTTGGAAAAGAATGGCAACAAAAAGGAGGCTGAGGTGTGAAAATCCTTCACCATGGCAGGGAAAGAAATTGGTTAAGCAGGTCCGAAGGAAAGATGCCTTTTGCACCTATTGAAACCAACGTGGTCATGAAATAGCCACGTGTTCGAGGCTCCATCCAAAGTAGCACCTTAAGGACAAAGCATCGGTGCATGAATCAGTTGGAGCAGTTGGTCGAAAAATGAATCCACCACATTCATGGTGGTCCTCTTTATTAGGAAAAATACGGTTTTCCTAGATATGGTAGTGTGTCATGGCCGTGTTTTTTAAATCATTTGTTGAATATATTTTGTAAAAGTGATGATGTGTTTTCCCATCGCTTGTAATGTGACAATGATATTTTTGGCCTTGTATTGATAGCTGGGGTATTATTGATTCCATTTTGTTGTAATATTGACCACCGAGTATGTGTTATAAAATCATGGCAAGTATGGTAATTTTTGCGTCATATTTGGTCATATTCGAGCATGTAATTTTCAATAACTATACTCAGGTTTGCAGAGGATGCACGTGTTGGTTCATCACTTATGGCTCCGAAGAAGAAGGTGAACAAGAAGGAAGGGTGACCTTTCAGGACACTTGTGAAGTAGACATAGTACACAACAGTTGCATATTATTGTTTTTGCTTTTGGAGAACCAAAATATCCTTAGTGGGGATAAATGATCTAGGTGGCTCCAGAGACACGCAGGATGAAGAGGGCTTATGGAAGCTCAAAAATCAAAGTGACAGAAATGTGGAAAAAACAGTTTCAGGTTGATTATCTCATCATCCTGATTGCAACGGTGTGAACAGTTCATCAAACCAAGTTCATATGCAAATGTTAGAGCTATTCAAAGTTCTAAGGTTGACTAGATGACTTGACAGGTTAAGGACGATGCAATTTCATATAAATCCGTCCACCGAAATCCAGCAAGCTCTAACTGGATTCTAGGAGAATGTTTTGGACCGATAAAATGAATCCTTTGGTCAAAAATTGTTGGAATTAAAAATGTATGGTTTGTTTTATTAAAAAAATATATATATATAAAAATATAAGCTTCAGGATTTTGAGTAAGGCTACTACTTAATGGTGTTCATTAGGGTCTCACTTATTCATACCAACTTAGTTTCTTCCAAGCTGATAAGTGTCATAATGCTTATTTCATTGAATGAAATGGTCATTCTTATCCACCTAATCTCACTAATCTGATAACTCTAATAATATTTTGATGACTAGTAGTTATGCATGTAATTCCCTGTAGTGAGTGGATTGGCCAGGCATGAGAGCAAGTGGGTTTGGTTGAGAGAGATAGAAGCCCGTGTCTTGGTATATTTGTCGTGGTGGCCTCAATTACCCCATATTATATATATATATATATATATATAAAGAAGGTTTTTTGGGGGGGCGGGTGGTCAACCCCACCACCCTTGTATTGTAACACAACGTTCCATGTATATTTAGGTGGGGCACGGGCTGTCACCCCCACTGCCCCCCCTCCATACTCCAACAAACAGCCACAGCATCGATGGGTAAGACGGGCAGGCCACTCGATGTGGGTCTGGCCCCCTAAAAACCATATACATTGGGACTTAAAACAAACAAACACTGTTTGGGAGGGGAAGGGTTTTGACCGCCTGACGTTCTCCCCAAATTTGTGGATCTCACCATTGGGCTAGTGGCTTCCTTTAGAAAGTCCTCCCAAATTTTTTTATATAAACCTATCATTTCGCTAGTGTGCCTAGGCAGAGTAGTAGCGACACACATTTCTAGGTTTATTAATATTTTATGCAGGTGGAACCATGAACTAGTATGCAGGGGTAGTGGAACCATGATTGAGCCTCATTTCCAGAGGGGAAAATTTTTCCTAGTGTCCAAATTGGATGAATTTTATAACAATTTTAAACCTATTAGTGACACAAACTAGATGGCAGTGTTATTTTATGCAACAAAGGTCTTGATTGTTTCACCATATTCCAGATGGGGATGACGGTGTCGGAATTTAGCATGTGGATAGTTGATTTCACACCATTCGACGCCACGTTTACGATGGTGCATTCAAATCCAACGATTGAGAAGCCTATTCTAGTTCATCCAACATTAGAGTTGAGGTATATGAAGTGTTGTGGCAATGTATTTCAATGATTAATGTTGTAGGATGTTTTATGTCATGTTGATTCTTGTTTGATGTCTGATGAAAAATCTTTATATTTATTTGTTGTTGTTGATTCTTGCTGATGTAAGATGTTGAATATTTATGTGTATTGATGTGGTATGTATTTATCATGGATCGTGATTTTTGTTATGATATTCCTTTATTGCCTTGATGGAAGGATAGTATTTGTAACCATGTGTGAAGTTGTCATGTTGATAGGAGGTTTTTGATGAGTGAGAGTTCCTTGTAATAGAATGTCTCATGGAGAGAATTTACCACTCATGTTGAGGGATTTTCCTTGTATGACAAGTCAACAACATCCATGTACATTATCACTAGTTACAACACTGAATGAAGCAACCAACACCATCGAGACAACAAGGCTCAGAGATGTAGTCCACACTAGATGAACTACATTATTAAATCCTTGCGTTTTTTGTCGTATGATTGTTGACATGTTTTCCCCTTAATTATAGCTGCATGTGTGTTCATTAATGCTTTGAAAAATGAAATTCTAACACATCAACGAAAGAAAAAGGTCATGGTTAAAATGGTATCAGAAATTTACTCGAATCAGATGAAAACCTAGTTGATACAAAGGTTAAAGGGAAGTTAACTATCAGTTGTGTTTTTAGAAAATTTCCCAGATGCAGTTAAAACACTATAGGATTTCCCATGACGTTTGCGTAGTCAAGGAAGGTTGAAATTCCTAAATAATAGAGATTGCATTCCTCATGAATTGAGTGAGCGAGGCAGGCTAAATCCAAGCTAAGAATTGGCTAAGTGTTGGACCAATTTTGTCTGGATTAGTGTGAGAGAGTTATAGGAGTGCAACAGAATCTTGTGAGAAGAGTGCATTGCAATTGTTTCTTGATTCCTTGGTTAATTATACAATAGAGATAAAGGGTTTTTGAGGAGCAATATTTCCCTAGGAAAAATATTTGTGTTGTGGATTGATTTTCTTTTTTCTTTTACTTGGTGTGATTGTGCGATCGTGTTTAATTTCCACATAATTAATTGTAGAAGGATTCAATATCTTTCTCTAGTATATTGCATGATCAGATTAAATCCATTGGTATATACATATTGTTTGTATAATTTTTACATTTTACATCTATTTTATCAAGAACTACGTATTGAGTTGCCGAACTCCTAATGAACATGCTTGTTGCTTCTAACTGAATATATAGCCTCTATTATTATCATTTAACATGTATTTTCGCTTATTCTTTGGAGTGTTCCTTCTTCAACATAATATACGTAAAATTAAAAAATCTCAATCTCATTTATTTTGATTCCAAGTTTAATAAAGTGATTGAGATGTGTAATAAATGTCACATTAATATTAAGTGATTGAGATGTGTATAAATAAGTTGTTGTTAATCTAAGGTGCTTATGTCAATTTTGTAGCACAACTAGCTACTGAATTATATATTTCGATCCATTACATCATAGGTTTGAAGTGATTACATTAAATCTTGACATGTCACGTATGGGAATTGAACCTCTAAGGAGAGGGTTCCAATCATTTCTCCCAACCACACGAGACAAACCCCATTGACATCTCTCTCTCTCTCTCTCTCTCTCTCTCTCTCTCTCTCTCTCTCTATATATATATATATATATATATATATATATATATATATATATATATATATATATATCTGTGTGTGTGTGTGTGTGTGTGTATATATGTATATTATCTTGAATTTATATTGAAAAAAAAACAAATGCGAAATCAGTTGCATAATATATGAAATCATGCATATTTGTACATTAATGATGAGTTTTGCATCTATTTTCTGAATAATTACGCAATGATTTGGTCAACTCCTCATTGTCAGGTTTGTTGCTTTTAACTTCATTTCTAAATTCTATTATTATCTATTAACATTTCCTCTCGCTTCTACTTAGGATTGTTCCTTCTTCAATAATATACATAAAATTGAAAAATATCAATCTCATTTATTTTGAGTGCAAGTTTAATAAAGTGATTGAGATGTGTAATAAATATCACATTAATATTAGGTGACCTTTATAGATAAACAAGGTGTCATTAATCTAATGGGCTTAGTACAAGTTGGTAGCACAACTACCTATTGAATGAAATAAAAGGTGTTTTTGAATCCTATATAAAGTTATGAAATGACATGGTTTGAATAATGTATTAACAAGACCATATTAATCATATTTGTGGTTAGAGCCTATTTTCTAAGAATCTAATTTTATTATAGCAAACTTGTTGAAACAATCTTTATATTTTTGTTTTACGTGATCATGGAAAATACCATCTGTAGATAAATGGAGTACAATCAATAGACAATGCCATTATTGTTTTATCAAATGAATAACTTCACTTGGATTGTGAAAAAACAATATATATATATATATATATATATATATATATATATATATATATATATATATATATATATATCTACACACACACACACACACACACACACACACGAGGGTCTAGTTTTTCAAAGAATGAAAATGTTGTGATATGTCTTGCACAACATTATTCAATAACCCATCTTGGGTGCATATTGCAAGTGGTGGTTCATTTTAGGTAATTGTTTCATTCTCTTCAACTGAATGATGAAATATTAGATGAGAAAGTTCAGTGAAGGAAAATTTTCATTACAAAGATTTTGAAACTTTTTGGTAGCCTTACAAATGCGACAAATTTTGTTGTATCAAGTAATAATTTATTTGTAAATATTAGTGAAGTGGTTAGTATTTTTCTAGGCTTGTTTAAAATGAGATTTGAAACTGCCAATCATGATCTTGTGGATGTGGAGAATAATATAGATCATCAACTATCACTTATTTTGGAAAATTTCTTGTAGTTTGTTGATGATTTGGTTTCAGGTGATACCATTGTTAGAACATGTGCACATTTATTATTTCTTCTTTATTAGACATCTTGGATGGAATAATGTAGAGGTATGAGAGGCAAAATATTTTTCAAAAGCTTCCTTTTTCTTAAAATCCCGAGGTCATTATTAATATTTTGAGATTTTCTCGGGACAGTGGATCATAAAACTGTAAAAGAACTCATTGGAAACAAACAAGTCAAGGTGGTCATGAAGGAGATGGGGTTGTAGACATAACTTATACTTATTTGTCTTTTAACCTTTGATCACAATTTTTTTTGTTAATTATTGATTGCAGTAAGGAAAATCAACTGATTGTTCTATTTTCACAAGAAAGTCACTGGCTAGAGGATCTAATAGGTATTGCAAGTATTTTTTAACGCACTAGGAGTAAAAAAGAGGCCCAATGGTGATAAGTTTTGGCCAACTTCTAGCAATGATGGGTTGGGAGTAAATGATATAGATTATAAAAGTGGTCATGAAGATGATGGAATCTTTAGAGATATGTTTTTAGATGTTGAAAGGAAAGTAGCTACGTCTAATGGACATGAACAACTCTGACCTACAAATGAAAGTGTTTATGACTCCAACATAACTTTACAAGGAGTTGTTGAAGTGCTTAAATTTCTTAAAGAGTGTATTTTTTTGTGCATATTTAAATTCTTGTATCTACAAAGAAGAATATCACCAACTTAATTAAGAGCACGTGAGTTCTCTTTTACAAATGTTATAATCACATCTTTCAGTTGCTGATAAAAGAATGAGGGGTTTGGTGCTTCAGACGTGCCTTATAAAAACCACTTCCTTGAAAAGTTTCACAACTCATGCCTTAAGGTAGACGATGGGAGGTTTCTTTATATTGATGATGCTCTTATTCTTGAAGCTAGCATTCTTATTACAGGAAATCCACATGGCCCCGTTTGGGTGATGGCTCTATAATCCTTTAAAATTTGCATAGTCTAGACACATTTTATTTTTTATTAAGTGAAAGATACATGTTTAGTGTGCTTAAATATGAAAGAAGTTAGTTCAATCCATCTATAACTATTAAATCTGGAAGTTCTTCTCGTGGATTTCAATTTTTGGAATGTGTATGAAAACATCAAAATGTAAGAGAATGTTTTGCTAGAGAAATACACAGTGAGTTCGCCAACCAATGATGAACATGTTTGTTTAATTTAAATTAATTTATAGCTTCTATTATCATGTGTTACCATGTATTCTCACTTCTGCCAAAGAGTTTTCCTTCTTCAGTATAATATACATAAAATTGAAAAAGTTGAGGATTAATTATTTTGAGTCCAAGTTTAATAAATTTATTGAGATGTGTATTAAATGTCACATTAATATTAAATGAACTTTATAGATAAACAAATTATCATTAATGTAAGGTTCTTAGTTCAAGTGGTAGCACAACTACCTACTGAACAAAGTAAAGGGTGTCTTAACTCCTATCTTAATTTATGAAATGACATGGTTTGAATGATTTCTTAAACATACCATCTTAATCATGAAACCATGAATAGATCCATAATCCATGTTTTCATTTGTTCTCAGTTAGATTATAATTATCTATTATATATTTCCCATAGAAAAAAAATATAATTTTGTACATTGATTGGATGCTATTCAGTTGGATAGTTGGGGATGTGTATGCATTTATATTTTTTATTTATTGTATAAAAATTGATATTTATTAGGTTTATTTTAAAGCTGAGGCTATATCCTCAATTATGTGAATTATCTTTGCATTTCCATTTACCCTCATATCATGGTTGACAAACGGTTTTGTTGGCTTGTATTTTTAGATGTTTTTCCCTTTCTTTGATCAGTTATGTAATGAATATGTGATTTATTTTATTTTTTGGATATCATAATATTGTTTTCCTATATTTTTCTATATGAAGGTCATTGTATCTACTGGGAAAAAATTAGGCAGTTCTATATTTGTCTTTTTGTTAAATAATTTCATTCGTATTGGAAGGAGTCTGTATTACAACTTCCTGAAATGCTAGTCATAGTTGGAAGGGATAGAGAGTTAGCATTATTAGCTTTAAAGCCAATGCAAAATTGGGAGGAGTGATTTGTTGTGAATTTTTATGTTCTTGAATCAGATGAATTAAAGAAGACACATGAAGAAGAAGGGGATGACGTTGATTCCCCACTAGATGATGGTGAGATTGATAATTATTGCAGACAATTTTTTGACTTCATGCAGGCTCAGTTACACATAAAATATGATCTCGGGTCATTTAGGAAAATGTATAGAATGCAAGATCAAAATGAGAAACCTCGTCACCCAAGTCCTCCTAAGTCACTGGATAATGTGAAGAAACCTCTCGACCAATTCCCACCACACAAAAAAGATTCCTCCAATCCTATTCTTAATAAGCTTGAAGTTCCCAAATTAGAGCATTTTCCACCACAAATTTTTTTTTTTTATAATGAGGATAAATAACCTAATGAGATTATCAAAAATGATAAGAACCCATCTACTTTCAATCCTCAAAAAGAGTTGAAAAGGGTCAAAATATCTATTCCTTTGAATAAATTGTTGAAACAACCCATTTATAAAGCTCAAGTATCTCAGTTCATGTGTTCACCCACCATAGCCCCAACACGAGGTAGCCTAAAACTTCAAGAAGAGAGGCCCATAATTGTGCTTAGACCCTCCCATAGAATGTAATTCACAAAGTAATGACCTTTATTGCATTGAACATATTTAATTATCTGAACAGATCCTATTTGGATGGTTTTTTCAATTAGATTTGTGGTTAGAACTTGTTTTATAAGAACCTACTTTTATTGTACCAAAAATAATGAGATAATACTTACATGTTTTTTTTTATGTGATCATGGAAAATACCATTTGTGGATAAGGGGAAGAAAATTTGTAGATAATTCCATTGTTGTTTTAGCCAATGAAGGACTTAGCTTGGATGGTGAACAACCAATATATCTACAAGGGTCTACTTTATGGAAGAATGACAATGATGTGAAATATATTGCAAAAATTGATGCAATATCCCATCTTGTGATTTGAAATGGGTGGCTGACTTGTTATGCTATGCAAGCACATCCCACTGAGTTAAACAAATTAAGATCTTTCTTATACTTGACTGTGAGGAATTGAATTCTTGAAATAGGTGTATTTGGTCTAAATTGTATTAATGCTTTAAGTGTGAGGAATTAAACACTTTTTTTGCTGATATTAAGCATGTACCACAACCATAAAGTGCAACAAATAATCATCAACACATAGAATAAAATTTAATAAAGGATTTCACTCAAATGTCGTGGGCTACGTCTCCTTGAGACTTTGTCAATTGACTTGGCTCTTTGGGATTATGATGGAAAATTTATTTTACAAGTTACTTACTCAACTCCAATGGTTTTTTATGTTGTACCAATGGGTTTATAATACCATTATAACCCTGGAATGTTTTCTATCTCTCTGAAGATGGAACTAGGCTTCCTTAGACTTGACCTCTTCTATCAGTGCCCTTCAGCTTCCATGAGATTCTCTATGGAAAAAAATCCCTAAGAAGTCCTTTTATATCCTTGAAAAATTTTCCACTATCTCCAACATATATCAAACATCCAAAATAGGTTGTTCATTTTCCCCAAATGAGCTTTGCCTCCATAATATAGGCCTCCAACTGCTGTGGGCCCTGGGCACCCAGAAAATTCCCTATGGCTTCTTCAGCTCTAGAAGTATCTAATTGCTCCGTAACATCCCTCCATTGGATTCATAATGTCCAAAAATTTTAGAATAGGCTATTCACTTTCTCAATTTGGCCTCTGGCTACTCCAATTATGCCCCAAACACTTGGTGGCACCTGGGCTCTCCGCACACTGAAAACTTCTCTGAAGCATCTCAGCCTTCAAAATTCTAAAAAAGCTTCTAAAAACATTAAATTGGATTCATAAGGTTAAATATAGTTAGAATAGACTATTGGTTTGCTGATAATGGTCTATGGTTGCTCTAGCTAGACCTTTTTCTCCTGCTGGCCCCTGCTGGCCCTAGTGACCCTTGGAAATTCTCTAAAGAAAAATCATGCTCAAAAGTCCTCAACTAGCTTTTAAAACCTCACTAATGGCTCTGTAATGTCTAAGAAAGTCGAAATTGACTATTTACACTCTCATAATGGTCGAAAAATGAGTCTCCAACTCATTTGTCTAGTTTCACCTAAAACAGCTCCACTAAATGTGGAGGACTCCAGTTAATTGGAGTCAAAATAGCTTCTCCAACCAAAAATAGTGAGCATTGAAAATTACTGCCAAACTAGCGGTTAAAATTTAATGTTAGTGGTTAGATGGCCACATGCCAACCCAAACCACGGATTACAAACAACAATGTTGGAGTGGAACTCCGCTTGAACCTTTGGATAAGGTTCCAAAACTCTTTTGAGCACTGACCACGTGGAGAAAGCATTGGATAAATGGTTATATGTGACAACACATGTTGAAACCATTAGCGTTGAGGGTTAACTATCAGATTTTTGGTGCTGACTGTGGAGTAAATGTAACTGCAACATGTGACACATAACATAACGGTCGGCAGAATTTATTTTTAACATTACATTATATGTTTTGGTTCCGTTGTATACCATGTGTCCATCCGTGGGGACTGCTGGCAAGTTGGGACCACCAGCGGTCCCAACCCCCACTCCACTATGTATAAAAATTTAATAATAAATCGCCGCCACTATGGTTAAGAACCAAAGCTTAGGGGCGACGGTAAAGGCATGGGCATGCTGACGAGGAGGTCGCAGGGTCGACTCCTACATACCCAAAAAAAAATTAATATGGTGTTTAAAGGCCACATGGATACCTTAGGGCTGGCCATGTGGCACCTTCCAATTGGCCCAACAATAATGTATATCCTTTAACCAAATAACACCCTGCCACTTGCCACCATGCGCCTGGCTCGGAAGAAATATTTCGAGGAATACTCTAAGGAATATTCCAAGAATATTCCCTAGAATATTACAAGAATATTCCCTAGAATATTATTTTTTCTGACTATAACTTTGCTAAGTTAACCCTGGTAAAATGTCAAAACTTGTAGTTTATTGGACTTTTCAAATCGCCTTAACTTCTTCATACATTGTCGATTTTTCGAACCGTTCGCGGGGCCAGAATTAGGAAGATGAGACCTATCTGGTTGCTTAGATTCAACACACTTTCAAACACATTGAAATATGAGCTATCACTTAGGTCCTGATCCAAATCTGATCACTCCTCCCCATTGGGAATCTTTTGGACCCCAAAAGACTGATTACCTATTCAGTACATGAGAGTAATGCTCCCTCACATTTCTAGCCTCCATATACTTTTCCTTGCTTGGCTTAGTGCCTTTGAGCCCAACTCGAAGGTATTCAACACTTCCCTTTTTGGATGCTCTTGCCCTTCTGTGAAGAATTGTGTGTTCCTTGATCTCACCCAGAAATTTCTGGCGAGAAATCTTCAATAGAAGGTAGCTGAACATCACTTCCTTGATAATCGATCAAAGGTAGATCAAACAAATGCAAGTTTTCAATAGAAATACATGCATACATGACTAAAATTTCCATATGTACAAATGGATTTATGTCTTACTGGGTCAAGAAGTCAAACAACTTCTTACCAAGCCACATCCATGGCGATTTTTCTTGCTGAAAATCATCTTCTTGTGAAACATTTTTTCTCACATCAATGATGGAATATTTGGTTCGATTTTTTCCATTATTTTTATCGTCTTGCTTCAAATGCTTGGGATGATTAGTTGGATGGAGTTTCCAACATCGGACAATGAAATGTCCCTTCTTCTAGAAATTTATGCAAGTCTTTTGCATCTTTTTTTTTAAGTTGCCTTCGCCTTGACCGTTTCCTGTATGCCTTCATCCTCTTCCAAAAATTTGAAACTTCATGGTTGAACTTACCACAACAGGAACAAAAAATCTTTCTTCCTTTCATGCATGCAATTTTTCCATGCTTAAGATAAACATAATCAACTTGACCATGGGAATAATTGTACCTAAAATGTTGCCTTGCATGTCCATAATTTTTACCTTCTTGAGGAGATGAACATGAAGAGGTTCTAGCTTTCCTTTGAAGACCAAAATCAGTGTTGATTTCTTGATCACTATTAGGACTCTCTTGCTCGCCATAAGCTGCATGTCTACACACATCTTGTAGCAACATAGGCTTCAAACATTGGAATTCAACTTGAAAACAAACTTGACATGTTTGTGGGTTTGAACTTGCAAAAAAAGTTCTTCTTGGTGTTGTCTCAAATGCTTTCATAGCTGTAGATTTTTTTCCATAATATTGAACATAGCCTAGAACAAAATTCTTACACCATTCCTCTACCACAATAGGCTCAATCATGCTTTGTCCATGTTTTCTTAGACCCTTGCCCTCATAACCCATTTTTAATGTCAATTTGGACCCTATACCTCTAGTGTGTTTTACAAATGAACCTACACATCTATCTGAAGAGGAATTTGAAGAAAAATTTGAGTGATTTACCTCTACTTCAAGCATGTATTTGGTTAAGGTCTTTTGGGAATGATGGAGATACATCTCCATCTCATGCATTATTTTAAGAAGTCCTTTTTCTTGCTTTATATAAAGCAATTGCTCATGAAGTCTAGTGCTTTCCTTTCCATCTTCATATAAACTTTGCACCATATCCTTCAGGATGTAGAAGTCTCGCCTCATCTCTTTATCAAAGATTTTTGTAAATGAGGAGGATTTTGAAACCTCACTTGATGAAGTTGCATGTTTATGTAAATGAATTAAAGAACTTCAACAAAAATTCACAAAGCTTAAAAAATAATTGACAAAGCTTCTTAAAAATATGGCTGTAAATTCAAGCTCTTCTCAGTAGCTTGTATCTCTTCTTCAAGAAGCCTCTTTTGCAAACAATCCCTCTTGTACTTCAAGGCTTTCCTTGAGGTCCTTTGGGTAAGGAGAATTATTTCAGCCTTATTCCTTGTTGTCCTCTTATGTAATTTTCTAGAAGTAGCTCCCCTTCACCTCAAGAAAAATCAAACTTATAAGCATCAGTCGATTTGAAAACAGTTAAATTCTTTGCACTATTAAACACCTTTCAAGTCAGACAAGCAACCTAGTGCTCTATCAAGCAAGCAACCTAGTGCTATATCAAGAAAGAAACCTAGTTCTTTGATACCAGCTGATCTGAAATGGGTGTCTAACTTGTTATGCTATGCAAGAACCTCCCACTGAGTTAAACAAATTAGGATCTTTATTATACTTGATTGTGCGGAATTGAATTCTTGAAATAGGTGTGTGTGTTTTAAATTGTTTTAATGATTTAAGTGTGAGGAATTAAGAATTTTTTTTTGCTGATATTAAGCACGTAAAACAACCATAAAGTGGAACATTTAATCATCAACACATAACAACAAATTTAATAAAGGATTTCACCTGAATGTCATGGGCTACGTCTCCTTCAGCCTTTGTTAATTGACTTGGCTCTTTGGGATTATGATGTAAAATTTCTTTTACAAGTTAATCACTCAACTCCAATGGTTGTTTATGTTGTACCAATGGGTTTAGAATACCATCATACCCTTGGAATGGTTTCTATCTCTCTGAAGATGGACTAGGATTCCTTAGACTTGACCTCTTCTATCAGTGCCCTTAAGATTCCCTAAGCTTCTCTGTGGTACAAAATTCCTAAGAAGTCATTTTTCTGACCTTGAAACCTTTTCTCCTATCTCCAGCATATATTATACATCCAAAATAGGTTGTTCATTTTCTCCAAATGAGCTCTGGCTCCCCAATCTAGGCCTCCAACTCCTGTGGGCCCTAGGCACCCTAAAAATTCCCTGTGGCTTCTTTAGCTCTAGAAGTCTCTAAATAGCTCTGAAAATCCATCCATTGGATCTATAATTTCCAAAATAGGCACAATAGATTATTCACTTGCTGAATTTGGCCTCTAGCTGCTCCGGTTATGCCCCCAACACCTGGTGGCACCCTATGGCTCTATGCTCACTGAAAACTTATCTAAACCATATTGGCCTTAATAAGTCTTCAAAAGCTTCTAAAAATACTTCCATTGGATTTATAAGGTTCAAGATAGTCAGAATAGACTATTTTTTTGGCTTTTAAACTTCTGTGGTGATCATTTTTCAAGATGCTTTCCGGATTATCCACAGTGTTGAAGAACATGTATCGACGTTTCGAACCCCAACTGGGATCCATCATCAGGACAATTTAGAATGAAGAAATTTGAGAAGGAATAAATAATTGCTATAGTGGATCAATTTCATGAAAAAGTTGCAATTGCAGCTTCATCAAGAATTATGTAATTATCAGACGAATAATTTAAATTCTAAAAGTATTTGAATAGTTCTATATTTTATTAAAATAATTAAACATAAAAATAATTAATTAAATATAATTAATTAATTCTAATACTATAATTAATAAATTATAGTTTATAATCAATTAATTGATTAATTATATAATAATAAATTAATTAATTTTATGATTAATTTAAACAAAAATAATTAACCACAATTTAAATAATTATAATTTAATTAATAATAAATATAATTAATTCTTATTTATTCTTATATAATTAATTAATTGTTTTAATTAATTAATTAATTAATATCCAATTAATTAATTAAATAATATCCAATTAATAATTAATTCTTGATAAATTATATAATAAACTAATTAGTTAATTTATCTATTTTTAATACTATAACTAAATTATAGTTTATAATTAATTAATTAAATAATAAATTAATCAATAATCAAGCATGAATGAATAATTTTATGATTAATTTAAACAAAATAAATCATAATTAAATTAATTATAATTAAATTAATTATAAATATAATTAATTATTTGTTTTAATTAATTATATTCATAATTAATTATTCTTATATAATTAATTATATTAAGGATTTAATAAATATTATTACTATAAATGATAACTAGAATAACTAGAATAAAAAGGACACACTAATAATTATTGTTCAACTAATTAATTTTTATTTTAACCAAATTAAAAATTAATTACCTAGGAATAATTATTAGAATTTCAAATTAATGCCAAATATGAATTCAAAAGAGGGGGAAAAAACATACCTGACAATCCTATACCTGAAAAACTATGTCTGGGTGGATGGTGCTTTAGAGGAGCAGATTTGTCGAAGAAGGGGTCTCCAAGTGTCACTGATTTCTATTCCACCATCTCTATTAAGATTATTAGGATGTTTTATAATCTCAAGGGCCTCTCTTATCTTTCTTCTTTGATAGTATTCTTCTCTTGCAATGATCTTTGCATCCCCAAGACGAACTTGATGTTTGGTTTTTGAGGAGTGTTCTGCAAGGGCTGAGGTGCGTGATCGTTCATACTTGATATCTGCTCCATGCTCTTTCAGTCTTTTCTGAAGTGAGCGTCCAGTTTCCCCAATATAACTTTTCCCACATGAACAGTCAATTTTGTACACTCCTTTGAGTTGCTCAGGGCTAATGCCATCCTTAACTGGTCGCATCCTTTGCCTGATAGTTCCTGATGCTGAAAATTGGGCGAAAATATCGTTCTTTTTCAAAACCTTGGCGATTTTATCAGTAACACCCTTAATATATGGTAGAAAAATCCTCCTTCTGTTTTCTTGTTGTTCGTGGTGATTCCGAGGTAGGATCGAACCCTTAGCTCTTTCCAAGGCTTTTTTGATATCTCTTTCTTTATAACCTAAGTCTTTAAATACTGACGATAGGTGACTGATTTCTTCGTTCAGGTGTTCAGTATCAGAAATTCTCATTGCTCTGACTGCAAGGGTATTAAGGACACCAAACTTTTGCGCCGGATGATGGTAGGACTCAGCATGGAGATAGTTATCAGTATGGGTTTTCTTTCTAAACACCTGGTGCCCAAGACTTCCATCCTCATTTCTAGTGACAAGAACGTCCAAAAAAGAAATACTTCTATTTTCTTCAACCTCCATTGTGAACTTAATCTCAGTGGAAATGGAGTTCAGGTGATTATAAAATCCCTCAAGATTCTCTCTACCATGGGTCCACTTTATGTTGGTGTCGTCTACAAATCTTTTCCACCAATCAGGTTTCAAGGGATAGGAGGCAAGGGCTTTTTTCTCAAAGTGTTCCATGTATAAGTTGGCGACAATAGGGGATAGCGGGGATCCCATTGCGACACCTGATACTTGCTCATAGAATTCCCCTTGAAAACTGAAGAAAGTGAAGCGTAGGCAAATCTCCGCCAGCTTGGCTGTTACAGGATCAGTGACATCCTTAATGACCTGGATTGCCTCGTCTAAAGGAATTTTTGTGAATAGTGATACTACATCAAAACTAACCAGGATGTCGCTTTCCTCAACCTTCTGATCCTTAATGAGCTTGATAAAATCATTAGAGTCCTTGATGAAAGAGTCAGTATTCCCAACAAGAGGTTTCAAGATCTTGGCAACATATTTTGCTAGCTCGTAGGTGGGGGACCCTATGGTATTAACAATAGGTCTAAGGGGAACTCCTTCTTTATGAATTTTGGGCAATCCATAGATTCTTGGCATGATCTCACAAGATGGGGTTAACCTCTTTTTTATTTTGTCATCCAACCCTGAATTCTTAATTGCTTTCTTGACTTCTCTTAATACCTTGGGCATAGGGTTGGAGTTAAGTTTCCTGTAGCTACCACAGTCTAGGTGTTCATTCATTTTCTTAATATAATCATCCTTATCTAGAATAACAGCTGCCCCTCCCTTGTCGGCTTTCAGCACCACAATGTTGTCATTATTGCGAAGATCTTTGAGAGCAAAAAATTCCTCCTTACTTAGGTTGCTTCTAGGAATTCTGGCTTTTTTCAAAATCATGGAGCATTCTTGTCTTAGTGCATCCTTATCATCAAGAGTTAAACCTTTAATCCCTTCCTCTATGCTGCACAAAATGCTTTCATTAGGGATGTTTTTGGGAGCAACTGCAAACCCTAAACCCTTGCTAAGAACCTTAATGGAATCATGTCCTAACTCTAGAGAAGATAAATTAACTACTTTTTTATTGTTTATACTTTTGTGAACCATGATAGCCGAAACATTATTCTTGGGGCGAGGGCTGTTATTGTTATTATAATTGCCACCCACATTATAGTGCTTAGTGTTACTTTTATAACCCGTATTTATACGTGAAAACCGCCCATTATTAATTTATAGCTTGCCTTTATCTGCATTACTGTCATTGTTATTTAACTCGGTATGTGAAGACTGCCCATCCTTATTTTCAAGTCGCCCTCCACCAATTTTACTGTTATCGTAATTCAATTCGGTGTGTGAAGACCATCCATTATTAAAATCAAGCCGGCCTCCATTTGTGTCATCGTATTCTCTGTTCGTGCTGATAATGTTCTCTGGCTGCTCTAGCCAGACCTCTTTCTCCTGTTGGCCCCTGGTGGCGCTAGTGGCCCTTGGAACTTCTCTGAAGAAAAATCATGCTCATAAGTCCTCAACTAGATTTTCAAAACTCACCAATCGCTTTGGAATGTCCAATAAAGTTGAAATTTACTATTCACACTCTCAGAATGGTCGAAAAATGTGTCTCCCACTCGTTTTTCTAGTTTCCCCTAAAAAAACTCCACTAAATGTGGAGGACTCCAGTTAACTGAAGTCAAAATAGCTTCTCCAACCAAAAATAGTGCACATTGCCAAATTACCGTTGAACTAGCCATTAAAATTTAATGTTAGTGGTTGGTGGCCACATGCCAACCCAAACCACGACTTACAAACCACAACATTGGAGTGAAACTCTACTTGAACCTTTGGATAAGGTTCCAAAACTCTGGTTGAGTGTTGACCACATGGATAAACCATCAGATAAATGGTTATATATGACATCACATATTGGAACCATTAGCGTTGAGGGTTAACTATCAGAGTTTTGGTTCTGAACACGAAGTAAATGTAACTATAGCATGTGACACATAACATAACGGTCGATGGAGTTTATGTTTAACATTACATTATATGTTTTGGTTCCATTGTATACCATGTGTTCACCCGCAGGGACTACTGTCAGGTTGGGACCACCGGCGGTCCCCAATCCTTAGTCCACTGTGCATAAAACTTTAACAATAAACCACCGCCACTATGGTTAAGAAAAAAAGCTTAGGGGATACTGTAAAGGCATGGGCATGCTGGCAAGGAAGTCGCTGGGTCGACTTCTGCAAACCCACAAAAATTTTAATATGTTTTTTAAGGTCCATGTGGTGACCTCAGAGCTGGCTGCGTGGCACCTTCCAATTGGCACAACAATAACGTACATCCTTTTAGCAAATAATACCTTGCCATGTGTCACCATGTGACTCGAGCAAAAGGAATATTCTACGTAATATTATGAGGAATATTCCAAGAACATTCCCCGAAATATTATTTTTGCTGACTGTACCTTTTCCCAGTCAACCTCAGTAAAATTTCAAAATTTACAGTTTACTGTACTTTTCAAATCACGATAACTTCTTCATACCATGTTGGTTTTTCGAACCGTTCATGGTGACAGAATCAGGAAGACCAGATCCATCTGGTCACTTAGATTTGACACACTTTATAACACTTTGAAATTTGAGCTATCACTTTGGTCCTGATCCAAATATTATCACTCCTCCCCATTGGGAATATTTTGGACCCCAAAAGACTGAATACCAGTTCAGTAAAGGAGAGTACTACTCCCTCCCCTTTCCAACCTCCATACACTTTTCATTGCTTGGCTTAGTGCCTTCGAGCCCAACTCGAAGGTAGTCAAAACTTCCCTTCTTTGATGCTCTTGTCCTCTTGTCAAGAATTGTGTCTTCCTTGAGCTCACCCAAAAATTTCTGGAAAGAAATCTTTAATAGAAGGTAGTTGAACATCACTTCCTTGATCATCGATCAAATGTAGCTCAAAAAAACACAAATTTTCAAAAGAAATACATGCATACATGACAAAAATTTTCTTATGTACAAATGAATGTATGTCTTACTGGGTGAAGAAGTCAAACCACTTCTTACCAAGCCTCTTCCATGGTGATTTTTCTTGCTGAAAATATTCTTCTTGTGAAACATTTGTTCTCACATCAATGATGGAATATTTGGTTCCATTTTTTCCATTTTTTCCAGTCTTTTTATCCTCTTTCTTGAAATGATTGGGATTATTATTTTGATACAGTGTCCATCATTGGTCAATGAAATGTCCCTTCTTCTGGAAATGTGTGCAAGTCTTTTGCATTTTTTGTTTAAGATACCTTCGCCTTGACTGTTTCCTGTATGGCTTCATCCTCTTCCAACATTTTAAAACTTCATGGTTGCACATACCATAATAGGAACAACAACTCTTTCTTCCATTCATTCTTGTAGTTTTTCCATGCTTAAGATAAACATATTCAACTTCACTATGGGAAGAATTATACCTAAAATGTTGCCTTGCATGTCCATATTTTTTACCTTATTGAGGAGATTAACTTGAAGAGGTTCCAGCTTTCTTTTGAAGAGCAACATCAGTGTTGATGTCTTGATAGTTGTCAAAACTCTCTTGCTCACCATAAGCTACATGTCTACACACATCTTGCAGCAACATAGGCTTCAAACATTGGAATTCAACTTGAAAACAAACTTGACATGTTTGTGGGTTTGAAATTGCAACAAAATTTCTTCTTGGAGTTGTCTCAAATGCCTTCATGGTTTTAGATTTTTCGCCATAAGATTATACATAGCATAGACCAAACTTCTTACACCTTTCCTCAACCACAATAGGCTCAATCATGCCTTATGCATGTTTCTCTAGACCCTTGCCTTCATATCCCATTTTTAACATCAATTTGGACTCTATACCTCTAGTGTGTTTTTCAAATGAACCTACACATCTACCTAAAGAGGAATTTGAAGAAAAATTTGAGTGATTTACCTTTGCTTCAAGCATGTGTTTGGTTAAGGCCTCTTGGGCATGATGGAGTTGCATCTCCATATCATGAATTCTTTGAATAATTCCTTCTCTCTTTCTTCATAGCAACTAATTACTCATGAAGTCTAGTGCTTTCCTTTCCATCTTCATATAGACTTTGCACCATATCCTTCAGGACGTAGAAGTCCCGCTTCATCTCTTTATCAAAGAGTTTTGTAAATGAGGAGGATTTTGAAACCTCACTTGATGAAGTTGTCATATGTATGTAAATTAATTAGATAAATTCAACAAAAATTCACAAAGCTTCAAAAATAATTGACAGAGCTTCTTAAAAATGTGGCTATAAATTCAAGCTATTCTTCATTGCTTGTATCTCTTCTTCAAGAAGCCTCTTTGCAAACAATCCCTCTTGTGCTTCAAAGGTTGCCTTGAGGTCCTCTGGGTAAGGAGAATGCTTTCAGCCTTCTTCCTTCTTGTCCTCTTCTAGACTTAGCTTTCAGTAGGTCCCCTTCACCGCAAGAAAAATCAAACTTGTAAGCATCAGTCAATTTGAAAACATTTAAATTCTTTGCACTGTTAAATACCTTTCAATTCAAACAAGCAACCTAGTGCTCTATCAAGTAAGAAACCTAGTGCTCTATCAAACAAGAAACCTAGTTCTCTAATACCAACTATTCTGAAATGGGTGGTTGACTTGTTATGTTGTGCAAACACCTCACACTAAGTTAAACAAATTAAGATCTTGCTTATACTTGATTGTGTTGAATTGAATTCTTGAAACATGTTTATGTGCTTTAAATTTTTTTAATGCTTTAATTGTGAGGATTTAAATTTTTTTTTTTGCTGATATTAAGCATGTAAAACAAACATAAAGTGGAGAAAATGATCATCAACACATAACAAAAAATTTAATAAAGGAGTTCACCCGAATGTCGTGGGCTACGTCTCCTTGAGCCTTTGTCAATTGACTTGGCTCTTTGGGATTATGATGGAAAATGTCTTTTACAACTTACTCAATGAACTACAATGGTTGTTTAAGTTGTACCAAGGGGTTTAGAATACCATCATAAGCCTGGAATGGTTTTTTATCTCTCTAAATATGGACCTAGGCTTCCTTAGACTTGACCGCTTCTGTCAGTGCCCTTAAGCTTCCCTGAGCTACTCTATGGTACAAAATTCATAAGAAATACTTTTATGTCCTTGAAAACATTTATAATGTCTCCATAATATATCAGACATCTGAAATAGATTTTTAATGTTTTCCAAATGACCTTTGGCTCCCCAATCTAGGCCTCCAACTCTTATGGGACCTCGGCACCTTAAAAATTCCCTATGGCTTATTCAGATCTATAAGTCTCCAAATGGCTCTGAAAATCCATCCATTGGATTTATAATGTCAAAAATAGTTATAATAGATTATTCATTTGATGATTTTTCCCTCTGGCTGCTCCGGTTATGCCCCCAACACCTGGTGGCAACCTATGGCTCTAGGCTCACTGAACACTTATCTGAAGCATCTTGGCCTTTAGAGGTCTTCAAAAGATTCTGAAAATCCTTCCATTGGATTCAAAAGGTTCAAGATAGTCAGAATAGACTATTGGTTTTCTGAGAATGGTCTCTGGCTACTTTGGCTAGACCTCTTTCTCCTGCTGGCTCCTACTAGCCCTTGAAACTTCTCTGAAGCAAAATCATACTTAGAATTCCTCAGCTACTATTGAAATCCTCACCAATGTCTCTGGAATTTCCAATAAAGTAAAAATTTACTATTCACACTCTCAAAATGGTCGAAAAATGAGTCTCCAACTCATTTGCCGAGTTTCACCTAAAACAACTCCACTAAATGTGGAGGACTCCAGTTAATTGGAGTCAAAATAGCTTCTCCAACCAAAAATAGTGTGCATTTCCAAATTACCACTGAAATAGAAATCAAAATTTAATGTTAGTGGTTGGGTGGCCACACGCCAACCCAAACCACATCTTACAAACCGCAACGTTGGAGCAGAAGCCCATTTGAACGTTTGGATAAGGTTCCAAAAATTCGGTTGAGCACTACACGCACAAAGAAACTGTTGCAGAAATAATTATATGTGACAGCACATGTCAAAACCGTTAGTGTTGAGGGTTAAATATCATAGTTTTGGTGTTGACCATGGATTAAATGTAACTGTAGCATGTGACACATAACATAACGGTTGGCAGAGTTTACGTTTAACATTAAATTATATGTTATGGTTCTGTTGTATACCATGTGTCCACCACGAGGACTGCTGGTGGGTTGGGAACGCCGGCGGTCCTCAACCCGCACTCCACTGTGCATAAAACTTTAACAATAAATTGCTGCCACTATGGTTAAGAACCAAATCTTAGGGGAGACAATAAATGTGTGGGTATGCTAATGAGGAGGTCGTGGAGTAGACTCCTGTGGACCCAGAAAAATTGTAATATGTCATTTAAGGGCAACATGGTGGCCTAAGGGCTGACCATGTGGCACCTTCCAATTGTCCCAACAATAACGTACATCCTTTCAAAAAATAATACCCTACTACTTGTCACCATGCGACTGGCTCAGAAGGAATATTTCAGGGAATATTATGAAGAATATTCTAGGAATATTCACTAGAATATTGTTTTTCCTGACTGTACCTTTGCCCAGTGAACCCTGGTCAAATGTCAAAATTTGCAATTTACTATACTTTTCAAATCGTGATAAATTCTTCATACAGTGTCGATTTTTCGAATTGTTCACAATGACAGAATTAGGAAGATGAGATCTATCTGGTTGATCAAGTTTGACACTCTTTTGAACACTTCAAAATTTGAGCTATCACTTAGGTCATAATCCAAATCTGATCATCTTCAATGCATATTGTGGGTGGTGGTTCTTTGTTTATAATTATTGGGTTCTCTTTAGTGGACCGAGGAAACCTCATATGAGAAAGTTTATTCATGAACAAATTTAATTACAAAGATTTTGAAACTTCTTGTTATCCTTACAAAGGAAACAAATTTTGTTGTATCATGGAACCAATTACTAACAAATATTACTGAAGTGGCTATCCTTTTTCCTATCTTGCTTAAGATGATATTTGAAACTGTCAATCATGATCTTGTGGATGTGGAGAACAATCTAGATAATTATTTGTCACCTATTTTGGAAACTTTCTTGTTGTTTGTTCATGATATGGTTTCGGATGATACCAATTTTGAGAACATACATACATTTAATCTTCTCGTTTTATTGGGCATCTTGGATTGATGAATGTTGAAATGTTGAGTTATGAGAGAAAAAATATTGTTCAGAATATTCATTTGGTTTAGAAGTCATAGGTTATTATTAATATTTTGAGATTTTCTTTAGACATTGGGTTACATAACTATAAAAAACTTCATTGGAAACAAAGAAGTCACGATGGTCACAAAGGATATGGTATTGTACACTAAACTTTTACTGCTTTTTCCTGTAGCCTCCACTCCCAAAAATTTTTCTTAGTTTGTGAGGACAACAAGGATAATCAACTTGGTGTTATATTTACATAGATAGGTCACTCACTAGAGGATCTAATAACGATTGAAAGTTTTTTTCATGAAAAATGAGTACAAATAAGGCCTAGGGAGATAAGTTGTGGACAATGGTTAGCAAGAATGGGTTGTGAGTAAATGATGTAGAGTCTCCAAGTGGTCATGAAGATGATGCACTCTTTGGATATCAATTTTGAGAGGCTGGTAGGAAATTAGTTACACTTAAAAGACATGAAAATATCTACCTGATAAATGATAGAGTTTTTGACTCCAATATACCTTTACAAGGAGTTTTTGAGGTGCTTAGCTTTCTTAAAGAGTGCATTTTTCTCTAGATAGGCATTCTTCTATCTACAAAGAATCCTATCACCAGCTTAATAAAGATCATGTTAGTGTTATTTTACAAATGTTACAATAAGAGATTTCATTTGCTGATGAAATAATGGAGGGGTTGGTTCTTCAGATGTACCTTATGAAAAACACATCCTTGAACATTTTCACAAAGCATGCATTAACGTGTTACATGAGCTTTTTATGAGGAATGACTTATGCAACAAACTTGAAGAACACATAGCAAATGAATTTTTTAAGCTAGATGATGGAAGGTTTCTTCATACTAATGATGCTCTTCTTCTTGTTGTTCACATTCTTATTATAAGGAAACTACACAATCTAGTTTGGGTGACAACTCTTTGAGATTTAAACTATGTAGAGGCTACAGAGGTTTTATTGTTGAGAAAGTGAAAGATACAAACTCAGTGTGCTTAAATATGCAAGAATTATGTGCAAGTGTTCCATCCCTATTTCATGTGGAAGTTATTCTCATGGATTTTCATTTTTCTAATGTGGTTTAAAAATAAAAATGGAAGATAATAGCTTTTTTCCCTCAATAATGTAAGTTTCACACCATTGGAGCTCAACAGGTCTGTAGTTATATTATTGGTGTTTTCTCATTTCAATATTGATATTTATTCTCCGATATATGATTCTCCACTCCACCTTCCCATGCTGGCTAATGTTCAATATAAGAAACAAGTTAATACAGATCACAAAACAAATCACCTTCTTGTTGTACTAAAGAACTAGTTTCTTGGAATCATGGGTATATCATGTGGTACAAAGTGTATTAAATGTGAATCATGGAGTCACAAAAGAGAAAAAAGTGAATAATTTATTTAATCAATTGACTTATGTTAGTGGGGTTCATAATTGGGGTATTGCAGAACAAAAAGTTCTTCAGAATCTAGGTTTAAATTGGTATGATATCTATTTAGTTATTTTTCATATTTTGGATGTGTGAGAGTAGGGAAGCTTCCCAAGTGCATGAGATTATACTTGAAAGGTATTATTTTGTACTTGGATGTATCACTCTATCTGAGATTGATGTTAAGAAATATGTTGCTCAAACATGGAGTGCTAAATTGGGCAAAGACAAGTTGCTTGGAACTGAACGCTTCATAAGTTTTAGTGAAATTATATTCTATAATGTTGATTCTGGTTATATAGGGGATCTATAAGAGCCAAAAAATATTTTTTTAGATATATTTTTTGAGCTTCAAACATTATACAAATAACATGGTGTAAATGAAAGGGGTTGTTTATTCTTAAGACACAATGCATGTATGTCTTTATTTTTATCATCACTTTAGGAAGGTCTGTGGAAAGTGTCTCTCAGAAAAATCCTAGTTTCAACAGAGGATGGTTTTTTGATAGAGAATATGTCTAAATATACTTCATTACTTACACTTTTTGAGGAGTTAGTTTTTTGTGTATTGGAGAATGGAAGAGCAAGCTTTTTTCTGAAAAATTTGACATCCCTTTTAAGCATGCATGCAGGTGCAATGATAAAAGTTGTACTTCTTGTTATTGATGGAAAAGGATGTGAAGGAAATGGACATGTTTCCCTGAGTTTTCTACTTAAGGAAGTTTTATCCAAGTCAATGTAGGAAGAGTTGTTGGGGAAGCTAGGAGCTAGTTTTAAGCTTATAAAGTTTGTATTTGGCGCAATGAAAAAGTTAAGAGGATTTTTTACCAAAGAAAACATAGGGATCCCGAAAAAACATTTTTTAATCTCCTCGTTGCATGGTTTCCCATTGCATTTTCATTTAGGGAGTGAAACTATGATATCTTATACCCTTTATGTTGAGGGATTTTTGTATACAATTGAGAAAGTTTTTAAAGCAAGGGAGAAAGAGGGGGAATTTAGGTGGATGCACAAATTTGCAATATTTTTCATGACATCATAATGATGATAATGTCTGACAGAATATTGGAGCAAATACATGAAAAATGTAGAGTCTTTTTCAATAATTTAATTCCCTGTATGGAATAGAGATGTATTTATAGTAAATTATTTTTGATGAAGCACATGGAATGTCTAGTAAAAGAGATAAAATAGTGTAATATTCCCAATTAGCCCAAGCTAATGGGAATGTACAATTTTGTCTCAATATTTTGTTTCATGAATAAAAATGTAAAGGAGGATCAATAAAAATCCTAATCAGCAAAAAAATCAATGCCACATGTGAACATGCTATTTACATAAGCAAACTTAGGTGGAAAGATACTGGAGCACTTGACCAAGTCAACGAGGACCAAATCAAAAGCGCTGTCTAGATACAATGAATATCCTAGAGGCACAACGTAGTTTTAGTTGGAGGCTTCTCATGTGAATTCAGCTAAATCATTGAGATGGTTTAGGGTTTGACAAGACTTTCATCCTATAAAAGGAAGAGGAGGACAATAGAAGAAGGTTGTTGATTGTGTATATTTCTGAATATATTGTCTGTTTAGACATATATCATTCTCTGTTTTTTAGCTCAGGATAGTGATGTTTAGCACTAGGGTGTTCTGTTCGAGAATCCCACCTCTTCCATTGAGGAGCTCTTGGAAGAGTCTTGCTGATCTCATCCACTATCAGGGATTTGGAAAAGCTCATCTTCCAACTACAACGTAGATCCTGTTGAGGGTTTGGTTTTCCTTGTAAGCTATAGCAAGTGGAGGCTAGATATGCTCAGATATAAGCCATTCCAGGGCCTCTTTTCACTAGGAAAGTATTCTATCCCATTGGCAAGAGAGTTCTAAACATTTGGAGCTGTTATTTCAGATCTTGGCATCAAGCCAACCCAGTGCTTCAACCTACAGTGCAGTTTTCCTTCCAGGACTGCGTTATTTGCAAGAAGGAAGTTGTAGGGTGTTTTGACACACTTTTTGAGGAGAGATCTCTGGTGTTGGGGTTTTGCCCTTCACTATGGTGATACATGGATTAAATTTAAGTCCATTTTGTAATACGGAATCGAATTTTCTTCTATTGTAATTGTTAGCGTTCGATTCTGGAACTGAAAAGGCAAAACTCGAGCAACATCAAACCAAGCTTAGCCTGGCGGCCCTACGAGGGATTGGGAAGAACTCTATCCGGGTCAAACCTCGGTGAAAGAGTGTCCAATAGGATGCGAGATGACCTAAATGTAACAACGATATTGATTTTTAGGCTAGTAAATTGATACTGGATGGAGTTTTAATAAATGATGGGTTTACGAATGCAGCTGGGGCAAGGAACGGCAAAGGCAGTTAATGAAAAATGCGAGATTATCTCAGGAGGCAAGACAAGCAATAAATTTAGCATTCAATTTTGAAATTATATGGAGTGAAAAGACTGCTGAGAGGTTGACAAGGGAAATAGTTGAATCCTTGTCAAACAGAAGAAAACACAGAACAAGAATACCTTCCCAAGGCAGAGCAGTAAACTGGATTCTGCCCTTCTCACTTAAAAGTATTCAATTGGAAATGATTATGAAATGAAATGTAAAACATAACAAGCTACATATGAAACAAAAGAAAATACAAATGCTAAATTCACACCACAAGAATCTCAGGAGTGAGAGCTGTATCTTTTCATTAAATCTCTGTCAAACTGTACAATGAAACTCTGATTTTTTCTCCCCACCAGCTTTTATAATTCTCCCTTTTTACAAGTGATTTTTAATACAATATATAAGCCTAGAGGTGGGATAACAAATCGACCCAAATAAGGAATGGTTTAATTATCATTTAACAAACAAAACTGCAGAGCCAATCATCTGTTCTGAAGGCAAAACAATGCTTTCCCTGAACTTCTCTGATGACCAATAAAAAAAACAAAATCTGGAGCGTAGACCCTTTGAATTGCAACTGAATGTCAAAAATAGGCAATTTGTTCCTATCTTTTTACATTTGTAGTCGATGTCATCGTTCTAATTTGTGTGACTTTAATGCCTTTTTCTCTTTGAATGAAGAACTAAACTTTAATAAAAATGGCTTCCATCATTGGATAATGTTTGACCTGTTCAACAAACTTTTCTAATTTTGACACACTACCATACTCTCAGATTCCTTGATATAATTGGTAACTCAGCAGTTTCCATACAACTGGCAACTTCCCTACTTTGAGCCTGACTTGCTCAGTTTCTTCCATGGGACTGTCCAAAGTAATAGAGTTCAAAAGGGAAATAAAGTCTTGATTCCAAGAAGCCAAGGAAAGAATCAAAACAGATGGCATGCGTGACCTTACGGCCAAGTGAAAACACTTGCAGAAAGTCAGTAGTATGTATATTTTCAGTATGACTGTCTTTGAATTCCACTCGGCTACATTCTACAAAATGATGCAAAATTCCATTAACCTTCCTCTGCATGTCTAAGGGAGCCATGCGGTACCCTTCGGTTTCAACGAACTATTCATGTTATGAAATATCAAGCATACATACGGTAATCGCCACGAGGAGTTGTAAGTGAGAATTTGACTGGGTCACGATTCCATCCATATGCTCAAGGCATAGGGGGTGATTCATGGACTTTGAGCTTGAAATAAACGCTATATGATGTTGCTCGCTCTGTCTAGAACTTCTTGGTTCTACCGTCGATCTAATTGAGATGACAAAGGGCGAAATGCAACTCTTTTTTGGAATTGATTTCCAAAGGCAAATCGAGCCGTGCAAGAAGATAGGGATATTGATTTGGAAGCATTTTTTCCCACACGGAGTCCGAATTTCCGACCGACCTGAATTTCTGATTGACAGCGCTGAGCCTACAAGCATCATGGCACAGAAGAGTGAAGCGTAACTATCACCAAAAGCGCCAAAATTATCACCATATGGATTGCCAAGCCGGTGATGCGAAGGATGGTCAACAAATACCCAATCAACGCCTGCCCTGTACTCAGGAAAAATGTGACTTGATGTTCCCCACCAAAGCTCGTGATTTTGGTGCGACACTGAACATCAAAAGCCCCACTGTTCTTCTTATCTGTCACACCATTCATATATCTCGGAGATATTACCATCATACGATGGCCTAGAGCAGTAAGGGCAATAGGTAAAGAACCACAGACATCTCCAAGACCTCCTGTTTTTTAGTATGGAGCAACTTCAGCTGCTACAAAAATAATATTGTGTGAAAGTTTGGTGCGTCGATTTCCTCCTTTAAAAACACCACAATCCTGTTAAAAACTCACTGAGCAACCATAAAGCTTTGTTTGCAATTCTTGAGTCGATCCAACACGAAGGCGGGGCATGAAAATGTTTTTTAAACTACTGTCCTACTGTGTGGTGAAAACTTTGCCAATGAGTGGCAAATGATTATTTTAACTGGCTATGGCGTTCAAGTGGGTACCGCGCACCTCAAGTGGGTAGCGCACACCTCCAAACGCTGTCCACGGTTATGAAAACTTGTCTTCGGCCTTCAAGAACTCGATTTCGACCTCTGCCTTGCAGATCTCTTGCAAATGAGATTGTCTGCCATGTTTATATATGAAGTAAATATCTCATCAAATCAGATTTGTTTTTCAAATTTGTTTGATAACCCACTTTATCATGTTTTAGCATTTTGACATGTAATTTGAGCTATTAATACAATGCTTTCTTTGGCTTTTCTAAATTTTGAATTTGAAAATGCTTGTTGTCTTTAGGGGATGCGGCCGCGTGGCTTTAGAAAGGATAACCACGGCTGCTTCTGAAATATTTCAAGGCAGGAGACTCTAAAATATAGATTTATTACAAACATTAAAATTTGAAAATTTCCTTTTCAAAACAAAGTTTTGAAAAAGAAATATCCTCGAACATGATGAAAATCCTAAAATGAAGCTTATTGGAAATCTTCCTCTGGCCTGCAGGTATTATGAAGCACCTTGAGAACAATAACTTGCACCTAGCCCTAAATACCAAATTAACTCCTTGCTGACCTAGACATCAAACAGGAATGTACATAACGAAAAATGAACTTTGATAATTTGACTCTGATAGCAGAATGCAAGACGGAGTCTAACAGTAATCATCTTCAGACATTTCTGAATACTACTACAGATCTAATGCTTTAGATCTCAGATCTGCTCTCTGTATGGCATGTTTTGATCAAAACCCCAAGGGGATCTTGTAAAGGAGCCTTTCTAGTGTACAAATCTGAAATAGATATGATATTTTATACACAGATCTACTCCAGATCTTGAGTGTAATATACATATGCTTCAGCTCTTATAAATAATGATGTCAAGCTATTTTGAAGTCAATACATGTGTTGCAACCCTCTTATTGAGGAATTTCTTTTATTCTTGTCTTCTAAATTCTATTGTATACTGTAAGGGCCTCATTATGGATCTGATTTATTGTTGTATATATGAAATTTGATCCCTCTTATTGGTATCCTACTCATGCTCTCAAAAAATGCATTATTTTCCTGCAATATTGTTTCATATTGCTATAACCCCATTCTTGGGTGTTTTTAAACTATACTAGGTGTGGGAGGTCTATTTACCTCACCTAGTTTGATTTTTTTTTGCTCCCCTCTTGGATTTAGATGCTATATCTCTAGATCTAAGCGATCGAAGGGCTGCAAACTCATTTCAATGCACATACTTTTGAAAAGTGTATTATTCCAGTAGGTATTGCTGAGTATTCCCATTTTGGGATATTACAGTGGTATCGGAGCAACCATCTTGGCACAGCCTGTGCTTTGATTTCTTGAAGAGCCAAGATGTCTTTAGAAGAAGAGGGGCACCTCACTGACAGAGAGAAGAGGTACCTAAGAATAAGATAGAATAATTTTGATTATACCAATGATGATAAAGGCAAGGGAAAAGCCCCTGAATATGGAAGTGATGAAGATGGGAAGGAGTTTGCAAAAACCCTTCTAAAAGCCATGCAAGATCTTGATAGAGAGATAAAAGAGATGAGAATGGATAGGATCAAGGAATCTCCTAGGATACTTCATCCTGGATAAAGCTCTGGCATGTATCACCACTGGAATGATCAACCAGTGAGCTAGCCACAAGCTCCACAATGCTCTACTATGCCTACTTTCTTGGCTGTGGAGAATGAAGGGCCTCAAGAGCAAGCATCCCTTGAAGACTAATTTGAAGAGTATGAGTCTCAAAATCAGAGATTGAAGGAACACTTGAGTTTTCAAGAGTTTTATCACCTTAAGGACAAAATAAGACCAAGGCATCAGTATAGAGATGGTGGATTCACACAGAATCATGATCGACATCACTCTATGGGAAGATTAATTTTACCCAAGTTTGATGGTTCATTCACTAGTTCTGCCAAAGCATGGGTAGAAAAGCTGGATATCTACTTTTAGTTAAACAAAGTCCCTGAGATGGAAGCTATCAAGATTGCAGCGCTGCACTTTGAAGGTGAAGCACACAACTGGTGGTTCCATCGGTTGTCTACATTGGGCCATGTCAATGTGACTGCCTATTCTGAGTTTACTATAAGACTGGTGGAGAGGTTTGATAGAAATGATCCAGAAGCATCTTTCATGAGCCTTGCAAAATTTTAGTTAGGTAATGCAGAGTCTTATATCTCTGAATTTCTGAGATTATCTATTATGGTTCCTGATATGTCTACAACAAGGAGGGTGTACATGTTGATTGATGGCTTGGATGAACCTCTGCATGGGTTAGTTAAATATACTAAGCCCATTACATTCCATGATGCCATTGATAGGGCTAGAGACCTTCAAGATGCCTTGCCAAAAGAAAAGGAAAACTTTCAGAATAAGCCCTCTTTCCCTTCTAAAGGGAAGGAAGAGAAAGTTGCTCCTTCCAAGGAGAGCTCATACAAGAAGCCTCTTGATGATGATGTCCGGAAAGATATAAGAAGGAGGAATCTATGCTTCACTTGCCAAGAACCATGGGTACCTGGACATAGATGTGTTGTTGGTAAATCACATTACATAGAGGTCTTCTCATATCTTGAAGAAGATGAAGATAATAAGCCAAGGATGGCTCACAGCGTTGATAATGTTGGAGGAGATCCAACACCTTCAGGACATGAGAATGGAGCATTTTCTCCTATTGGAGGAACTCTTTCATCCTTGAGGGGAGTACCTAAGTATTTAACCATAAGATATCAAGGGTAAATCATGAATCAAAGGGTTTCTTTATTGACTGACAGTGGGGCTACCTACAATTTCATTAATGTCCATCTTGTGCAAAGGAGGGAAATACCCACTGATAATTTTGAGGGATTCTCTATTTTGGCCCGAGGAGATAGAACAATGCAATGCATGCATTATGTTCCATCACTTTCAGTCACCATCAGATTCTACACTTTGGCAGATCACTTATTTGTAGTTGACATACCAGACACCAATGTCATTTTGGGTGTTCAATGGTTGATTACATTGGGGAAAGTCACCACTGATTGGGAGGCTTTACAAATGGAATGGGTGGAAAAGAAGAGTGGTGCACTTAAAATAATAAAATGCATGCATACTTACCCCTCACAAAACACTTCCACAAAAAAAACAAAGATGGATTTGCGTAGTGGAAGCAAGGACCTCACTGTCCCTTCTCTCATGTTCATGATATTTTTGCAAGGGGCACGCTTATATAGTGGCAAACCACATGGGAGGCCACCTGATTCAGTTTTTGTGAGATGTATCTCACTACTTGATGCTACAAAATCAGATCCAGGTGGGATGGGATCATTAGAAGACAGAGCTACAATGTTGGAATCCTTGGGCAAGCATAAGAAGGAGGGAGATTTTCCTCTCTCATCATCCTCACCCTCCTTCATTTTTGATTCTACATTGTTGGAGGAGAAGAAGGGAATGTATGTCCTTCCTACTTGTACCTTTGGCATAATAAATGTCAAAGAAGAGACCAAAAACATGGCAGGCATTCCTATTGATGCATCATTAGCACTTTCTTTGTTGGGGAGTGTAGATCTATATTGGAAATCCTAGTTGTTGGTGGATTATTACAAAGATCTCTACACTTGTATGATGCTTGATGACCAGCTACATGAGGAGAGCTACCTAGTCCATGAGGGAGTCATCTATCATCATGATAGGATATTCTTACCTAGAGCCTCCAAGCTCAAGGAGAGGATGCTACAAAGGGCCTTCAAAGAGTTCTGTTTCAGCCCTACCTATGTTATGAAGATCTACAACACTATCATGACATGCTTTGAATTGGAAGGCTTTGGAGGAGAGCTACATCAAAATTTTCTAGAATGCAAGAGATATGTGGAGTTGGGGTATCCAAAAGACCCCATGCAAGAGTCACTTCAGTCATTTCTTCCTTCTCTTGAAAAGGTAGAAAAATTTGTGCACAATTCCATGTATAGAAGAAACATTGATGGTGAAAACTCTGATCATGTAATGCAAGCTTCATTTTCTGATTTGACACATTATTTCACCATGTTTTTGTAGGCCATGACTCCCAAGAAGAGCATTGTATCATGTAAATATCATGGCAAACATTGGGCCATTGAAATTTCTGAAATTGGCCACTCCCTTGTTGTGTAAAGGGAGATTATTTTTCATGATGGGTGCTTCCCAAAGGCACCAAACATATCTCACATTTTCAGCCATGGTGAGGTAACTTGTGCGGCAAGTAAATGGTGGGGAAACCACTTACCATATCTTGATCTGATGCAAGTAGGAGATGCACTGCGCTGGCACCATATGTGGGACTATGACCCACCTCCTCATACTCAAATTTTTGTTTGTGTATATGTAATAATGCTTCCATACTTGGATGATATAGTTGTACTTTTCATGGGATTGTATGGAGGGAGTATGGGCAGTTTGTATGTACCACATGGGATGGAAACTCTCTATGTACCTTATGTTACATGACTTAGAGAGAGTATTTGACCTACCATGTTTGTTTCTATTAATTTCTTAACTCCTTGTGGGATGGTTTTTATACATCTCATGATGAATTTGGAGGAACAGTTCATGGAGGCTTGGATTGGTGAACACTTAGCTTATGAGGAGAGCTTGATCTTTGATGGTGTCACCAATGAAGAAGGAGAAGTGTTGAAACACTCACCCTATCAGTTGCTTAAGGACAAGCAACATTTTGGAGGGGAGGGCTGTAATATTCCCAATTAGCCCAAGCTAATGGGAATATACAATTTTGTCCCAATATTTTGTTTCATGAATAAAAATGTAAAGTAGGATCAATAAAAATCCAAATAAGAAAAATAAATAAATGCCACATGTGAACATGAAAAAATCTGGGCTATTTACATAAGCACACTTAGGTGTGAAAGAGACTGGAGCACTTGACCAAGTCAACCAGGACCAAATCAACAACATTGTCTAGATACAGTGAATCTCCAATAGGCACAATGCAGATTTAGTTGGAGGCTTCTCATGTGAATGCAGCTAAATAATTGAGATGGTTTAGGGTTTGACAAGACTTTCATATTATAAGAGGAAGAGGAGGACAACAGAAGAAGGTTGTTGATTGTGCATAGTTTTGAATATATTGTCTGCTTAGACATATATCATTCTCCGCTGTTTAGCAGAGGATAGTGCTGTTTAGCACTAGGGTGTTCTTGTTCGGGAATCCCACCTCTTCAATTAAGGAGTTCGTGGAAGAGTATTTATGATCTCATCCACTATTAGGAATTTGGCCAAGCTTCTACTTCCAACTACAATGCAGATCTTGTTGAGGGTTTGGTTGTCCTTGTAAACTACAGCAAGTGGAGGCTATATCTATTCAGATCTAGGCTATTCCAGGGCCTCTTTTCACTGGGAAAGTCTTTTATCCCATTGGAAAGAGAGTTCTGAACCTTTGGAGATGATATTTCAGATCTTGGCATCAAGCCAACCCAGTGATTCAACCTACAACGTAGTTTTCCTTCCAGGACTACATTGTTTGCAAGAAGGGAGTTGCAGGGTGTTTTAACACAATTTTTGAGGAGAGATCTCTAGTGTTGGGGTTCTACCCTTTACTATGGTGATCCATGGATTATATTGCTGATCCACATTATGTACATATCTGATCTGATTCTATTGTAATCATCTTTAGAAATTTTTGAATACTACTATAGATCTGTTTCTTTAGATCTTAGATCTACTCTTTGTATGGCATGTTTTGATCAAAACCACAAGGGGATCTTGTAAAGGAGCCTTTCTAGTGTACAGATCTGAAATAGATCTGATATTTTGCACACAGAATTGCTCTATTTTTAGAGTGTAATATACAGATGCTGTAGCTCTTATAAATAATGTTGTCAAGCTATTTTGCAGTCAATACATGTGCCACAACCCTCTTCTTGAGGAATTTCTTCTATTCTTGTCTTCTACATTCTGTTGTATACTATAAGGGCCTCATTATTGATCTGATTTAATACTATATATATGAAATTTTATCCCTCTTATTGGTCTCCTACCCATGCTCTCAAAACCTGCATTATTTTCCTGTAGTATTGTTACATATTGCTGCAACCCCATTCTTGGGTGTTTTTTAGCTATACTAGGTGTGGGAGATCGGTTTACCTCACCTAGTTTGATTTGTTTTTTCTCCTCTCTTGGATTTAGATGCCATATCTCTAGATCTAAGGGATCCAATGGCTGCAAACTCATTTCAGTTCCCATACTTCTGAAAAGTGCATTATTCCAGCAGGTATTGCTGAGTATTCCCATTTTGGGATATTACAAATAGTGTAAGGAGATTACCTTATCTATGAAAGAGAATATACTTAAAAATGAAATTTGTACACTATAATTCCTACGAACATATTCTAGTAAAGTTCATTATGCTTAAGTTTTATTTGGGGAACAATAAGGAATGATTAATGTTGAACCAATCAAATAAGCTCTGAGATTTTCTTGAAGACCATGGTAAATTTTTACCTTTAATTGACGCGTTGGATGGATGCCATAGTGAATCCACAAATAAAAAGGTGCTAAAACTATTTTTCAATATTTTAACAAGTGATCTGTAAAATTATTAGAGCACAAATATGGATCTAGCTAAAGAATAATTTCACAAAATTGCCAAGTTTAAAAATAAAAAAATGGAATTGAGAATGAATTTGATTCATAAATATTGGATTGAGAATCAATATATAAAGAAACTATGTTAAGGTTAGTTGTACATGCAATAACTATGGATATTTAAAGCTAACTAAATCTAAGTGTGTGTTATGTTCGGTTAATGTGCACATGCACCACATGTAAGAACTAGAGTTAAATAACTAAATACAAGGGAACACCACATGTGAGCAGTTGAGTTAACTAGATAAATATAAGTGCACATCGCATTTAATATATAGAGTTGAAATAAATCTAATATATGTTCATGTACAACAACACCTGCCCTTAACCATAGCTTGGGTGAGTGTGATGCAAAATGAATGAGTCCCAGAAAGACGACCATTTTAGGTACCCATATACAATGCATGAAAAGAGGAAAAATGGAAAACCGAGTGGGAAGAAACCCCCCCCCTCAAAATATAATGGGAAAGTAGAGAAAAGACAACTACTAGGAAGTTGTGTCCTTCACCCGCAAACGATCTTGCAGAAATTGAAACTTTTGCTCAGTGAAAGTCTTGGTGAAGATATCGACAGTCTACTTGGAACTCAGAAAATACTGAAGATCAATGATCCCATCATGAATATAGAGTAATAAGCTTCATTTTTGGAAGTATAGGTATCAACTCCCATGTTTGGATCAAGTACTGAATTTACTTATAGATGGTTGCATGCCAATATGGATTCCCTGCAACTTCGTCATGTATTTGACATTCATATTCATGTACCCTTTATGCATGCATGGGAATAGTTGCTCTTGGGATGCATGAATTTTCATGTGTCACTTTATAGATCCCTTTTTGGATGCATGTGTTTCCATACATGGTGTTATAAATTCCTAAGATGCATGCATGGGTATGCATGGCTCTTGGATTGAGAGTGCATGTGGGGCATCATTAAATTGAGATGTCGTCACATCTGCATCATCAACATCATCAATAGTAGAGGAATCAAACTCCTTTTCTATGTTTTTGAAAGTAGTCTCTTCATCACTGGCAGAGGAACATATTTCCTCATGTGTGATGTCTTCGTTATTGGATAGGATAAATTTGTCATCTCCAACAGGTTCATTAACAAGAGAAGAATCACAATCTTCTTGTTCAAAATTTTCTTGAGAATATTTCTCCACATTCTTGGAGACTTCACCACTTTCATGAATTCTATAATAACTCAATCTCTTTGGCTCCAAACGGTGTTCTTATAGATCATTTTCATCACCATATAATCCTTTCAATGTAGTCCATATTTGATGTGGTGATTCAATATTTCTGATCTCATAAAGAATATCACGAGACACTGATAAACATAATCTTCCATAGTCCATTAGGGAAATTTTGAGGTCTAAAATGTGCCTCCTAATGAAATTATAAAATAATGGTGGAAATAATAAAATAAGATTTGATTACATCATCAAATTTTAGAGGGAAAAATGAAAAAAACTATTTTTTCAACTTGTATTTTCAACTTATCTCCCTATGGATTTACTCAAATTTTGAGTGGGAACACTCGTTTGATGGATAATTTGATTCCTCATCCAAGGATTACCCATTTTTCATACTTTCAATTGAACCTGCTACGCAAAAGATGAGAAATACATGAAACATGTGATTCCAATGACGTTTTTTCATGTACTTCTCATTTTTTGTGTAGAAGGGTCCATCGAAAATATGTAACATGGGTACTCCTTGGATGAGGAATTAAATTTTACACCCAATGATAAATCCCACTTTCAATTTGAGTAAAACCTTAGGGAGATAAGTTTAACATACAAGTTGAAAAATTAGTTTTATTATCTTATTATTTTTTAATCTTTTTACATTTTTACCCAAAAAATGTTGAATCATGTCCCATCGTTTAAATCATCATATTGAATCATATTGGTTCTTATAAAGTTTATTTTGGTTGTACATTTTTCTTATGAGGCCCATTTTAGACATCAAAATTTCTCTAATGCATGTCAGATCTCTTAAGCCAATCCGATTTCTCATCCTCTGACATTGGTTCTGTCTCAATTCCCATTACTATTTGGTACAAGCCTCTTCTCCTAAGATGAAGAAAAATAATTGGCTTCCATTCATAGTAATTAGATGGAGTCATAATATTGGAATTTGGGAATTCCATTCTTTCACTTTGTGGTTGTAGCAACAATTGCAAAAATTCTTTAATATTTTGATCTGTAAATCAAATCTCCAAACAATTTCCTATTCTTTGTTCTTCAAACTTGCAAAATATTGTTCATGCACCTTCTCCAAGCCCTTGTAGCTCTGATACCATGTAAAATTATTAGATAAAATATATGGATCTAGCTAAAGAATAATTTCACAAACTTGCCAAGTTGAAAAAGAAAAAAATGGAATTGAGAATGAATTTGATTCATCAATATTGGTTTGCGAATCAATATATAAAGCACCTAAGTTAATCTTAGTTTTACATGCAATAACTGTGGATAGTTAAATCTAACTGAAGCTAAGTGTGCTTTATGTTCTTTTAATGCGCACATGCAACACGTTCAAGCACTAGAGTTAACTAACTAAAGCCAAGTGCACACCACATGTAAGCACTCGATTTAACTAGCTAAAGAAAAGTGCACATCGCATCCAATATATAGAGTTGAACTAGAGCTAAACTATGTGCATTTAAACCAACATAATCCGAGTTATATTAACCTAGAGAAAAAAATGGCAGAAAAGATATTATTGATGGATTAATATTATTTTTCTACATGGATGGAATTTACGCTGCTAGGAAGTACTGTTCAATCAACTGTGGGTAGTTTTCCAATAGGAGTCTCTAATTACGGAAGAAATTCTTTTTTTTTTCATAAATACCTTGGTGCTACCTCCATCTGATTCAAAATCAAGAGAACTATGTGCTCACATTTTTGATGCATTGGATGTGGGCTTAGAGAAGGAATTGCTATCATTTGATATTCCTATTGTGAAAGAATATTTCAACTTTGTGGTTCACTTAAAAAACGGCAAACATACTATAAAACCTATTATCAAGAGAGAAATTGATATGGTGGTCAAGTTGTCTACCGATGAAACCCTCCTAGAAGATTTGAAGTTCCTCTTGGGTTTTCTAGTTTCTACATTAGGTGTGTATGGTGCTAACAAGCATGTTTATGAAAAATAAATGGAGAGGCCTTAGTCAAACACTAGTTCTAGCAATGATTGTGTTGGAATGTTTCCTCCAAAAATTATAGGCTCATTTGATGGTATCTATTGGTTATGTTGAGAAAAATATGTTCTACATCTATGTAGTTTCCATTCTATGTGAGCTTTGTTAAAGGTGTTGTCAATTCAAATGATTTTCCTCTTAATGTCTCCATAGAGATCCTTCAACAAAGTTGAATTCTAAGTTCCTCATTCACAACTTAATTTTAAAATATGCCATTGCATGAGGTTAAATTATAATATTTAATATGCAGATAAGTCAGTATTATTTTAATGATATTGATGTTCATGAAGTAATATGACCTATATGTTGGAAATATTTTGGTTTCCAAGTGTTTCATGGTTTTAAAGAAGAATAATATGGATGGCATATTCATGTTTGATTTAGTTGTAAATGGTAAATGCTTTGTTTCCAAGCTAGGTAGGGATTTTACATTATTGTTTCATCAAGTCATATTCAATTTGAAATTTCAATGAGTCTAAATACAAGGTATTGCGATTTTTTTCTTTCATGCCTTTAGCAATAATAAATGTTAGATGCAATGGCATTTGGGTTGAACATTTGTCTATTTATTGAGTTTATTTTCATAAATCCTTGGTTCTGCAAGTCAAGTTTGTATAAGGAAGAAGTGTCTTGTATGGAAGACATTTTCTATGATTCAAGGTATTGTGTAAAGTTGTAATAAACAAATACACAACCTATAAATTCATAGGAAAGTTTTAACAATGTCATGGTCAAAGAAATATTATTATGCTATTCTAGTTTCCACCTTAAATTCAATATGAGGTGCTCATTTTTCACTATATATTTGAATGGAGTTATGTGTCATAATTTAGTAGAATATAGTTAATACATGTGCCATAATTTCAGTAGTTTATAGACTCCTTACATCTTTATGCTCTTAAACTTTCATCTCAGAAATGGAAAACATGTTTTGTAAGATTAGCGTTGATTGATTCTTGTGAGCTTAATGGACTTGAATTATTATAGCATTTTCCTCTATCATATTCTTTGATGTTGATTGAGTGAATATTTTTTGAATCTTATGTAAAAGGAATTAACATCATTTTCAATTATTAATGCACGATTACAAGAAATTATGTGAAAACTTTGAAAAGTATATCAAATTGGGTTGTATCAAAGACTAAAATAATCACAAATGGATTGCTCCTCTTTTACAATTATTCTCATCCATGCATGATGAGGAAATCATTTGATTGGATGATTATATTGAAAAAGAGACTAAAAAACAAAATGGCATTTATTATATTGCTTCAAATAGAATTAAAAGTGAGAGGAGTGCACAATTGTTTGAAAAACGTTTGAGGAAGGATATTGAGGTATGGTTTCAATTTTGCACAAAAATGACTTGGTGATTTAATGTACCTTGAGAGTATTCATAAAGTGACATGTGATCTTTCATATGTTTCTTTATAGGTCCTCTATCTTGTAGACCAAATTGATGAGGTTTCTATTCAAAATATTCATACCTACAAGGATAAAAAATTGTTGATATTAGTATTAGAAGACCTCAATCTAGGTAGGTAATTTATGTGTTGTATTGATATACTTGCAACATAATGAAGCACAATAAAGATAATTTAGGAATTTAGATACAGTTATTCTCATTCTAATTAAAAATGAAAATGAATTCGGTAGAAAATTAGAAATAAATAAGGTCAAATCTCTGACCATAAACTGCAGAAGAAATATGACCCAAATCAACAAAAAATTCTCAACTTCATTACGAGGATAGGTGTGTTATTTTTTCTAAAATCAAAGAAAAATATATTTGTACATATTGATAGGGCCTAATAGTTGAGAGCATGTGTTTCCTTGGAAGAGTGTGTACACCTTTGTAGACTTAGTAGTCAAATAAATCCATGGAGGTGGGCCGCTTGACACACAAACAAGAGGTTCTCATATAGAAAATTTTTGTTTGACTTGGTAGCAACATTAAAATTGGATTATATTTTTTTCCACCCCTCTTCTATGCCTTTTAATTTCACTTGATTTTTATTTGTAGTACTTCTCACATATAAAACGGCTATAAATTGCTTTGAATGATATGTAGACTTTATATTAATCCTTAATGATGAAGCATTTCATTGCCACTTGGGTTTGGGACATGCAAGGGTTGTTTTTTATGATTTATAGCAACAACATGTAGTGAGTAAGGTAGAGCTCAATTTAGGCTTTTTTCCATGTGATAATGTGTATGTTCAAGCCATATTTTGCATTTTGATGATCCTTTTATTTTAGATTTTGGACATGATATACTCTTTATTTTTATTTTATCTTTATCAACCTACTAGGGAAAATTTTGAGGCTCAACCCAGGTATGCATATGTATGGTTTCCAAATACCATAGAACAAATGGTAAGTTGAACTTGAAGAATGGAGGTGTAACAGCATGGATTTGTAATGTGAGATGGAAATTAGTAAGTATGGAATATGGATAGATGGAATAACATTATCTCAATCAAATATTCCCAAGAAGTGCCCCTCCTATACCCATTGAGCCTTTAGGAGAACTTCCAATCAATCAAGGCTTCCCAAGGAGTTCCCCTCCTTTTCCCATTGGACCTTTAGGGAAGGTTCCACTATAATAGGATCAATTATTTAAGGAGAGGAAAAAATATAATGATCAAAACCACTCCTAGGTCACTCCATAATCCATATCAAATGGGAAAATACCAACAAGCATAAACACCCAATTTGAAAATGAATAAAGTACCTTTTGATCAGAATCCAATCTTCGTTCAAGTGCTATTCTTGGATGGGCGAGAATATATATGACGGATGTAGGTGGCATACGTAAAATCGCACATTGTCAGCTAGTGGTGGTTATCATGCATTCCATGGTTGGCCGGTTGGATGTGAAGAATGGGAGAAAAAATTTCTCCTATAGAATCACCCATATTCGATGTCTAACAGTATGCATAGTACACTTTATTTTACCTTTGTCTCTCTTGTCGCATCTAGTTCTGTGTAACTACTAAAATGGCTTATGGTAGTTTCCCTTCTTACCTCTATAGCTAATTTGTGCTTAGTTACACAACTACTCAACTATTTGGTATGTTTGATCATAGTCCTGGTCTTCTCCTCGAGTAGTTTTTCTTTCTTTTGGCGAGGTATAGTACTGGTCCTCTTGAACATTAATTTTTGAATCATTTAAGGATGTACTTTTGGCTGAAATTTAATTTTTATTAGCTTTCGTATAGTGTAGATGGTCATCATAGTTTTTATTCAACTGCATGTTGCAAGTTTGATTTTACTAAATAATGGTTTGTATTGCTTGAGAAAATAAAGAAACTTATTTTTGCAATATTTTTCATTTTTACCATAGGTGATTTACACAACATGAAGGAAAAATATGTCGAGAAGGAGTATGTTGTCCTTTGTGACTATATGAAACAACAATTTGGAGAAAAAGTAGAAAACATTCAAATGTCGAAGTGCTTAAGCTTGTCCCGATGTGTGCCTATTGCAGGAAATTTTGGGTGGTCAACAAACATGGAAAAGTAATTTGATTTCTTATAAAGTACAATGGAATATTAGCACATATTCAGGTACTTTCATTTGTTGACATGTTAAGTTTCTTTTGAAGATCCATTTCAATATCATGTATATTTTTACTATTTTTTCACTAGTTTGATTGTGTTTTTTTGTATGTGCTTTAGCTTCATAATTTCTATGGTTGATGTGTTATATATGTACCGGGTCCAAATATTGAGATTTTTAAGTTGTTGTGGTTGGAATTATTTCTTTTATTTGAAATTCATTTTATTCTAGGCCTAATAGAAATTGAGAACTTGTAACGCTAAATTTTATTATGTAGACCACTAGTTCCGTTGAATAGAAGTGAAAAAAAAGTCATGTGTTGGTTCAAAAACTGCTTTATTTACAAAATATTACCCCTCATAGTTGTTATGAACTTTATAAGTACCCAAAAGTGCAACATTTATATTATACACATGTTCAAATGGAGTCTAAACTCATGGAACCTCCACCTATTAACCAAAGGAAGAAGTAATATCAAGCAAAAAATAGACAAGATAGGCAACAAAAGGAGCAACTTCAAGGACAACAACAATTGCTATATTAGAACGACCAGGAATGAAAAATTCCATCTATTTCTCCACTTCATCTAGAGGCACAACAACTCAAGTCCAATGCTAATATTGAATTATTCATACAAAAATACTCTTTCTTGCACTGTAATGCTTCTAGTCAAATTATTCAGGCGTGTCTCCATTAAATGGATTCTTTTCAAAATTGTTTCTCATGGATATATGCATATGGACATATATGGACTTTTCTATAACACTAAAGGAAAAAAAAGTGAAAAGGAAAATATTTATCCTATGTTTTAAAATATTGTTTAGAATGGTGGAAAACATCATGTTTTTTGTGCTTTTTGGAGATTTCATATAGTTATGGTCAATTATTATTTCCTTATAGCTGATATTTGTGATTAATACCATTACTTCCATATAAAATCGTAATTCATTGCAGGAACAATTTTGCAACATTATCAAGTTACCAACTAAACATAACTTATAAAGGAAGCAAATTTTCTTATTATAAAAATTAATGGAATAGGGAAAATTTTTTGAATGTTTAGTTAAAGTGATTTTGGTTGCATTTTTTCTTCCATGAGAAATATATTTATATTACATATGAGAAATTTACATGTTTTAGTCCTAAAAATACTACAACAAGGCTTGAAGAGATTACACCAAAGCTTATCATGTCACTTGTAAGAATTGAAACTGGTTGGGGAGGATTATAATCATTCCTCCCACCTGAGATAAAACCAGTTAACTACTCATGCTTACATTGTCTTCATATTTTTCAATTTTAAGGTATTTTGTGCCTCTTACTTGCACTCTCTATGAATGGTAAAAGAGTTTAAACTATGGTTAGTCATATGGATGTAGGGTTTAACATCTTAACAATGTAAAACATGAATGTAATGTTTTTATCTTTGGTTATATTTGATGTCTCTTATTGATAGATTAACATTGTAACATGCTTGTTAATGTGCATTCAAAAGAGGATTTTTTATTCTAGATGTGTTTATTCAACATTTTTCTATTATGGAGATGTTGTCTGAATGTTATTGTTATTTTTATCTATAACAATAAGGTCTACATATGAAATATCTTGGCATTCAGGAAGACGGTGATCATTGAATTGATTTTGACATGTACGATGTTGACCTCAAATTTGACAACTATGAAGACATATTTGCTGGTTCTAAAGATGAGTCAGTATCCTTTTTCGAGGATGTAGGAGCATATTGTTCTTCCACAGAGATAAATGTTTTTTTTTTCTGATTCAAGTGATGACATTGAGAGTTCCCATAAGGTTTTTTTTTACTTATAACCACATATTGCATGATTGATAAAAAACATTCTTCCAGTATAAGTTCTAGTGCATTCCTACCCCCTATAGGTTATAATGGTACATGAAAGGGGCATTCTTGTCATATATAGCTATGGATAGGAATATATATATATATATATATATATTATTCATTTTCCAAAATTGTGTAACCTTTAAACCTATTATAATTTTAATGAGTGAAAGTATGATAATGGAAATTGTGGATGTTGTCTAAGGCTTCTTTAAAATTACAAAACAAATTTAGAATTAAATACTTCTCTAAAAAGTTCTATAAATTATATTAATGTTGTTCTAGTAGTTTTGTTTATTATATCAATATTCTAAAATTGTTTATGATACTTTGCTTAGTATGAATGATGATGCCCCCTAGTACAGTAAGAATTTGCCACAAATGATAAATGAATATGAAAGAATAAAATTAAGTGGGTACATTTGGTCAGAAAAATTAAAAATGGGTGTAAATGACATAGTTTTAGAAACAATTCCAAAATGCCATTTATTTGGCATATCTAAAAATTTTGGTGGGTATGTGGAGATAGCATAAAAATGATACTATGGAGAAAATGTGGTTAGGTATGGATTTACATTTATTTTTTGGACTCACATAGGAGAGGGAAGGCCAAGATGCAACCAATAAATCATTATGTTAGTAGGAGGATTATTTCCTTTGGACCCTAAGGATCATGGCATATTTGAGCATGTTACCCACCCACATGTATGGATAGCCATAGGATAATTGTTTTTTTCTATGATGCAATTTTTCAACTACCTTAGAATGTTTTGTATGAATTTTCAAGGTGTTTTGTTTCATGTCTTTACTGTTAGGTTATCCATGTATATTGGATGGTGTTCCAACCACATTTCTATTCCTTTAGGAGGGTTGTAGTTAGAAAATTGTACAATAGTGTTAATTATAATAAGAAATTCCATCCTTCAATTGTATGTACAATACTATTGAGGGTACACTATTATTTTGGAGGAGAGAGATATGGTGCTCTAGGGTACAGTAGTGCTCTCTTTTCCATATACTCTCACAAGTGCACAAGTACAAACTCACTCTTCTTTTTACCTAGATGATAAAATGATGAAATTTTTTTATTTTGCAGTGGCCACGATAAATATGTATTGGAGCTAGAACTTGAGCCCCTTAATTCATCCTTCCCTCGCCCAATACAGTCATCTTCCATTAGTAATGGAGTTAAATTTTTGAACCGATATTTGTCTTCAAGACTATTTGATGATAAAGAAGGAATATTTCCATTGTTGGATTTCCTTCGAGCACACAAATACCACAACAAGGTCATTTATCTTTCCTTGGTTAATATATTGCATCATTGTGTTTGATAGTTCATTAATTATTCCTTTGTGCACAATAGATATCTATAAAATAAAAAAGAAGGATGAACTCACTATTTTAGAGATATATATTATGATATGATTAAAAATTCACAGGGCTATTTCGATTCTCATCTACCAATTTCACTTATTTAGAGAAAACTATATATTCAAATGAAAACTAATCTCAAATGAAACTAAATTAGAGAAGCCTAGTTATGAAGATGTATCTTTCTCAACTACCTTGCAATGTTATTTTTCTGAATTATAGTTGACTTTCACTTGTAATAAACCTGACTTACATATTTATTCTAGCACCAAATTTGTTAGAAAATTATATATTACTGAGCAATGGAACACATAAAAAATATGTATAAATAAAAAAACACAAAACACATAAAAAAAGAGAGACACAAATATTTGTGGTTCACCCAACTTAGGCTACATCCACGGAGAAACAACAATTATTTCATTTATGTTATCTACAAAATGAAGAGACACAACCTACAATAGATTCATTGTCATATCCTTTACTCTCTCACACAATCCCCCTTTCTCTTTCTCCCTCATAATACACACCACACATACCCACAATACTATCCCCTCATATGAATTGAGGGGTTGCCTTATAGGGAAAAAAAAAACCACAAATTAAACATAACTTCTATCGTCTGATCATCCACCTAATGAATGACCCAGATTGAATACAAAATTACAATAATTTACAAGGAAATTTTACATCTATTTTTAGCTTCAGATGCATTGTCCTTGAATCCCCACCAGGCGACCACTGGCCCCTGAACACCCCATCCGGGGCAGATCGGACCACTTGAACCCCTGCTGGTGGGACAAGTTCCCCCGCCCCCCACCCCCACGTGGAGGGGTGTACATTATTCCTGGGGTATATATCTGGATGAAACAAAGACCTATAAACTAGGATGATAATCACGCTCCATGCCCAATAATCTGCCACTTAAGGACTGATTGAAGCAACTCCATTGCTGCTTCATTTATTGGACAATGACCCCTCTTTGGACCTCACTATTTCACATCTTCATAATCATAGTTGAAATTGACCAATTTAAACTAAGTATAAATTCAGTGTCTCCCTGGTTACAACTTTTGTTAACATCTCTACAATATTTTGGCTAATTTGTATCTTTTCCAGCTTCAACTGTCCATCTTCCAACACCGACCATATAAAATGGTACTTGATTTGAATGTGATTTTTCTTGGAATGAAATGCTAAGTTATTTTCAAGATGAATGGAACTATGTTTGTTACTGTATAACCTATCCATCTCTTACTTCTTACCTAGTTCATCCATAAACCTTTGTAACCAAATAATTTTTTTACTAGCCTTAGTAGCAAAAATATATTCGACTTCCATTGCTGAAAGTGAAATAACACTTTGCATTTTCGAAATTGAAATCATAGCTACTCCACCTACAATAATACATACCATGTAGTTCTCCTCTTGTTATCTCTGTCACCTTCCATATCTGCATCAACATATCCCAGTAGAGCAATTTTTGAACCACAAAAGAATAATGCTTGATTTGTAGTACCTCTCAAATACCAGGTAATCCATTTCAATGCCATCCAATGTTATTTTCTTGGATTTTTCATGTACTTGCTTACAACTCCCACTCCATGTGAAATATCAGGCCTTGTGCAGACCATTGCATACATTAAGCTTCCAACTGTTGATGCATATGGAAATTTAGACATATAATCCATTTATTCTTGGGTCTTGGGGCACATCTCCTCACTAAGCTTGAAATGGCTAGCCAAAGGTGTACTAACTAGTTTTTCATTCTACATATTAAAATTTCCAACACCTTTTTTTATGTATGCATTCTGAGACAATGTTAATTTGTGATTTTCCCAATTTTACTTATTCTCATACCAAGGATTTGTTTTGCGGCTCCCAAATCTTTCATTGCAAATGAATTTTCCAATTTTATTTTCAGTACATTTATTTCATGCATTTTAGACCCTAAAACAAGCATGTCATCTACATACAATAATAATATAATATATCTTCCATCTTTTTTTTTTCAGATAAAAAGAATGATAAGAGTGACATCTAGTATAACCTTGTTCAAACATAAACCTGTCAAATTTTAGATACCACTACCTCGAACCTTATTTTAAGCCATACAAACTCTTCTTCAACATGCATACTAACTTTTCCTTCCCTTTGAACTCATATCCTTGTGGTTTCTACATATATATCGCTTCCTCCAAATATCCATGGAGAAAGGTTTTCTTTACATGTAACTGTTCAAGATGCAAATCTTACACTGCTTCAAGAACTAAAATAGTTCTAATTGAAGTTATTTTAACAATAGGAGAAAATATTTCATCAAAGTAAATACCTTTCTTTTGTACAAAATCCTTCACCACAAGTTTAGTTGTGTACCTCTGTTTTCCTCCATCTTCTTCCTTCAACCTGTAAACCCATTTATTTTGCAATGTTGTTTTACATGCATGCAACATGACTAAGTCCCAATTATGGTTATGTACCAAGGCATTCATCACTTCGTTGATGGCTAGCTTCCACTTTTTCCTGGTTTCTACCTACATTTCTTCTTCATAACATTTTGGTTCATCTGGATCAATGAAAAATACATAACATAATGAAGGAGAGTATCATTCAAGGGGTCTACTTATCCTCATAGTCTTATGACACCACTTTATGGTGTTTGAGGTTCCTCTTGTTGTGGTGGTGGTTGTTCATTATTTTTATTTTCAGGCACCTTTAATTTTGGTGATCTCATCAAGCACTATGTATTATCTCTTTTCTTTATCCTATTTCTTTTCCCGCATCTGATCCTTATACAAGACCTTTTCATTGAATACGACATCTCTACTCCTAATTGTTTTGTTATTTTCATAATCATATAAGAGATAACAAAAATCACTAATACCATATACAATAAATGTTCATTTATTTGATTTTTCCTCAAGATTTTTTCTATTTTATTTATTATTATGGAAAAAGAGTTCACAACCAAAAGGCTTTAAAAAAGAGCAGTTTACCTTATTATCTATCCATGCTTCCTCTAGAATACCACCATCCAAGGAACTTGAAGGCCCTTTTTCTATTAGATAAACAATAGTATATGCTACATATGGAAAAAATTCTAAAGGAAATCCTACATGTAATGTCATGCACCTTGCACACTCCATGACTTTCTTGTTCATCCTTTCTCACACACCATTTTCTTGTGGTGTTCCTGGAAGTGTCTTCTCTCTGCGACTTCCTTGCTCTGAATATTACATATCAAACTATTTTTTGCAATATTCACCTCCATTATTTGATTTGAGACACTTCAACTTCTTTGATGTCTCAATCTCAACCAAATCTTTCCATTTCTTGAAAGTATCAAATAGATCACATTTTTTCCAAATACAATAAATCCATGCTTTTTCTAGTTTCATCATCAATAAAATTAACATAATAATGAGAGCCATCGATATATGATACCTGAGAATGTCCCCATACATATGTATGCACAAGATCTAATTTTTATCTCTTATTTTCTTTCCCAACTAAAAGAAATCTCGATGTCTTTTGTTTTCCATAAACATGATTTTCACATAAATCAAAATCAATATTATTCAAACCTCACAACAAATTTGTGGAGTGAATAATTTTCATCCCCTTCTCACCCGTGTGTTTGAGCCTATGATGCCATAATGTTGCATATGCTCCTATGGAGTTTAAGTAATTTACAAAATAAGAAATACCATTGCATAAATACAATGTACCAACCTTTTCTCATTTTTCTATTACCAGGGTTCCTTTAGTGACCTTCAGGTTTTATCTGTAAACGTTGTCACGCAACCTTCTCTACCTAACTCCCCAGTTGAAATCATATTTTTCTTTAGATATGGAAAATGCCTTACCTCCTTTAATAACCACTGGTTTACATTCTACTATTTTACAAGAACTTTAACCATTCCAATGATTTTATAGGGTTTATCATCACCGAGACGGACTTGTCCAAAATCACCTTGAACATGGTCATGAAAAATCTTCTTATCAGGTGCGGCATGGAAAGAGGCTCCCAAATCTACCACCCAAACATCAATAACATTTTCTAAAGAAATAATAAAAGCATGTTGCAACACATCACCTGCCACATTTTCTTTATGATTTTTTTCTTGTTGCGTGTCTCCTTCTTTCCCCTTCCGAGACTTACAATATTTCTTCATGTGTCCTTTCTTCCAAAATTTCTAGCACATTATCTCTGATCTAGACTTCGATCTACATTTAATTTACTTATTGTGACATCCTTGGCTCTCTCCTCTTTCCATTTTTATTCCCCTATGCTCTACACTAAAAGCATTACTTGATATCTCACTGGAGCATTTCTGTCACATTTCCTCAATAAGGATGGCACCAGCAACATCATGAAAATTTAAAGTACTAGATCCAGAGACAAAGTTACTAATGGCCATAGCTAAACCATTCCAATAATAGATCCCTAGCTTCATCATCAAATTTTACCCCTATAAAACTTAACTGACTGGTAACCGTATTAAATTCATTTAAAAAGTTAGCAACAGATCCACCTTCTAACATTTTCATACTAAATAAACGCTTCATAATAAATACCTTACTTGAGGCCAAGGAATTTTCATATAGTCTGGCCAATGCTGTCATTAAATGTTTTTTTTTAATTTCCTTTGAAATATTAAAGGTTATCAACGTCGCGAGGCACATCCGCATTGTTCCAAGTGTCTTTCTCTTGAGAATTCCCCACTATTCCTCTGTCATACTTGATGAATTATTTGTTTTTCAACTCAATGGTACGTACATATATTTCTGATACAAATAATCTTACATCTTCATCTTCGATAGTTGGTAGTTTTGGCCGTTAAGTTTCTTGACCCTAAACCTGCCATCTTCCACCATTTATCCCACTATAACAAAGAACCCTTCTTTCCTGCAAGTTTATTAGCCAAATATAACTTTGACTATGATACCCATTGTTAGAAAATTACATATTATAGAGTAATGTAACACATAAAAATATGTAGAAATACAAACAAAGAAAACATATAAAATAAGAGAGACACACATATATGTGGGTCCATTGATAAAAAACCATTCCTTCCTTTATATTATCCAAAAAAATGAAAAGCCACCACTTAAAAAAGATCCAATGTAATATCCTCTACTCCCTCACACAAACCCCCTTTCTCTTTTTTTCTCATAATACACACCATACACATCCGCAATACAATTACCTCATATGATCCAAAGGGTTGCCTTCTAGGGAAAAAAACCATAAATTAAACATAACTTCTATCATCATATCATCTGCCTAATGAACAACCCAGATTGAATACGGAATCACAATATTTTACAAGGAAAATTTATATATATATTTAGCTTCAGGGGCGCTGCCATCTGGGGACCACTGGCTCCTGGATCCCCTAGTCAGGGGGGATCAATCCCCCCGAACCCCTGCGGGGAGGACAAGTCCCCCCTCACGTGGAGTAGTGTACAATCTACCTTAGGTATACATTCGATTAAAATAAAGGCCTCTAAATCAGGATTATAATCCGGGTCCACACCCAACAAAATTGACATCATGTTAAACATATGAATATCCCATTAAGTATGACCTAAAGGCAATTCATAGAATCTCACCGTTAGCCTAAGCATGTGGCATAGTAATTTCTAAGGTATGAAATTTTATTAGAGGCACTATATGTTAGCTTTTTGTGGTTAGAAAGGGGTTTTTTCTTGGTTTTATGTTAACTTCAGTTTATCATTTGTAGTATGTTGAGAAATAAGAAAGAATAATGTGTGACATTTATCTTGCATAAATTGATGTTGAATGAAAGGATACATAGTTTAACTAAGATATTGTTTTATTTGGTAAACACAGAGGAACATCTTAAAAATACTCCTAATAATACACCATATACAATGTTTGAACCCAAGTAATATATGGATTTTTATTTTCCATATATGTTCTTTTTTCTACCCAAGATATAATAACAAGAAAAATATTGTTACTGTTGGAATTGTTTGAGGACCTCATTGAGTTATATATATATATATATATATATATATATATATAAGATAAAAGAAAATGTTAATGCATTCGTTTGATTGTTACTTGACTCTAGCATTGCAAGGTTACATGAAATGGGATTGGAAAAACAATGGGGAGATAATGTAGAGCATGTCCTAGGTACGATTCATTTTTCGTTGGAGATCCTTCAGGTATATGGTCCATCGAATTTCGAAATGTTTCTAGTAGGGATTCATAAAGTTTTTAATGTTGTGATTCTTTCACCCCATCGTTATTATGGGAAAGAAAATGTTTTAGGAATGCTAGACATCCGTGGATACCTAAACGTATTTTTTATAGTTGCTATGTTTTTGAGATTATTTATTTATTGTTTGATTGTATTTTGAATGTTTCCTTTCATATATATATATTTTTATTCTAACTATGAAATTGAAAATACTTTGTATCATTCCCATTTAAACAACATCCAAAGCTTGAATATGAAAATAGTATTACATAATATTGATTGAAATCCTTTTAGTTGTTTTGTGTTAAAATATTTTCATGACTATTAGAAAAGTTTAATTTCATGTTCTTATTCGAGCACAAGTTGTCTAGATACTTGAACAAGTCCATGTGTTAGAGAATGAATGTTGTTGCGGAATAAAATCACAAGGATTAGACATGACACCTCATATTATTTGTTTTCACAAGTTATCTACAACTTGAGTTTTTTAGCATGTAACTTAGTTGGCACTATTGTGTAGATATTTTCTTGAAGGTTGAATACTAAGTTACTAAGGAGTTAATTTCTATGGTGAAGTTTTATTTTCTTTGTTTATATAGGTTATTTGGCCACATAGTGGCCACTATAACCCAACAAAAGAAAACAAGTTCGAGTTTCTTTATTTTTTGGGGAAAAATGGCATTGACATTGCTGATGTTGAGGTATATGTCGTATAAATCCTTTATAGTCTATTTTATTTTATATTCCAATGTTCATCGTATTTCATGTCTTATACTCTGCATTTTAACTTGTTTCGTTTTCAGAGGAGGAACTAACTATTGATGGTAAGAAGCAGGAATTGAAGGAAGTGGAGAAAAATAACATTGGAGCAACAAATGCAGAAAGAGAGAGAGAAGATAATTGGTCTAGTGATACACTTAAAGCCAATGTTCCACAGGATACACACATATAGAGATTGTTGGCAAGCCTTTAGATTTGGTGAATTCACCTACAATGCCTTGGCAACACAATGATAATGTTTTGAAATGATGAAACAATATTTTATGTAAAAATTATAGTCCAAGCAATATTAAATTGGAAACTCATATTGTAATATTTGACATTTCATATAATATAATTTATGTGGTTGAGATTATTTATAGTTGTAGTTGATATTATTTAGTATTGTAATTACCATGTGTAACTTTTCATTTTCATATTTGATGAGCATGCACATTATACAACATTTTTTTTAATTTAGTCTCAAAAGCATACTAATTAATTTATCTTGATTAATAATGAACACATAAAATCAATCCAAAACTAGTGAATTAATAGTTTATATTGATTAACAATGAACATAAAAGATGAATATATGACTAAATTGGTCCTTTATAATGATCATTAATGAAATTAAATGAAATGAATAGAAACTACTAAATTAGTCGTTTATATAATGAAGATGAAACTACTGAAAAAGGATAAATGACTATTATAAATGATAAATTTGTGATTATTGTTGGGCCTCTTTTCTAAGTTGCTTTACATCACCTGTTACTTGAAATACCTCATGAATTTGTTTAGTTTGAGTAGTTTTTTTCGTATTTTTTTGCATTCTTAGAGATAATAGAGTGAATAATTGATATTCCCTTTTTTTTAATGAGATTTAAACATTAAAAGCATCATAAATAATAGTTTGTATGTTTGAATGTTTGAAAATGAGTTGATTATATGCATAGGCCAACAAGCCTTGATCCTACATTCACCTCCCTGTACTATGCAGAAATTTCTCGTACCACACATTCATACACTAGCACTCCTACACTAGCATTCCTGCACCGATTTGGGGCTTTGATATCTTGACACGCTTTCGGGGAAAACATAAGATGGTTATTGTCCAAATTTTGGTTTTAACACCTTCCCATGAGTTGGATTGAATCCATGTGACATGTGTGGGTCTCTAGAATAAAATTAACAAATTTGCTCAAAATCCGCATAGTTTCGAAACAACCAAGTTTGACCTTGGTTTTCATGGATATGGAGGTGAATCATGAAAATACAAGAAAATGGGTTTTTTAAGAATATAACAAATTACCTAGAACCAAAATCATTTCCAAATATTCGAATTATTTCAAAATTTACATGCAGGTCTTCGGAGAGATTTTATAAAAAATACAGTTTTTCATAAATTCTAGCATCTTGCCCAGATTTACCAAAAAATAGAAAACTTATATCAAAGATGCATTTTCTTGATAGGATAATGGTTTTATCAGTCTCCTATTGTTGGAAAATAGTTTGGATAAAATTCCTCATTTCTTTTGGTAATGAATTGGTTGGCCAAAAGCCAAATTTGTATCATGAAATGTATAAAACCATAGCTATGGCTCCAAGCTTGGGGGAGGAATGTCATTTCTTTGTACCTTGATTCTGTTGATTTGAGTGTTTCGGGTTATACCCCCTACCCTCCGATCAATTGTAGGTTGGATTTATGTTTTATGATGTACATTTTCTCTTTTGAAATTTAATACAATGGATTGCATCATTGAGTGAATGAGGTACCAGATCTCGTAGCAGGGAAACGAGCTAGTTGGCTAGGGCCCAACCAACCCAGCTCATTCTCCCATTATTTTTCAGGTGTGTTTAACATAGTTTATTTATGCATGTGTGAAGAATATCATATTAAATTCTCTCATAAGTGACAATTTTAATTCTTCTGCAAATCATGTGTCCCAGATCCAAGGTGTGTGAGTTTGATTATTCATGATTCTTTATTTGCATGAAGGAAGTTTGCTGCTTTATAGAGATTTACTTTGAATTTTAGAAGTATTTCTTATTTATCAATATGAGATTTGTTGAAGAATATCTTTTCCTATGAAAGTTTACTTCTGAGTTCTGTTCACTTTGTAGTCTATTTCTTTAGTTAACACGCTTTTTTACTTTTTCCAAGTGATTTGGAAACCAAGTACAAGAAAAATAGTTTTATGGTATAAGAACCTTTGTTCTGGTACAGGAACTGATATCCTAGTACAAGAACAGAGTGCTCTTGTACACAGATTCAAAGCTCTTGTATGAAGGTCAAAATCTTCAGTGCAGGTATAGAACACATTTCCGGTGAATAAACTTTATTTCAGTGTAGGAACAATGTTCCAGTATAGGAACATTGTTGTAGTGCATGAACGATAGTTTAGTGCAGGAAGGAATATCTTTGAGAAAGACAGATATCTTGAATAGCCTAATAATCTCTCTATCTCACAACTACGCTTAAGATAATCTTAAATGTTTACTTCATTGATCAATATTTTTCACAATGAGTTGAGAGTCACTTTTATTTAAATTTCTGTAAACTACTTTATTTTATTTCCAGTTTCGAGTGTGGTGTGTGGTGTCATTATATTAACTAGTGCAGGTTGTTGAAGTCCTACTCTGACATTTATAGTGCTACGCCTCTATGTTTACGAACTCCAAAATTGATAATTAAATGTTATTTCATTGATTATGCCGAACATTTTGGCACCGTTGTCAGGGAGGTGCTTAAGGATTGACCTTGGTAACCTGTTGCTCTTTCATGCAAATTTTATTTCCTTAGAATTGACTCTTTGAATTTGTGTCTTTCCTGCATTCTTTTTAAGGTTTTTCATTTCTTTGTTGTTGTAAGAACCCCCCCCCACCCCCCCCCCACCCCACCCCGCTCCCCCATCTATTCAACCATGTGCTAAAAATACATACCAACTAGCTTGTTGAAAACAGAGAAATGGTAATTTCAAGGCATTTTTCAATGATAAGTTTTGAGGCTAATTTCAATCATCCAATGCACTTATTTCATTGATCAATTGGAAATAAAATTCGAAGAATGAGTCTCAAGGTAGTATATGGAGAACCTCTTTTCATGTGGTAACAAATGTCAAACATTTTTACTTTTGAATTCCCTATCAAAGATCCATGAGTGACACAAATGCATAGTATTCCCCCATCTGCACAACCAAAAATTCATGGTTTGGAAAATGAATATATAAATACATCCTTATTTGAGTTTGAAGTACTTTGTAGAGGATATGGTTATTGTACTAATTCTCAAAAGGTTGCAAGTGATTCCTCTTACTCTAAAATAAATAGCTCTCTCATGGGTCATGAGCCTTGGAGGGAACTACATTCAAACATGGGAAGGCATGAAGAATGTATTCTTGAAGAAATACCAAGACTAATGCCAGGCCGATGAAGATATTTTTGGAATAAAACAAGGGGGAAATGATATTTTGGAGGACTATGTTCATCTATTTCGATACAACCTTCAAGAATCAAAACATAAACATAATTTGGAAAAAGAGACCTTAAAAACACACCTACTCAAAGGAATTAAGGATGAATTTTTAGAACGTTTAAATCTAATAGGAGAAGGTGATGTTTTTCACTTACCATACGACGATGTCTGTGAAGTATGCATTTTTTATTCAAGAGAAATATCTAATATTAGTAAGAATTATCGAAAAAGGTCTTCTCAATTTTTGGAATCTGATACAAAAATAGGAGTTACAAAAGCTTCTCTAAATTTTCAATTGGATGATTTGCAGGAAGAACAGAAGTAGTGCAAGGAGCATCACTCAATATATTTCCCATCACTTCTAGGGTTACAACAAGTATTTCAAGAATCAAGTAAGGAAATAAATCAACAACCAGGTATAACTCAAAACTCTCTATCATTTAATACTTGGAATAATATTTATCATCCTCAACAAGTTCCTCAATAGATATATAACCCTACCATTTAATGGAATACTTATAATCCTCGTCTAATTTAGTGCCCCACCTTATGGCCACATTAGAACTCTCCCTCGAGCCATATATTCCCAGAACCTCAAGGATGGTTTGGAGCCTTCTCTCTAGGGAAATTCCCCATGAAAAATCCATTACCTATGCCACAAAAACTACAATTCATGTCTAATGCAACACCATGTTTTCCTTCACTATGGTACCAATCATTTTTGCAACCAAATCAAAATTTTGATAATCAAGTCTCACGCCAATTTAAAACACCTATTTTTCCTACTCACTCCTCTACTTAATGTAATTCCATATCTTTTAGAGAGGGGAGAGGAGTGAATTCATAAACTTCCCATACTACCACATAGAATTTAACTCGAGAAGAAAATATAATCCATAAACCATTAGAGGAGAAAATTATAATTAGAACTTGTTAAAAAACCTTTGTTGAAGCTCACCAAGAAGATAATCCTAAAATTTCCCTTAACCATCCTTGTAAATCTGAAGAGAGCAAAAATCAAGTCGTGGAAGACTTGTACAACTTGGAGAACCTTGAATATGTGGGTCCTATTGAATCTGGGTTCCAAAAAATTGTTAGCACACCTCATTCCGTCATGAACTAGAAAATCGTGGTACCATATCAAGTAGAGAATTTGGTTTCTCATACTCCAGTATGCGTTGAAGTTTTCATTTGCAACCTTAGTGTGAGTATATTTAGTATTTTTCTATGCACCTCATTACATTGGAAGTACTCCTACACTTGAAGTAGATCTTCATTAGGGAAGGGTAATATGGAAGAGATGAATAAGAATGTCATTCGAAATAAAAATGTTACATCAACGCACTTGAAATTGTGATTCCATAAAGTAAAAATTTTAAAATTTCTATTACTATGCACTCTTGTGGGTAGACTTGTCAGAAGAAATTCACTCTCAATGCCTCATGTTTTATAAATTGGCTTTGATTTTTGACCAATAGCTATCATCCAATAAATTTTTTAAATTCCTCTTTGAAGGTATTGATGAAAATCCTCCTATGGTGGACTACACCTACAAAAATATAACAAGTTTTCACAAGAACCCTAACATTAGCAATTTCAGGGATTTTTAGTCATTATATAAGATGTTTGATTTAAAATGAGTCTTTAGAGTAGAAAGACCAAGAAATAAATATTAGTAATTAAAAGCCTTTCATGCCATCCCGTGCTCTTCAGGACAAGAATCACCACCGCAAATATTAAGTAACCTATTTAAGGTTGATTCTAATCAGAATTTTATTAAAATTGATTAATTGATGGATAGGAGGTCTCCTTACGAGTGGACCTAACATGGTAATGAGTCCTAACAAGAATGACATGATTCGAGGGTAATGGATTTCAGTTGAAAATCTAGAATACAATAGGTATCATCACGAGCTGACTTGTTCTTTCCTGTTAGTTCTTGTGAATGGAGCGGTCGTTAGCTAGTTACCAAGCCACGACAGTGGCCTTCATATAATTTCAAAACAAATGTGACTTATGTTTAAATGCCTCTGACTCTATATGTAATGGTTGGGACACATGCATTTCGTGGGTTTAAAATTGCCTCCCCTGCGAAGGCTATGGACGCCTACTAGTAGGAGGGCCATGCCTGTGGTATTAAAGTTAACATTACACTATGATTTTATTGTTTTTTTTTGTATTTCCTGAATTCATTATCATATATCTTTGAGAATGTCTTTAAGATCCTTTTGGTGTAATGCCTCGAAGTTCTATTCTTTTGGAAAAAAAATATTTGATGGACGTGGGGACCTTAGTGCGGGTACTTCACCTTGCCTAGAAAAGAGGAACTTCAACTATATGTGGATAATTGTAAGATGGTCACTATGGGAAAATATTATTATGACATACTTTTAACACCATGGATTTCAAATCATGTCTCTTTTATTTACAATGAATATATTAAATTAAAAATACTCATCAAGGATGCCCCAAAGACATTTGTGGAAATTTTAATAGTTGGCTATTTTATTAAAGTATTAACACCGTCCTTGCAATTTGGTATTCCTTTGGTAGCTTTTGTGTTACATTTTCTTGAAATCAGTCTAAATAAACAAAGAGTCCAATAAAAACTTTGTTTTTGGAACATATTCTCTATATAGTGAAGGAAATATTGATCACACAAAATTGCAGGAACATTATTACAAGTGTCCATAAATGTTTTAATCTTGTTTTTTTGCAAGGGAGCGAAAATACAACAATTCATTTTCTTGTATGTGGACATGCAAGAAGGTTAGCATGGCAGGATGTCGGGCCTCTGTTTTGCCTTCATTTCTATCACTTGTTAATTTAAATCCCTCATTCTTTTTTTTTTAAATTTTTATTTGAATAGTTATTGTCGTATTTTTGTGCATTCTCGGAGATAATAGAGTGAATATTTGCTATTCCCTTGCTTTAAGAAGATGTAAACACTAAAAGAATCATAAATAATAGTTTGTATATTTGAATTTTTTAAACTTAGTTGATTATATGAATAGGCCAACAGGACTTGATCCTGCATTCACCTCCCTGTACTACACAACAATTTCCTCTACCACGCATTCTTGCACCAACACTTTTGTTGTAGCATTCCTGCACCGATTTAGGGCTTTAATATCTCAACATGATTTTGGGGAAAACATAAGACGGTTATTGTCAAAAATTAGGTTCTAAGACCTTCCCATGAATTAAATTGCACCCAAGTCGCATGTTTGGGTCCCTAGAATCAAATTAACCAATCTGTTCAAAATCTCCATAGTTTCCAAAGGGCCAAGTTTGACCTCGGTTTTCATGTATATGGAGGTGAATCATGAAAATAAGATAAAATGGGTATTCTAAAAATATAACCAATTACCTAGAACCGAAATCGTTTCACAAGATTCAAATTATTCCAAAAGTTACACGTAGATCTTCGAAGAAATTTTATATAAAAATATTGTTTTTCCAGATATCTAGGATCTTGCCCACATTTGCCAAAAAAAGGAAAATTCGTATCAAAGAAGCATTGTATTGATAAGATAATCGTTGTACCAATCTCCTATTGTTGGAAAATATTTTGGATTCAATTCCTCTTTTTTTTTGTAATGAATTGGTTGGCCAAAAGCCAAATTTGTATCATGAAATGTATAAAAATAGAGTTGTGGCTCCAAGCCTAGGGGAGAAAATCCATTTATTTGTACCTTGATGCTACTGAGTTGAGTGTTGGGGATTCTACCCCCTTCCCTCTAATCAATTGAAGGCTAGATTTATGTTCTATGATGTACATTTTATCTTTTGAAATTTAATACAACGGACTGCGCGTGTTATGCGATTTCGTGTTTGAATTTCATTATGATGTATCATTTAGTGACTGAGGTACCATATCTCATAGCAAGGAAATGATATGGTTTTCAAGGGCCAAACCTGTAATATTCCCAGTTAGTCCTAAGCTAATGAGAATATTCATTTTTGTTTTATTTTTCTGTTTCAAGAATAAAAGTGTAAAGGAAGTTCATAAAACTCCTAAACAGTAAATAAATCAATGCCAAATGTGAAAAAGGATAAATCTTGGCTATGCAAGAAAGTACCCTTAGGTGTGAAAGGGCCTGGATATTTTGAATGGGTCAACCTTGACCAAATCTATAGCATTTTCTTGGAGGAGTGGTCGTCAATGAGGCACAACACAGTTTTAGATGGAGATGACTTGTGTGAAAGAAATGATTTCAATGAAGGTGGTTTAGGGTTTACAAGCTCTTAACTTATAAAAGGAAGATGATGGCATCATGAGAAGGTGGTTGATGATACTGTATTTTCTGATTATATTTTCTATTTAGATATATCTCATTCTATTGTTGTTTAGCTAAGAATAATGTTGTTTAGCATTGGGTGTTCCTGATCGGGAATCCCACCTCTTCCCATTGAGTAGCTCTTGGGAGAGTCTTGTATTGCATAGTAAAATATCTGGCTTGAGGCCAAGCTTCTTCTTCCAACTACAACGCAAACCCTATTGAGGGTTTGGTTGTCTTTGAAAGCTGCAATAAGTGGAGGCTAGATCTACTCAGATCTAGATCTTTTCAGTGCACTTTTTCAGTGGAGGAGGCTTCTACTCCATTGGGAGGAGTGTATTGGAGTGCTTCGGCATCATTTTCAGATCTTGGAATGTGGCCAACTATATTCTAAACCCTACAACACATTTTCCCTTCCAGATCTGCGTTATTCCTGTAGGTGGTGTTGCAGGGCGTTTTGGCACATCATTAGGAGAGCTGGTTTTCAAGTGTTGGGGATCTTCCATCCACTTTGAAGATCCATTGAAGAAGATCTATGTATTGTTCATTTCAGATCTGATCTGCATATTTCTGAATATTTCTGAATCACTGAATATTTCTGCAGATCTATAAACTTATATCTTAGATCTACTACTTGTACATGGTGTAATGTTGAAAACCCCAAGGGGATTTGAAAGAGGAGCCTCTGTAGTGTATGGATCTGTTATAGATTTGAATTTACATGCACTCATTTTCTCTAGATCTGAAGTGTAATCAACAGTTTTTGTAGCCTAATAAAATAACGTTGTCAAGGCATTTTCAGTCTATACATGTGGTTGCAACACCTCTTTTTGAGGATTTTCTTCTATTGGTGACTTGTAGTTCCAGTTATGCATCTCATGGGCCTCATTATACATCTATTTTGCTACTATAAATACAATTTAAAGGTCTCCTTATTGGCCTCCTGTTGTATCTTAGATGAACTGTGTTATTTTCCTGCATATCTGCATTGTATAGCTGCATTCCCCATTTGGGAATATCACAGTGGTATAAGAGCATCATCTTGGCACAAATTGTGATTTCTAAGAAGCCAATATGTCTGTTGAAGAAAATAAAATACATAAGAAGTTTTATTACACTGATGACAAAGAAAACAAGGGTAAAACCCCTTTGTCTAGAAGAGTGAAAGGGAAGGGGTTCTCAAATACTCTTTTCCAAACTATGTATGAGCTTAACAGAGAAATCAAGGGAATGAGGAGGGAAATACATGAAGATCCCTCAAGAAGAGTTGCACATGAAGAAATCCCTAGTTCTTCATATTATGTGTGTGAGCCACGAAAAATTTTAGGGGCTAATATTTGCAGGTGGGCTAATTTTCCATGATTTTTCCAAAAAAAAGATTCTCCAATTTCCATTTTTTTGTAAAACAAATTCGCCCAAATTTTATAGTATAAATTTATTTTACCTTAAAAATAGCAAAAATTACATATATAATATATATAAAATCATTATAAATTTGTATAATTTTGGAAACATATCGATAAAATTTTATAGTTCAGATATTAGTGACTAGTGAAATTCGCCAACGTTTTAAACATGAAGATAATTTTCCATCCTTAAAATTATCCCTAGTGTGAGCATTCAACCACACAATCAGATCTACAACACTGTAGCATTCGTACATTCTTGGCAAGGGCAGAAATTGAGGGAGAAACACCAATGGAGGAGACTCTTGGTGACTATCTCCAAGAATATGAATCTTAGTCTAGTAGATTCAAAGAGAATCTATGCTTCAAAGGGTTATGTCAACTTAAAGAAGAGAGAATATCCAACAACTACAATAGAAGAAGAGGGTGCATGCAAAACACTTTGGGTAGATTCTTTCTACCTACTTTCGATGGATTTCCCAAGAGCACAACCAATTACTGGGTAAGGAAACTAGACACATATTTATAGTTGCATCAAGTTTAAGAAGAAGAAGCAATAATAGTAGCAGCGCTACATCTCCAAGGTAAGGCTTATGCCTGGTGGTTATTTGAATATTATTCATTGAAAAATGAAAATATATCTACTTATGCAAAGTTCACTAGGATGTTAGTGAAAATTTTTGATTTAAAACAATCTGAAACTTCCTTGGGAGAGAAAACCAAGCCCAAGAAATCAGAACCATTGCATGAGTTGGAAGGATCAATGAAGCCAACTCCATTTCCGAACATTGTTGAGGGGGTTAAATATTTGCTACATGCTTTCCAAGGAAAAATGCCCCACTTCAGCAAGAACCTTCTTCTCAAGAAGAAGCCATGAAGATTCCTTTTCCAAGAGGAGATCAAGAAAAAGGGTCTCTTAATGGTGAGGTATTCTCCATTGATGAGGAGAAGGAAGAGGAAGAGCTCGGAAGATCCTCCAGCACTGTAACAACAAGATGAGATCTATTTCTATTTGGAGATGGAGATGAAGCAATTTCTTCCAATAGAAGGGCTCTTGTACCTTTGGAAGAAGCTCCAAGGGATCAACATCCAAGGGATCCTACATATGAGAAACGTGCATCTATGATGATAGCCAATGAGATAGAACAAAGGTGGGATCACAACACTGACATGGTAGGAGATGATCCACTATTACATGGAGTAGAGAATGGAGAAACTTCTCCAATCAGAAGCACTATTGCATCTTTAAGAGTGATACCCCATTATCATGAAACTTCTACACAAAAAATAGAGATGAATTTGCGCAGTGGAAGTAGGGATATGATGATCCCATCCATTATGCACATGAGGATGATCCAGAGACATTGTTATCTTGTGATAAACCACCTGGGAGACCACTTGATTCAGATTTGGTGAGAGATGTCTCACATCTTGATGCTCCATTCATGGATCCAGGAAATAAGGGAGCATTAGAAGACCACAATACAACGCCACTCTCTCATCTCATACTGCGCTGAGAAAAGATGCTGCAAGATTGGAGAAGGACACCATCATGGGGCAAGGAGAAAAATCCTTGGCTATGGAGACTTAGAATATGATATCACTTGGAGAGAAATCTTCCATACATGATAGGAGATGGTGGCCACACATTCATACTTTGGCAAGACCAAGGAGATTTTGGATATATGATAGCCTTCCATGGGAGACTAACTTCCAAGAACTTCCATCTTCAATTGAGCATGTGCATTTACAAGAAGGACAACAAGGAGGGAATGAAAACCTTCCATCATATACCTTTGGCATGGGAGATTTCAAGAAGGAGAAGAAGAGAAGGGATGACCTTCCAAGACATACCTTTGGCATGGGAGATGTCAAAGGAAGGAGCAACCACATGATAGACATTTCAGTTGATATATCATCAGTGATGTCATTGTTGGGGAGTCTAGATCCATATTGGAAATCCCAATTGTTGGTTGATTATTCCAAGGATCTTCACACATGCATGATACCTGATGACCAGTTACATGAAGAGGGATATTTAGTGTAAGGTGAAGTCATCTATGATCATGGTAGGATATTCTTGTCTAGAGCCTCCAAGCTCAAGGATAAGTTACTACAAAGGACCTGTGAAGAGTTCTGTTTCAGCCACACATATTCCATGAAGCTCAACAACATCATATTGAGGAGCTACTATTGGGATGACTTTGAAGGAGAACTATATCAGCATTTTCAAAGATGCATGTACCATGTGGAGATGGAGCAACAACATAACTCTATGGGAGATTTAATTCAACCCTCTCTTTCTCTTTTTGATAAAGGGGATAGATCTATGCACCACTCCATTTGTATGAGGAGGATTGTTGGTGAAGAGCATACTCATGTAAATAATGTTTTATTTTATGATTGTATATATTATTTTACCATGTATATGTAGGCCATGACTCCAAGGAGGCGTGTTGTACCTTATAAACTTCATGGCCAACTTTGGGCCACAAAAATTTCTGAACTTGGCCACTCCCTTGAAGGACAAACAGAGATTTTGTTTCATGATGGGTGCACAACTAAGGCACCAAATATATCTCTCACTTTCAACCATGGTGAGATGACATGGGCAGCAAGTAAGTGGTGAGGAAACCACTTACCACATCTTGATATGATGCAGGTAGGAGATGCATTGCGCTGGTTCCACATGTGGGACTATGACCCATCTCCATATGGACAAATTTATGTTTGTATTTATGTTGTTTTGTTCTGATACATTGATGATGTACTTGTACTTTTTATGGGATTGAATGATGGAAGGATGGGAGGTATGTATGTACCTTATGGGATGGAGAATCTCTATGTGTCTTATGCTACATGTTTCAGGGAGAGCATTGGGCTAGCCATGTTTGTTTCATTTGAGCTATTGTCTCCTTATGGGATGTACTATTTACATCTCATGAGAACTTTGGAGGAGCAATTCATGGAGGGATGGATTGGTGAACACTTAGCTTATGGAGAAAGCTTATCACATGATGGTGTCACCAATAGAGGAGGAGGAAAGTTGCAGCACTCACCTTGTCAGTTTCTTGAGGAGAAGCAACATTTGGGAGGGGAGGATTGTAATATTCCCAATTAGTCCTAAGCTAATGGGAATATTCATTTTTGTTTTATTTTTATGTTTCAAGAATAAAAGTGTAAAGGAGGTTCATAAAGCTCCTAAATAGTAAATAAATCAATGCCAAATGTGAAAAAGGCTAAATCTTGGCTATGTGAGCAAGTACCCTTAGGTGTGAAAGGGGTTGGATATTTTGACTGGGTCAACCTTGACCAAATCTACAACACTGTTTTGGAGGAGTGGCCATCAATGAGGCACAACACAGTTTTAGATGGAGATGGCTTGTGTGAAAGAAGTGATTTCAGTGAAGGTGGTTTAGGGTTTACAAGCTCTTAACTTATAAAAGGAAGAGGATTGCAGCATGAGAAGGTTGTTGATGGTACTGTATTTTTTGAGTATATTGTCTGTTTAGACATATCTCATTCTCTTGTTGTTTAGCTGAGAATAATGTTGTTTAGCATTGGGTGTCCCTGATCGGGAATCCCACCTCTTCCCATTGAGTAGATCTTGGGAGAGTCTTGTATTACATAGTCCAATATTTGGCTTGAGGCCAAGCTTCTTCTTCCAACTACAACGCAGATCTTGTTGAGGGTTTGGTTGCCTTTGCAAACTGCAGCAAGTGGAGGCTAGTTCTACTCATATCTAGATCATTTTAGTGCCCTTTTTCAGTGGAGGAGGCTTCTACTCCATTGGGAGGAGTGTATTGGAGTGCTTGGGCATCATTTTCAGATCTTGGCATGTGGCCAACTATATTCTAAACCCTACATTGTATTTTCCCTTCTAGATCTGCATTATTCCTATAGGTGTTGTTGCAGGGTGTTTTGGCACATCATTGTGAGAGCTGGTTTAACATTGTTACCGATGAAATAGGTAACCGCATTGTTACCTACTTTTTTTTGGTAGCATAAAAAGCACCCGATTTTGAAAAGTGGTGATGCAGAATCACCTTTTTTGACATACAATTTGCAGCACTCTAATATTTTTATTTATGAAGTATGAATATTTGTTTTAAAATGTTAGTGATTTTCATGCTAATTTTGAAACGTATTGATGCAGCATCAACTTTTTTTTTTTAGAGCGGTGATTTTCATGCTAATTTTGAAACGTATTGATGCAACATCAACCTTTCGTTTTTAGAGTGGTGATTTTCATGTTGGTAATGAAACACAAAACTTAGATAAAAAATATAGATATAAAAACAACAAAAAAAACCAAAAAAAATGTAAAAAAAAAACAAAATTAACTCGTAAAAATAAAAAATTTAAACAAAAATAAATAAAAAAACAAAAATATTTGAAATTTATATCAAAAGAAATGACAAAATTTGAAAAAAAAACACATAATTTAAAGAAAAAAAAAAATTAACCAAAAAATTTTTAAAAAAGAAACATCAAAAACATTTTTTTCTAAGTTATTAAAAAAAACCATATAATTAAAAAAAAAATTAAATAGAAAATTTAAAAATAATTTAAATTACAAAATTAAAATTTAGATAAAAAGAAATAAAATACAAAAAAGAAAAAATTAAATTTAAAAATTTAAATTAAAAAAATAATAATGATAAGAAAACAAAAATACAAATTTTAAAATTAACAAAAAAAAACAAATTAAAAAAAAAAAAATTTGAAAATTGAAAAAGAAAATTAAAATAAAAAAAACTATCATTAAAAATTTAAAAAAAAATGAAAAAAACCACGTACAAATAATTAAAAAACAAATATCCATAAATTTACTGTTTTTTTTAAATGAAAAAATTTATAAATTTTAAAAATGAAAAACTAAATAAACTAAAAGATTAAAAAAAAAATAATAAATTAAAATTTAATAAATTTAATAAATAAATTTTAAATTTAAAAAAATAATTAATCTAAAATATTAAATTTAAAAACAAAATTAAAAAAAAAAACAAATTAAGACAAATTAAATTTAAAAAAAAAAAATTGAATTAAAAAAAATAATTTTAAATTTTTTGAATTTAAAAAAAAAAGAAAAAAGAAAAATTTGATCATGGTGGTGCCGCCAATCGGCCTCCCGCCCAAGTGTCGGCGGAGGCCGGCCTCCGCCGCTACCTGGGCGGGAGGCCGGTTCGTGGAATCGCCCTCCAACTGCGGGAGGGCGGTTCCGGGAATCGCCCTCCCGCCGTGGGAGGGCGGTTTCGGGAATCGCCCTCCCGCAGCGGGAGGCCGGTTCCGGGAATTGCCCTCCCGCCGCGGGAGGCCGGTTCCGAGAATCGCCCTCCCGTCGCGGCAGGCTGGTTCCGGGAATCGCCCTCCCGCCGCAAGAGTCTGATTCTGGGAATCGCCCTCCTGCCGCGGGAGGCCGATTCCGACGATCACCCTCTTGTGGCGGGAGGCCAATTCTGGCCCTGAGGCCGATCCCGAGAATCGCCCTCCCTCGATGGGAGGTCGATTCCGGGAATCGCCCTCCCATCACGGGAGGCCGATTCCGGGAATCAGTCTCCCGCCGCGAGAGGTCGATTCTCGGAATCGTTCTCCCACCCAGCGGCCGGCCTCCGCCGCCACCTTGGCGGGAGGCGAATCGACCTCGTGCAGTGAGTGGCTGATTCTCGGAATCGGCCTCCCACCCAGTGGCCGGCCTTTACTGCCACCTGGGCGGGAGGCCGATTGGCAGCACCACCACGAACAAAAAATTCTTTTTAATTTTTTTAATTTTTTTAATTTTTAATATATATTTTTTTTAATTTGATTTTTTTTTTTGAAATTCAAAAAATTTAATTCTTTTTTGAAATTTAATTTTTATATTTGAAACTTAATTTGTTTTGTTTTTTTTAATTTCTTTTTTAATTTTATTCGTTTTTTTTGTTTTTAATTTTTTTTTTCTAAATTTTGTTAATAATTTTTATTAAATTTTGTATTTTTTTTTAAATTTAATTGATTTTTTTTTTTCATTTTTTTTTTAATTATTAAATTTTATGTTTAGTTTTTTCATTTAATTTTGTAAAATTTAGTAAATTTTGTATTTTTTTTTAATTTATTTGAATTTAATATTTTTTTTTTAATTTTTAATTTTTTTATTATTATTTTTTTAATTACATAAAATTTTTATATATATTTTTATTTCAATTAAAATTGTGTATTTAAAATTATATATATATATATATATATATATATTAATTAAACTTAGTATTTTCAAATTAATTTGTTTTTTATCTTTCTTTCTTTTTTTTCTTTTTTTTTCCACAGAAAAAAATCGAACTTTCTATTAAATAGATAGTTTCAGATCATATGCATAGCATTTTGGTAACATAGCCATTCCTTCCTCTCGAAAGGAAATGGAGACAAAGCTGCTTAAACACCTGTAAAGATGCTTAGCAGCCAGAAAAGACCAAAAAAGGAGCCAAACATAACGTCAGTGCATCTCCTTTAGCTCATCATCTCCCGGAAAATCGAAACAGAGATGAGAGCAGAAGGATATGAATGCACTGAGCAAGCCCATAGCTTAGATAGCTCAATGTAAGGGCTGGCAGTAGGAACTATCCCATCCCCTAGAAGTACATCAGTAAAGACAAAAATGGAGCCCAGAACCTCCTTACAAAAGGAAAACAGTACTGGACTCAATAAAGTAGCATTTTTAGAGTTTTTTATAGAGAAAATATATACAAAGAAGAATTAAAACAGTAGAGAATTAAACAAAGGATGGTTGTTCCCTAACATGAACAGCCCCATTCAATATCTCAGTTACTATCTAGGACCCCAAATCAAGCTAAGCACCTTCTTTAGATAATCGATCTGCTTCCTGGTTCCTTTCCCTGTAAATGTGACAAACAGATATCTTAGAGAAAAAACATTTGAGACGACGGATCTCCTTAAGCAAAGGTAATAAAATATAATTCCTGCACTGCTGAGTCCCATTGAACTAATTCACAACATTCCTAGAATCACCAAAAATTTGAATCTGTCTCATATGCTTAGAAATCAACCAACAAAGAAGAAAATGGAGGGCTTTGAGTTCAGCAAAGTTATTGGACCCCTGCCCAAGGCCCATTGAGGCATAGAGAGAGTTATCAGGAGAAATATGAATGATAAGTCCAGCACCGCAAAGACCATTTACACCAGAAGCTCCATCAAAAAAAGCCCACGGAATAGATTCATTTATAACTTCAGGTTGTATATTTCGAGAAGAGTCTAAGCCAGAAGGAGTAGGAATGTTGTCATAGATGGCAGCTCCTTCTGCTGCTAGCCTGGCTATTGGGAAAGATTGCTTATTGAAAATCACCTTATTGTGGGCAATCCAGGTTCCCCAAGCTATAAGAAGAGGAATAGATCTGAATTTGTCATTTGGAATATCACCCATGGCAATGATTCCATGCACAGAAAAGGGCAAATCCTTAGTGCCATGTCGAGGATATTAATCGAGACTTAAGGTTTACGCCCAAAGCTACAGAAGTTGAAAAGAGCAAAAAAGAAGAAATTCGTAGAATGTTTTCATCGTGATTTTACGGAAGGGAACACGGAGCTTATTTTTATTTAATATATATATATATATATATATATATATATATATATATATATATATATATATATATATATATATATATATATATATATATATATATATATATTTATTTCAATTTTCCAATTTTAATTGATTTTTAAAGTTTTCTAACTTTTTATTTTAACAATTTTTTTTTTTCTTATATTTAATTTTTTTTTTTTTTTCAAAATAGATTTGTTTATTCATTTATCTATTAGAATTTTTTTTTTTTTTTAAATTTAATTTGTTATTTTAATATTAACATTTTTTTTAAAATTTAATAAAACCTAATATATATATTTTTAATTTAAGGTCATATATATATATATATATATATTATTTTTTATTTTTTGTAATTTAAATTTTATTTATTTTTTAAAATCTATTTTTTTTTTTAATATATACATTTTTTAATTTAATATTTTTATTGTATTTTATTTTTCATTTTTTATTTTTAATTAATTTTTCATTTTTTTACTTTTAATTTCAAATAATGTTTTTTTTTAAGTTTTAAATTTATTAAAATTTAATATATTTCTTTAAATTTAATTTTTTATTTTAAAATTTAATTTTCTTTTTAAATTTAATAAACATTTTCTTTTTCATTTTTAAATTAAATTTCTATATTTTATTTTTTATAATTTCTTTCTTTTTTTAACTTTTTTTTCTTTTTAATTTAATATTTTTATTTTCTTTTTATTTTTATTTTTTTATTTCTATATATTTTGAAATTTTAATCTTTAATTTTTTTATTTTTTTTTCTTAAATTTTAGGTTTTTTTTTTTAATGTTTGAATTAAAAATTTTATTTAGTTTTTATTTTTATTTTTTTTATTCCTATATATTTTTAAATTTTAAGCTTTAAAATGTTTTTATTTTTTAAATTTATTTTTTTTCTTAAATTTTAGGTTTTTTTTAATGTTTGAATTTTAAAAATTAAAAAAAATGTTATTTCTATTTTTAAAAATGTCAAAAATATGACACAATTTTTTATTTTTTTTGTTATTCCAGCATCAATTGGTTTTGTTTTGAGGGTGTTTTTTCAATCCGTTTTTCAAGAAACAATTTTGTTTTTAGCATAATTTTATAAAATGTTGAAATTTGACCTTCAAAAAAGACCAAGTGTGTTCTCGAATACACTTTTTTTGTTTTTGGGGTGTTTTTTCATGTTTTTTGAGTCTTTCTGGGCTAGAGTTCCCGTTTTGAGGTCAGATTACCTATTTCATCGGTAACAATGTTGTTTTCAAGTGTTGGGGATCTTCCCTCCACTTTGAAGATCCATTGAAGAAGATCTATGTATTTTTCATTTCAGATCTGATCTGCATATTTCTAAATATTTTTGAATCACTGAATATTTCTGGAAATCTGCAAACTTTGATCTTAGATCTACTACTTGTACATGGTGTAATGTTGAAAAACCGAAGGGGATTTGAAAGAGGAGCCTCTGTAGTGTGTGGATCTGTTATGGATCTGACTTTTCATGCACTTATTTTCTCTAGATCTGAAGTGTAATCAACACTTGTTGCAGCCTAATAAAACAAGAATGTCGAGGCATTTTCAGTCTATACATGTGGTTGCAACACCTCTTTTTGAGGATTTTCTTCTATTGGTGACTTGTATTTCCAGTTATGCATCTCATGGGCCTCATTATACGTCTATTTTTCTACTGTAAATACATTTGAAAGGTCTCCTTATTGGCTTCCTTTTGTATCTTAGATGAACTGCGTTATTTTCCTGCATTTCTGCATTATATTGCTGCATTCCCCATTTGGGAATATTACACAAACAACCTAGATCATTCTCCCCTTATTTTTTAGGTCTGTTTAATTTAGTTTATTTATGCAAGTGTGAAGTAGATCATATTTAATTCTCTCATAAGTAATAGGTTTAATTCTTCTGCAAATATTTTGTCCCATATTAGAGGCGTGTGGGTTTAATTATGAATGATTCTTAATATATAATTTTTTCCTTTGATGCTTGTTTCATTTATGTAAGAATAGGTGTAGGTACGCTACCTACACCAGTACAATTTTATTTCTGCAAGTCACAATTTCGTGGTTTATTTCTGAATGTTCTTTTTATTCTCTTTCCTTATGTAAGATCTTCATTTATTTCCTGAAATTAGTGTTTATTCCTAAACAGAGGCATTATTAATGTTTCCAGTTGAGTTAAGAATTAGTTTTCATTGATAAAGAGGAAATGAAAACTGATGCGATATGAAGGTTTGTGCTTGCACTTAATATTTCTACAGAAAGAATTGAACTCAATATTAAAATCATTAAATGAAATTTTGAGTTATAACATTTTAAAGTGCAGATCTAATTCATATGGTAAATAGTCATCTGAGGGAAATCTTACTCACACATGGATCAGTTAAATTGTTTATTTTCATGAAGGAAGTTTTCTCCTTTATAAAAATTTACTTTGACTTTTAAAAGCATTTCTTATTTACGAATATGAGATTGGTTGAAGAATATTTTTGCTGATGAAAGTTTACTTTTGAGTTATGTTTTCTTTGAAATCCATTTATTTATTTAACATGTTTTTAGTGAATTGGAAACCAAGTACAGGAACAATTGTTTTCTGGTATAAGAAACTTTGTTCTGGTATAGGAACTAATATCCTGGTATAGGAACAAAGTGCTCTGGTACACAGAATTAGAGCTCCTATATAAAGGTCAAAATCTTTAGTGCATGTACATAACACACTTCCGGTTCATAAACTTATTTCCAGTCTAGGAACAACATTTCAGTACAGGAACGTTGTTAAAGTGCATGAACGACAGTTTAATGCAAGAAGGAATATCTTTAAGGAAGACAGATATCTTGAATAGCCTAATCATCGCTCTTTCTCATAACTACAGTGAATATAACATTAAATGTTTACTTCATGATCAAGATTGTTCACAATTAATTAAGAGTTCCTTTTATCTAATTTTTTGCAAAGTACTTTCTTTTTTTTCCAGTTTCGAGTGTGGTGTGTGGTGTCATTGTATTAACTAGTGCAGGTTGTTGAAGTTCTTCTCTAGCATTTCCAGTGTTGTGCCTCTAATTTTAGAAACTCCCAGATTGAAAATTAAATGTTAGGTCGTTTATTAGCCCCCAAAATTAGGAATTTTGGCTAAATTTGGCATATATATGACTATTAGTAGTTAATTTGCAGTAACTTATAACATAACAAAACCATAGTCATGTTTCTTTGGTCATTAATTGGTTCTCTTGGGTGGTCATATATTATTATATATTTTTTTGTGTCATTAATTATAGAAATTAATGACTAAATTTATGAATAAATATACTACTAGACAATGAAATTGAGATGAACAATTAACGACTAAGCTAAAAATGACTAAAATTTGGTCGCGTAATAAGATACTGTAAATTAGCCAGTATTGATCACTAACTAAAAACTGGTCATTTATATGCAAAATTTAGTCATTTTTTTAGTAAATAATTTTCCATTTTTTACTAGTGTGATACTAATGATTACAAAAATGTGCATGCCTCCAAGTGTGCCATATTTTACTTTGACCTCCTCTACCAAATATTTTTCCCTATTCTTATTTTCAAACAATGGATCTCGGTCATCTCTTACATTCTATAGTCCTGTAATTCGCAAAAAAAAAGGCTTTTTTTATGAACTCCCATTGGTCCTACCAGAGGAAACCTCCGTAGACAATTCAATATGTACTTGACACATACAATGATTTCTACAATTAGACCAAACTTTGAAATGTCTACAGTGCAATCGAAAGGTGTATCTATGAGATGTGATGGCCTCTTGATGCATTGTTGATAAGATGATAGATTTATGATGCTTTTATTTCTATGATTTTTTGATGATTATGGTTGTCATTCATTGTTTCATTATTGTTTAATTATTAAAACTTATGAAATGGTACAATTTCTCTCACACTGATTCACACCCCCTCCATCTTAGTGTGAATTTTGGGACAAAAAGTGAATCATATGGGGCCATATTCACAAATATTTGACCACGGTAATATGGATCCAAAATATCATAGCCACATCAATTTAGATGCAACATTTATTATTCTCTTGGAATTTGAATTAGAGGAGGTAAAAATCAAGAATGAAATCCTAACAAAGTAACTTGATAAATTCAAGAAACAATTGGGGGAAATAAAAAGAAGTTATAGGAGAAGAATTTCATAATTTCCCATCTCAAGAAAGATGCAGATGAAACGATACATTCAACTAAGGAAATTCAAACAATTTCCTAGAAAAAAAACAAATAGCAAAAGGTCACTCTTTCGGTACCACATGTTATTTTATGGTGATTGTTTTATGTGTTATGCATTCAATCATAAGATAGTTGTTTTCACCAAAATTTGGTTATCTAACCATTTACAATTATATGGATCGAAGTACACCATGTAATACCAACTTTACCATAGTAAACTTTCTTTTGCTATTACAAATAATTTAATAAACCATATTTTATTATGTTATTTTTTGTTTAAGCAAGAAACCCCAGGAGGAATAATTAAATAAATCCTTATTTATTTGATTTTCCTCCAGGAATAAGTAATTAAACCATTGTTTAAATAAATTTCCTGGTCATATTTAACCCAATTATGAGAAATAATTAGATAAATCATTATTTATCTTATTTTTCTCTAGGAATAGATAATTAAATCAGTATTTAGTTATTATTCCTTGTTCAATTCGATTAAATCACCTAGGAATAATTAAACAATTCATTATTTGTTTATTATTCTTTAACCACATTCTTGAAATAATAAATAAATAATTTATTTATTTATTATTTTTAAATAAATATATTTAACCAATTGAAATACCTTTTCCCCCCAATCAAATGTAGAAAATATTCCAAACGGTTAGATCTAGATCTTTGTTAATAATATTGTATTACTCACCATTATCGAGGATAACTCAATATTTTGTTATAAATAGATGGTTTTTCCATTAATTCTTCACTTTCATACTTTTCATTGCCACACTTTGATCATTCTCATTGCCACTACCCTTTTCTTTTGCTTCTTGATCTCCCATAGAGTTCAATACATTTTGGGTTTTTTGCAGTATTGAGAGAGAGAAACTTCTGGAATTGAAGCGTTGAGGAAAACCAAGAACCCATCCCATTGAGGGGCACTGGTAACACTTATGTATTCCCAACACTGGGTGTAATAATATATAAAACATTATTTAAATATTTTCTTGTCTTTTGGATGAATGGAGTAATTAATATTTCTTTTTACTATTTAACTGCTTTTACTGCATATATTTGGTTTTTTGTAGCATTTATTCTAACTATCGATTGCATATATAAAGAGTTAAACAACCATTTCTGTTGTTAGGGTTATTTTTCACACACAACTAAAGAAAGTTCTTTTTGTAGACTTGCGTTAAGAATTTCTGCTAACAAATTGCGACTTCGTTGGTGCTTTAATTACACATTGGCGTAAACAAATGGTGACTCCACTATTCTAATTCATATTCTTGCATGACCATTAGCTTCAGAAGAAAGGGTATTTCTTCAGTTGTTTTCAGTATCTTGATGGTTTTTTATCTTTTATTCCCTAATTCAGTCAAAATTTTAACTTCCGAATGTTTTCTGTTGTTTTCCGTAGGTAACAGGTATCAGTCAAGCCAAAGATGACAAATTTTCTGCAACCTACTACCGAATAATCAAGGAGATGGAAATCACACTTTTTAGATAAAATACTATGATTTCTCACTGAACTCACTCTTTTCTATGAAATGACCGCGATTTCAACTGTCCACGGGTCAGTACCTGTGAGCCGAAATCTTTTTCTGATTTTTTGTATAACTCTCATGGTTTGTCTAAAGCGCTATTTTGGGTTTTGTGACCTCTGTCTCAGCTCGTCTTAGGCCTGCACATGCTCATTTTGTCTCCTTGAAGTACAACCAAGCCCCCTAGGGTTTCAATACACTTTCACCTTTTTAGGAGGGATTAGGCTGAGTAGGTAGTATGATATTGGTAGCGCTTTCAGCCATTGTTTCAAGGTTTGGTATATTATTTTTTCATATTCTTTCTGGTAGGTTATTATTGCATCCAAACCCCATCCTGATTTTTGTTTGGTCTTTCCCTTAGGGTACCCTTGTTTCCCCTCAGGTTTTAACCTTTCACCTTATCTATTGCAGTAGTTTTCCCCTTTGGTTTCTTGTTGTTTTTTTCATCATTTCCAAAAGATGTGAGTCATTATATTCTTTTCCCTTAGACCTTAGATATTTTTTCCATATTAATGTGTTTTGAGTCAATTTTTTCCCCTTGTAGTCTGGTTGTTTTAAAGCCCTATTTGGGTTGGGATTTATGGAAATTAGTTGTTTATTTTACTGTCATTTCAGTTTTTTTGACAACAATTCAAATTTTTTTCTTTTTCTTTACCCAATCATTTGGGCTTAGTTATAATTAAAACATCGCTTGCACACATTCACACCTAAGGTGAAGAGCAGTTGGTTTACACCGCCATGTCAAGACATAAACATAATATTTAATTAATCTACCTCAGAGAGCCTTTGTTGATCACTCTTCAACCTTTTCATGTCATTCGTGACTTGCAATCATTGTGCCCTAAAACTATTTATCACGGAGACTAAGGCCTTCACCTTAAATTTCCATTAGGAAGACTTAATCCTCCGCATAGGGTCAGATTTATTCCTTCGCCAAGTCTTCATACTGACTCTAATTTTGGTCATCGGGTTCTTCCTCTAATTCCATCCCTAGTTCCCCTCACATAATGTCACCATGTCAAACGTCAATGCATGTGAAATTCCACAAGTTGGTAGTGGACTTGGCTCTAATTCTGGATCCACTACTAGTGGAACTGCTACTAGAATCATTCTGGCCACACCTTTGCTACCCTTTATGACAGGTTTAAGCCTTCCTGATTTTAGCAAGTTAATCAATGACTCCAAACTCCATAATGCAGGTTGGTCAACCATGCCAACTAAGCTTCCTTATAAAATTCCTAAGTTTGAGGTAAAAACTGCATAGGGCCCTAATAATCATGTATTCTCCTTTCATATGTGTTGTTCGTTGAATTCCATTATCTATGACTCCATCTGCCTTCGTTTGTTCCAATGTACACTTACTCGAGAAGCTGAAAAGTGGTATGTTGACTAGACTGTTGCGTCTCATTCCTCTTTTGCAACTCTTGCTAAATAATTTTTTTCTTATTTCCAATTACCCCACTGATATGATACCAGTACCGAGTTGTTGACCACCTTCCATCAATATTCTGCCACCCTCCTTTTCGACCATGCCCAAGAATGGCGTAGAAGGAGTGTGTGTCGAGCTCCTACATTCGAAGACCGTGTCTATATGGATTGGTTTCTTCTAATGATCTTAGAGCCCATTGGTAATGATGTCGCATCTCATTTTCCTCAGTCCAAGGAAGAATCTCTCCAGATCACATTAAAATATGACTTGATCTACACCTAGTCTAGTTATGTTTATACCGTTTTACCGGATCTTCTTAGACTTGGTGGTGCCAATGCACTGGGGACCTCTCATGCTATCGATGGTATCGTTGGATATCTTTCACATATTTATACTCATCATTCCATGGGTTATGGTTATCCCTAGGGGTGGACCAGTTCCTCCAACTCCTATCCCCCTCCAGGAAAATTTTATCTCAGTTAATGCACGCCTTATTCATTTTTCCAACTGAAACAGTCAATTCCAGGGCCATTTATTTCTCAATATATTTACCCAAATGTCTCCCTTCCTCCTTTCTATCCTTATGCACAACCCAACACTCTAGCCCCTCTGGCATCAATGCCACAGCCTCTCGTGCCTTCTCAACCTCTGCCACAATAGCCATTGCCTCCTCAAGTTCAGGTGTATGCATAGAAGAGTGTGAATAATCCTCCTAATTCAAAGAAAAAAGATAAGGGGAAAGGAAACCAAAACCAACAAGCATAGGGTAACTAGATGTTGCTAAGGTACTCAACCAATCACACCACAAGGTAACCATCCTAACACCACAAACCAGCACCAGGGCGATCAGCCCAAGAAGAATAAGCATATTTGTATGAAAAAACTTTGTTCATCTTGTGGTGTCCATGGCCATTATATTCATCATTTTCCCATTTTACCCCATATGTGCCAATTGTGGGAAGCAAAAGAAGCCTCTAGAGGACATCAAGCCACCGCTCCACTTCCTCCAAACACTGCACCACCTCAATTGGATGTGTTCACTAATTCTTTCCTTCAGCAAGGATATGTTGTTTCAAAACCACCTCAAGATCAGGCCACCCCTCAACCTCCACAATTTGGTACCCCTGATTACCAGATTCTCATGATGAATTATGAAGAGGACAACACCATTGATATTAAACTTCATACCCATTCACATCAATATGAAAACCAATCCGTTATGTTTGCAACTGAGTCCCAAACCAAAGTACCCACAGAGCCCATTTAGACACCAAATGTTCCCTTAGAGATCCCTCAGCCTAAGGCAAGGGTCATTCACAAGATCCTGAAACAACCATTACGTTGAAATGTTGCATCTACCAAAGCTGCCCACACCTAAAACATATTATATGACTTAGTTCAGTGTCATGTTGCCATGTCAATGCTGGAAGTCCTCTAGATGTGCACATCTCAGTCAAAAGCTATACTATCTACTTTGGGCATTGTGGATCCTTTAGATGATCATTTTATTGTCTTTGATGTCGAAAAATCACAACATACCCCTTTACCTTCATCCGTTTCCTTCCAAATACCAATCAGGATCTCTAATTCCCATGTTCATAGTGTTAGAGTCGGTATCTTCATCCCTCCGTCAAAGATCAATTTTCTCTTGTTGCATTTCATTTTAGGTGTCTCACTCAGTTCAGTCATCTGCATTCCATTAGGAACATGGATATTCTGATGGTAGGGGGATTTTCACTCATGTTCCTCATGGCTTGTACCTGCTGGTCTAATTCTATTCATCAAAATCATGTACAGTCTTGTTTGGTCTCAATGTTGACAAAGAGTCATTTTATGGTTTTTGGTCTCATTAGGTCTAAGGATTCGGTAATTTGGTATTCATAATGTCTAATAATGCCAGCAGGCACATGAGGAAGCTTCAAATAATCTATTAGTGCAAAAAATTCATCATCATAAAGCTTGATAATGATTTTTCTTCAAAACTCTGTTTTGAAGAAAAATTGTCTATTTTATCCTTTTGTAATAAATGCAATGTAATTTTCAAATTATTCAGTTGTAATAATTCTCCATTCGTAGCCCTGGTCACCTTTGTCAAAGTTCCATGCCATTCATCCCTGCAAAACAGACAAGAAATTCATCATTCAGTCCAAAAATCAAAAAACAAGCAAAACAGAGTTCATTTGAAAAGTGCCAAATTGTTCAAACATTACAAAGTGGGTTTTCAAAAGGAAAAATTAAAATTTTGGGCATATAAGATATTTTCATGATCCAACACTCCATTTTCATGCCAAGAGATAGCCTTGAGCCAAGAAAAATCGTGGAGGAGCAATGCAAGTGTTTGGAGGGCGAACTGTGTAATTTGTTGAGTGCGGTGCACTGGGCAACTGTCGCGGTGCATTGGCTGAGCGCGGCGCATAGTGCCACTCACCTCTGTGTATTTTTTAACTTTCGCGGTGCATAGAAATGGCACGACACACTGGGTAGTGGTCGCGGCGCACAGGGAAGACAACCAAATTTTTGGCCATTGCTTCCTAAAACTCAAATTGACTCCGTTTTTTCTGCTCAAGTAAGTTCATATGACCCTCTAGTTGCCATTTAAAAATGTTTGAAGATGGATTATGAGAAATTGAATGTCAAAACTTAAACCCTATCATCTTGTTAAAAAATTGATTCCTTAGGGTTTGAAGTTGGAGTTTTAAAATTTGTTTTGGTGCCAAACTTGTTCATTCCTCACTGTTTATTCCTCCCTCTCACTATTATAATATCAATATAAGTCCATCCCCTATTCCCCTACATACCTAAAGCCACTTATATTCATCTCATTCACATTATCCCTATCCCATTTACAAAATTTCTCGAAATCCAAAGTCTATCCCAAACAATCAAGAGGCTGACCCTTGTCCCTACATTTGTCAAATCACAAGTTTTCAAAAGGAAAACTCCACTTGATTAAAACCCATTGTCCCCCACTGCCCTATTTCTCCTACAGTCTCTCCCATACTACCATACATTTGGCACTAAAACCAAAGCATAAAAATTCTCATAGATCTTGCATAGACCTTGAAACACCATGGAGAGAGACATTGATACATCATATGACAGAGATAGTGATTCTACCACTGAGCTACATGCTCCTAGAAGGCCTCGTAAAGGTGGCAGACATGTGAGAGAGGAGCCCACCTCATTGAATGAATTGCAGGCTTGCCCACTTGCCATAGCATGTTTCCAACAGCAGTCATGCTATCAGTAATGTGAAATGATTGCTAGGACCCATTATCATCAGGACTTGGCTCGTTTGTTTGTGTTGCATTTACATGATGGTCAGGTAACTCTTGCTGGTGTAAATTTCACTTTGACACCGGAAACTATCTCTCAAGCAACCGGAATACCGAATGTGGGTGAACAGTGGAACAAAAGATAGCAGGTGGACAGAGTGCATTATGAACCATATATCAGGCCTAGCTTCGTGAAAAAACTCAGCTGAGTGTTTCCTTTCTGGTTCTTGAAGGAATCCTATACGCCTTTGATGAAACTTATTATCAGATATTTCAGTTGTGAGGGCCGGTTCTCATTCCTCTATGCCTATCATATCAGGTTATTGATGCATTTCACCAGAGTGAGGGTGATGAAAATCCCTTATTTCATGTGTCGGTACATCGAGAGAATGACCACTCATGTGCAGAGGAAAACTCTCGAGCAGCAGTACAACAGTATTTATCACTATGCACTCATTAAAATTGTAGTGTTGCATCAACTTAGCTTGCAGGGTATTACATGGGAAGACTTCATTGCTAATGATTTCTTCACAGCTCCTCAGGTTCCTCTGAAGGTTATTCATGAGCCAGGTGAACCTTCACATCAGCCTGAAGGTCATGAGACAGAGCCTATCAGTGTGCCAGTGTTTTTTACTTATCAGAGAGGCATTAGAGCATTATTTGCAGCAGAGCGGAAAGTACTATCTACACCCAGGGTGGAATGGGTCTCGCCCCCATCACCAGCAGCATAGGTATAGGTACAGGACAGAGGTAAGAATCCCATGCAGGATGAGGGGCCTTCAGAAGGACATGATACTGATTTCATACTCATTGACAAGGATTTGAGCTCTCCAAGCTCAAATTTGATAGAGACTATTCAGGAGCAGAAGGTGGAGATAGACACTTTGTCTGTCCAGTTGCAAATATCACATTGGGTGATCAATCACCTTGAGTGGTGGAACACATAGTTGGAAGATCAGCAAAAAATCATGGAGTTGCAAAACATCCGTGAGAATCGGCAAGCTACCCAAAGAAGCCAAACCGAGATGACATCCATTCAGCGAGAGATAGAGGTTGATCAAGAAACTTGGCTCGAAAAGGTTAATATTCATTTGGAGAAGCTGTTGACGAAGGAAAAAAAATAAAATAACATGTTGAGGCACATGAAGAACCATTATTGGGCGCGAAATCATGTTTGTAAAGTGCGAATCAAAATTCTGAAGGCAAAGCTAAAGAGGGCACTAAAGCGTCGCAAAAGGCATGATAGGCTCCAAATTTTGGTTGAAGCTTCTTTGGCCTAGAATAGTTCTTGATGGTGGAAATTCAGCCCAAATTTCAAGAAATTTGGGAAATTTTTTGTCAATTTTGAATTTTTTGGCCTTAACACAGATTTTCGTACCCGATGCGTAGTGCCACTTGGCGCGCACTTATAATAGGAAGCTCCTTTTGAGGAAAACTTTGTATTTATGGATTTTTCATCAAAATTTATGCATGCCTACCCATTACCTAAGGATTTTGACAAGTTTTGGGTTGCCTGAAGGGTAAAAAAAACCCTAAAAATGGCCTTTCTGCCACTTTTTGGACACATAGGAAGCAGTGTTGGGAGATTTGATTTTTGGAGGGGCAAATGGAAACCAAATTCAGAAATTCCACTTGGGTGGGAAAGTATACAAGCTGATATTTCCAACGAGTGATCTTTTGCTCAATTTGGAATTCAGGAAGGCCCTCAAAATCAGCCTTAAAGTGGCGCTACACATAGAGATTTCAGGCGTGGCGCATTGGGAAATTTGGCCTACTTTTCAGTCAACAGCTCAGTTTTTCGCCTAGTTTTTGCCAGTTTGACTTTTTTTATCCTCATGTGTACAAATATTGATGTAAATTGATGTAATTTAATAACTTTGATTTAATTTTGGAACATTTTTACTCATCCAAGTAGATTCATTCACCAAAAAGTGAAAAGTAACTGAATGAATCAGTTTCCTATCTTATAGAGGCAAGCAGTTTCATTGCCTATTTTCTAGTTCTTTGTTTATATCTTGTTGAAACAGCTCCTAGAATTGTGAGCTAAACCCCTAGAGGCATGGGGATGAATTAGGCTTGTCTATATCTTGTAATTCTTCAGTCATTTTCAGGGTTGGACACTTGGGATTGCTTGGCACTTCATTGTACATTTCATCTCTGCAATTTTGGCAAAGGAATAGACCAGGGTTTGTAGCACTCTTTGGGATCCATCTGGCTATATGTTTTGATTGTAATTTTACTGATGTTTCATGTGTATCATTATCCTTCTTATTTCTTCTTAAGTAAATAAACAAGTAATAAAGGTGGAATTCATTAGATTGCTTTGCTCTGCCTTGAGTTTTGTTTAATTTTCCATGTTTTCATCTGTTTGAAGAGGATTATTGAAAGCTTATTTCCCTCTTTAGCTCCTCACCAGTCTGAAACTATCCATTCATTTAATCCAAGCATCAAAACAATTGCCTTCCTTGCTCCATTCAGAACTCTACAAAAACTAGGCCTCATCCCCGGACCCAAAACTGCCTTTCCCTTTGATTCCAACAAAACCCCCAAAATCAAAATAAAACTCTTTTACTTATATACCTAGCCTAAAATCAGCCTTTTTCAAATTCATCTCAAGCCTCACTGATTATTTTGCTGAGATTGACGCAGAGAGAGCCCTCTCCTGATCTGGTAGGGCTAGCTACCAGATTAAGCGTGGTTTGATGTTACCCTGAACTCTACCTTCCTTCAGCCTGAGGTGGACTTAGGCAATAACACATAGATGTGCCATTGAAGAGGGTACATCAACCTATGTAATGTATGCCTATTTTTGGAAGATGATCATATCACCCGACTTGGCTCCATCCACCATCACTTTACACGCATGGGACAGTCACCCTTCTGAGCCCCTTTGCATTTTCCGTAATTGTCTTATCACACTTGCTGGAAAAACTATTTGTATTGACGTAGAAGTCATTGTATTGGTGCATTTGACATTTGGGTGTACAAAATTCACAGTGATTGGTAGGGAATGTTTCTATCCTAAAAGAAAGTCCATAGGGAAAAATGAGTTGTTAGATGGTTAATCAAGCATAAAAACATGTAGAAACCAGTTATAAAACATATCATACTACAATACAGGAAGAAATAAGAGAAAAAAAATAAAAATACAATACAAGCTCAATATTAGTTTTAAACAAACTAATAATACCAACAGAGAAAAAATCCCCTTTTATTATCTACTGGAGGTAAAAATGAGGTAGAATGCTAAAACACTCGAAGCAAATCCTTAGAGCTATGGAGCTCGAATATTCAAAGGAGGGAGGGCTCTTCCCTTAAAATAATCACAAGCCACTCTCTCTCCTTGAATGAGTGGTAGGATAATGGAAAACTGATGCACTTCTCCTCTTGGATTGAGATGTTGGATGCCCAACAAATGAATCCCTCCACTCCTTTGCTCTTTGGAAAACACACTGCTGGTTTACTCTTGGGAAATTTGGCCAACATAACAATGTGTTCTAAATTTCTCTTCTCATGGTGGTATCTTATAGGAAAAATTCAAATCTTCTTCCCTCTCTTGGTAAAATGATGGAGGGTGACCTAAGTGTGGAGGTTAATTCCATTTTGTGCTTCACTTGAGGCCTCAAGGTGGCTCTAAGGAGGTTGTCCTTGGTGGCCTTGAGTGGAGAATCTTACTCCTTAAGTGTGCCAAGTGATCTCAGATGGTGATATTTTGTCATAGCCAGGATTACATGGATATTTGAGGGATAGTTGTGGAGATATCCACTACTATAAAAAAAAGGCCATGTGGAGCACTTAGTGCCAGTACTTTCTGTGCGTGACTTGATAAATTTTCCTAGATGACCTTAGGAAAAGTTAAATTTTCTAGATTTTGTAATGTTTTTCTTTCCTGTATATCCTTCTGCTTGACATTTTGTTACACAGTACTTTGTAACCATCCGTGCAATCCCCATACCAAATATTGGAGGACCATTTTAGTGACTTCTTTGTGTTTTCATACCTTGCCATAAGTATCATTGTGTCCCTTGGCATGTCAAGAAAATTTCCTCTGTCGATCATTCCTAAAACAGACCTTCAAAAACATTTGATTTTAGGTCGGCACTAGTAGGCAGTTATGGCTTCGCACCCATGGAAAAATTAACATTGGCCCCCTTACCCATTAGTGCTCTGTCTCAGAAGGGCACTGGCGCCAAGCTAGTTTTGGAATATTTTTTAAAATAGAAACGAAGTTTCCATGATTAACAACTTCGTGAGGGGAGTCATCATGGTCTGTTCGACTGAATAACGTCGATGTCCTCCCTTTGGCTTCTTGTTTCCTAGGATTTTGCAACTCCCCAAAGGGATAGGCCTCTCCTCCACCTTATGAGGGATCCCAAACCACCACCTTATATCCTAGAAATCCTTCATCCTCATATTTATTCAGCTAGTTGAACAGTCATTACTATAGCTAGTCTGTAGAAGAAGGCAGAGAAGAATCCATTGTTGAGAGAGAGAGAGTTTAGGCCCATTTCCTCATTGAATTCAATCCCAAACAAATGTGTGAGATGCACCTGATTGAACCCATAAAAGGAGGCCTACAACGTCAAGGCATTAAGGTTGTAAAATTATTTTCTCTATCATTAATACCTGACGGGTTTTTTGGTTGCAATTTTGTGTTTAATTATATGCAAAATGTTTGATTCTCCTTAACCAATCAAATAACTATAAATGAAGGTATATTCTCATATTTTGTCATCGTTCACTTAATCTTTGTGCAAGTAAATGAACATCATCACTGACAGACCGTGACACATTAAGATAAAGACCGAAGGATCACTGTTGCATATCAAGACAATAGCATTGGCTCGAGGTAGGATATCTATCCTAGTTCATATTTCATTTATAAGCTAAGAGTCTAAAATTCTAGCATGTTCCCTTGTTGCTAGAGCCACTCTAGGGCTAGAGGGATCGCCTCTGTCTACATAGGGTATTTTCCTACTCAAAAAGTTGGAAACCATACTCGAGATCAGTGTGTTTGTCGTCTCTCGTTGTTTGTCTAGTGTTTTTCTTATCTGTATGACTTTGGTCGTATTGCCTCTTTTAGGATTTTTCTTTCTTGTCCTACTATTTCAAGCCATCATACTTATTCTCAGAGTGTTAATATGGGCTTTTCCTCAACTCTTTTTTCTCCTTTCCTTAGTTTTCTAGCTCGACGCTGTTGTTTCCTTAACAGTCACACCGATTGGTGTGGATTACCTATTTTATAGGTGCGCTTTCCCCTGTTCATCATAGATTACAGCTTAAAAGTTGTTTTGAATCCTAAAGGTTTGGATTTTGGCCTCATCCCTGAGTTTTTCCAGTGTATCTTGCCTCTGGATTGGTTTTTCTCTCCTATATTAGTCCACTTGGATTGTTTTTGACTTCCTTGTCTCATTCTTGAAAATTGATTTTCTCTTATCTGATCAGTGTGGTTCATCATCCTAGGGTTTCTAGGTGTCTTCCATTTCTTGTGCGGCCACCTCTTCACTGAGATTTTGAGTTGTGTATGAGTCGGTATGGTCTCTTGTCTTTTTAGCTTGTGGCCTTATTGTTTGAATTTTCCTCTCAATTTTGTGTGTTGTTGGGTCGTTCAACTGTGATCTTGGTGTCCGTTTGACCTTCCATATGCCACCTTGAGCATAGATTACATTGCTCACTGAGTCAATTTGAAAGTCCTCTTTTTGCTTGAAGGAACGTGTCTCTGTTTTGAGTGTGTTTTACATTCTCATTGGATTGGTCTCTTTGTCTTTGAGAATTTCATTTGAGTGGCTCAAAAATAGTATTCATTTTGTCCCTTTAGTGTAACAGTGTATTTTTTTTCTCATTCATCTAAAAGAACAAAATTTGCATTCTTTCTCTCTATTTGAAAATGAAAAGCATTCTTTTGCATTAGTAGCTTTTTTCATTAAGAAAGTGAAAAAAAAGAGAAGATCCTTTCATTTTTTTCTTTGGTTTTGTTAGGAGCATTAGGAAAAGTTCTTCTTGCATTCGATTGCTTGATTCTTCGTTGTGAATTTAGATCCCTCTCCTAGCTATCTATTCATAGAGTTGGAATGATTTTCTTTCAGATGTAGTTGTGCATTAGATATTTGAGATTACATTTGGTAAGGCCTTGAAACTGAAACATAATTTAAAGATAAAATTTAAAATGAACTCAATCAACCTAAGGAAGCATTGAAAATTAAGCGCTCATATTTAGAGGTCTAGGCTAGTGACGTGTGTTATCTCTCCAAAATATCCGAGGGTTGTATGTGTGTTTGAAGAAATATTAGAGGTAAATATCAACCACTTTTGGAGATTAGGATATAGACTCCTAATTCTCAGAGAGGGCTCTCTCTTAATGATTTCATTTTGTTGTTTTAATTGATTTTAGGCTAGTTTTGTAGTATTGATTTGGTTTGATTTTGATTTGTTTGGTAGAATTATTGACTTAGATGGATAGTTGTCTCTTCTACTTTTCCATTAGGCTATGGAGTCAATGTATCAATAAAATAGGACAAAATCAAGTTCTAAATGAAGTGTTTACAAGGAAGGGTAGCTGAGAAAAATCAGATCTTTAAAGGCTGAATGGTGAAGTGGTTTTCAATCAGGATCAAGGAGCAGTTAAGGATTCCTTAAACCAGATGATGAAGGAAGGTGAAAGAGATAAATTAGGATGGAAGAGAGATTAAGGATTCTCAAATCCAGATATCAGAGAAAAAAATTAAAATGAATAATATTTCATAATAGAGTGTATTTAAACAAATTCTGCAATAATATTCATGTTATAACATTTAAATTTGGAAAAACATGCAAGTTTATGAAATAATTAAGAAAATAAAAATGAACAATTGAAATATACTTCACTGAAGTAGCTCAACACATGAATCCTGTAATGAAATGCCTTTATTACTTGTCCTATCTGTGAACTTGAAAATTGTACAATAAACCCTAAGGTATTAGCTTAGTTCAACTATAGATATCTTCAGGAATCCACACTCAATACTTCGAATTGATGAAGTATTTATACAAAACTTAATACAAAATATCATGTTAACTAACCAGGATTTATTCAAGGAAAATAAAATATATTCATGGAAGAAGATAGAGACACCTATGTAATGAAATGGAAGTCGTCCCTATTTATTGGATTTTCTATTTCTTTCTCTGATATTTGCTATCCTTTACGCTAGATGGCTTTCACGATGGCTTGTCTTTCACATTGCTTGTCATCTTATTTGTCTTTTATCTCTATATTTTTTCTTTTTTCATCTCATATATCTTTATTCATCTTCTTTGACTGTATCTTTAACCTGTATCTCTTTTACTTGACTCCTATTTTTACCCTTTTTTACTTTTACGTGTCACAGTAACACACAATGTTTCCCAGGCTTGTTCATCTAGAAGTTTGATCTTTAACATCCTCCTCTAAATCTCATCTGCTTCAGTGTACTTGCTAAAAGAAGGCTTGTTTACAAATAGATGATTTGCATCATGTTGGAGGTGTTAGTCTCCTGTATTCTACAATATCACTAGATGACTATGGATTTTCTACAGTCTACTGAAAATAAAATTCCCTGATTATCATTTATTTTTATAAATCTCACCGCCTTCATTATTTTCATTTAACGTATTCACTATTTCTCACTTCACCTATTCATATCACTCTCTTACTCTGAAATTCCATGTTTTGACCTTAATCCCTCATTTTTTACCCCTTTCCCTACCCAAAACCCCACTCCCATTGCTAAAATCCTCATTTAACCCCTCCCTTTCTCTCATTCTCCTCTTTTCCTTCAAAACAATGTAAAAACCCTTTTTTATATTGTTTTGAAATAAATTTTAAACTCGAGCCCACTTTAAAAATAGACCCTATCTATTTTTACCTGACCCCATTATATTAACAAAACTGATTCCCCTTATATGCTTTGAACCCCCGCTTTAAACCTTAAAATATTTGTTCTCATGTAAACCGAGCCCCCACCCTTATATAAAGCACTTCCACTTTAATGTACCTGGGCCCCACTCTCCTTTTTAACACCGCCACCTTATTAAAACACTCGATCCCTTCATGTTTTAACCCTCGTTACAACCCTTTTTCCCCCGACTTTAATGTGACCCTCACCCCACCTTATGATAAGCACCTTTGCTTTAATAAATTTTGGCCCCACATTTCAAACCTACCCGTGATCTACTCATTTCCCGACCACCGTTTGATCTTCGCCTCCCGATTCGATGATCAGCATGCTCTATCACAAACTTAAACGCTTGAGGTTTAAAACCTTTGGATCTTCTGAAATAGGTGGTATTCGAGCCCCTCTTTCCCTCCATGTGTCATCCCTCCATTTTATCGCATCCTTTCATCCAATCCCACTAACTACCTATGCACCGTGCAAAAACCACAAAACCGCTCCCGCGCCATGATATGAAACCGCCAACCCATTTGAATATTTCGAAGAAATTTCCTATAGCTATAAGCCCCGAGTCTCTGCGTAAACCCCTGCGACGTTTCATTTTGAAGGCCTGGGAGGCCATAGCAAAATGTAGAAAACCAAAGCTACCTTTGCCCAGACTCTATCCATATATTTCTCAAGATCCTCAAAACCATTTCTTGCCTCCCTGTGGAGCTCACGTTTTTATTAATACATTTTTTTTAAGTTTTGCATGTGACATACATATCGGAAAATGCAGTAATCGATTTGCATCCCTGAGTCTAAGAACTGTTAAATCATGATTCTTTGGGTGACGATGTAGAATGTGTTATTCATTAAATGATTAGGAGCCAAATATTAATCATAAGCAACAATGGATCATGACCATTAATGATCATGAAATTAATCCAAAGACAGTGAGAGTTCTTCAAAAGACAGGGTAAAGAAAATAAAGGAGTTTTACACTAGTTGCGTAAAGATGAAGACAAATAATAAAGACACAGTTAAACATCAGTCAAAGGTTAAAATATGAAAGAAAAGGTGAAAAGACAGAGTTAAGACAAAAATCAGATAAGAAAGGTTAAAGAAGAGATTTCAATGACAACAGAAGCAATAAAATAAACTAGACAAAAGATATCGATAACGACAGTTTGAAGGTTTAAAGACAACTCAGAGGATAAATCAGCAAAGAGAACAAAGCCAAATGATTAAGACACTCAACAATTACTTCTTCAGTCACATTGGCCACCTACAACCAAAATTTTGATTTAATGAAGGTAGCTATAGTTAATATTTCAGTCAGAGATATTTTTAGAAGCTCAAAAGTTATTCTAAAAGTTAATGTTAAAGCCAAAATAATAAAAAATATCTTGAAATTAGCTCATTAGTTAATTAGAAAGTTATTATTACAGCAAGTTAGTGAGTGATATTTTGGCATTAGGCCTTGCATGGTCGCAAAGGTCAAGATTACATTTACTCTATAATAAATAGATTCTGAAACCCTAGAGTAGGATCACCTCCTCAATCTGCAGTTAAATACTACATGTATTATCCATTATTATTGCTGGTTAGTTGGTTGGTTGGTTGATTACTAGCCTGGATTTTGAAGAGACTCTGAGTTGCAAATATTATTGCACTAGAGCATTGTAATTGTTTTGGACATCATTAATACAAGTGTGTTCACAGGATTCTTGAGCTATGTTAATGGTGATGTTATCCCTCTTTGTTAATGTTTCTCCTTTGTTTTCCATATTGTAAATCAATTTCTCTAATAATAGAATAGGAATTTTAGATTAAGATATGTTGTTTTGGCACCTTAACTCTGTCTGTCACTATTATCTTTATGTTTTCTTCTGCAAGGCCTAATTGAAGAATTCATGGGTTTCCTGCTCTTTAGTTTCACCTAGCTTGTTTCCTTGAGGTTATCTTACTAAAGTTTAGCTAAAGAATTCAGGGGTGTCCTGCTCTTTAGTTTCTCTTAAACTGCTATCTTAAAGGCCTTCTTTGAAGTTTAGATAAAGAATTAAGGGGTCTCTTTCTCTTTAATTTCACTAAACTGTTATCTTGAATGTTTTCTTTGTCTGAAAGTAATAACTAAAGAATTCTTAACTTATCTTTAGGATTACTGGATTGTTGTCTTGAGGTTTTCTTAGTAAATTTTAAGTAAATAATTCAGGGGTGTCCTTCTCTTTAGTTCCTCTTGAAACTGCTATCTTAAAGGATTTTCTTGTTAAAGTATAGTTAAAGGATTCTTAATTTTCCTTTAGCTTTACTGAAATCACAACTTATTGTCATCTCATAATCATCTTACCTAAGAATATCCACTTGATATAGCTAGCTTACCCTATGAAAAACCTTGAAGAGTTGATGTACAATTAAAACCTTTTATGACACCATAGCTCATTGGATTAAGCTTACCACATGCTATCTATGCAACTAAAAGAATCAACCAAACAATCAATAAAAAGAAATAACTCCAAAATTCATAACTAGCCTAAAATTAGACAATATAAGCATAAAGATAAATAAGATAATCATAAGCACGGAGAGAGCCCTCTCTGAGACTAGGAAGGCTATGTCGTGGACTCCAAAGTGGTTTTATGTGGTTCCCTGCTACTTGTTCTTGCCAATATTGCAAATTACAGGGAGCCAACATAATGGCAACCATACTGGGGATCCTGAGTTATTAATAAATCTTAATATTTCCTCAAGAGCTCAGAAAACCCACTAAAATTTAAAGTGATTCAAGTATTAGCCAAGAATGGTATCTGGTTGTTGATGGTGGACAACAACCAACCTCAAGAAATTTGAAATCATCCACCTGGTGACTCCACTGGTTTTCAGTAGTCATGTTGGGCCTCTGTAATTTAGTAGAGTGGCAAGACTAAATGCTGCAGAGACTACATCAAAAACCACTTTGGGATTCTAGGATCTAGCCCTCCTGAATCCAGAGAGGGATCTCTCTATAAGTTTCAAATATTGATTTGTCTTTAAGGCTTTTAGTATGATATTAGGCTAGTTATTAAGAACAAGGGTTTTGTTTGTTTGGTTGGTCATGAATGATCTTTAATTGGATGGAGTATAAAAAAATGAAAGAGTTTCCAAAGTGTGAAGATGCAAGTATATTGAGAAGTGTTTAGCAGATAGGATTAGTGTGAAGTAGCTTTAGTCCATTGGGCAATGGAGTCACCAAAGGGTTTAATTGTACAACAATTTCAAGAGTGGTCCAAGGGGCAAGTCATCTATATCAAAAGATCCTTTAGATTAAAAGATGGAATGGAACATTAAAAGTGTTGAGAAAGTGGAAAAAGCCAATAATTTCAACAAGGATTTATCAACTTTCCGTACAAGAAAAGCCTTTTTAAGCAACTGTTCGAAACCATCCAAAGGACAGGGCTAACCATAAACTTCTTTGGACAAGCTTGTATTAAAGCTAGCTTATCAGGAAACAATCCAGTAATCTCACCAGAATACCTTTGGAAGGGATGAAAACAGATAAGAAAAAAAAATGCAGCTTAAGATCAGGTCAGATGTATTACAATCATGGTCTGCTTTTAGCATACTCTTAAGGAAATTTTCAAATAACCTTTGGAGAAGGAACTAGAAGACAGGGCAAACCATAAAATTTCCTAGTTTAACTCTTCTTATCATGTAATGAAAATATCATTCAAGAACTTCCTTTCAAGTTTTTCACATCAAGACATGGACTAACCAACATTCCTTGATAATGTTTACACTTAATTTAAGTCATTCCCAAATTTCACAATTAGCAGAAAACATATAGATAAATCTTATCAGTGAGATTACGGTACTTTTAACAGCAAATCATATCTCTATGATTGCTACTCTTTATCAGAGAAAAGTGAAAAAAATGGCATACATGAAAGGAAAACAATAACAGTAAGAGGTACTTCACCAATGATATAGACCGGGATCCCAAGAATCAACTTGTATATTGATTGTCAATCCAGTTACAAACTACATGTACAATGTTTCATCATAGCAACAACTTCTCTTCTTAGCCTAACTTCTTCAATAACTTAACAGAGATTCAGAGATTCATAACTTATTTACATTCAACAATGATTCAATACAGCAATTATTACATCAGAGTCTAATAACCAACAACATCTCATCTTCTTTAGAAGTATTTATAGAAGAAAGAGGAGGTGGGATGAAAGAAAATATCTCTAGGCTCAATTAATACAAGTTAATGCCTCTCTGCCTTTGAGGGGTTCAATAAAGAATTTTTCTGATATTTATTTGTATTAATTGGTTTTTCATTAAGTTTTAAGCTACTTGGCAGATTTTGTTGACTTTAAAAACTCTTTAGGCAGGCTGGCAATAACTCTGGCTGTCTTTAAACGAAATATCACTGAATAGGCAATAACTATGCCTTCCTTTGATTTATTGAGGCTGCAGCTGGCACTTTGGTAGCTGCAGAGGATAAATGGCCTCTGATGTGGAAGTGGAGGCCCCTTTTACTGATATTTTTCATTTTTTATTAAAACACTTTTAATTTGCTTTTGTTTTGTGTTTAGGCTTAGTTAGCCTTGATCTTCGTCTTCGGGTCTTTGTTCTTGAACACTGTCTTTATCTGTGGATTAGGCCTTTGATTCTTGAGTTTGTGCCTTAATCCCTTTGAACTCTGATAAAATTTTTAATTCTTCACTTATGCTCTGATCTTAACCTTTGACATTGGTACTCTTTAATTAATTGATGTTCACTATATTTGCTGTTTGCAGGCATGCATAAGGTTTGCACAGGTGGAGGTGTTTGTTTCAATGAATCGATGATCATGACTCATCGATCCAGATTTTGAAATCAAGAACTCCGTAGATCCCTTCCTGTACTGAAGGTTTGGAATCGTCATTCCTGGCCTTCGTGTTATTTTTAAAACTGTGGGAAAACCCCATATAACCTGCACAAAACAAATGGATATTATATAAATCCTGCGAAGATAGGTTTAAAAACTTCTTTGGAGGTTTGGGCGCGATGGCGAACAGGAGCCATTGGCTTAGGGCAATCAACGGTCAAGATTACTTGGTGAAATGTTTGGGAGAGTAGAAGAATGGAAAATGAATGGGGGTGAGATTAAATTAGGACCGTATCATTTAAGAGATTGCCGTCTGGGATTAAAACCGAAAATACAACGTTGTGGAGAGCAGTGGTAAAGTGGAAAACTGGTAATGGTTTTCGCAAAATTAAATTGGGGGTAGGCAATATTGCCAAAAAAATGCGATTCCATACAGCATTTGACACCTGTCCCTCCTAATACCGCCCGTTTCGGAAAAATTTTGGGCATTAAACCTCTGGCGCAAAGATTTTGTGATATGAAATTTCCACCGTTGGATAGGAGGACCCAGATACGACGGTGCGGATCGCACGCGACGGGCTTGAAAGCTGCGGGGGTAAAACGTAAGCAGGGTCCACAGTGACATGGGATATTTTTTCGTTGAGCGGACGAGCGTCAGGTGAGTTTGGACATTTGGGATAGATCCTGGTCGTTGGATCTATTAAATCGGGTGGTGAAGATTTAAACAGGGATGCAAAGAATAAATGGATGGGCAGATGATAAAAAGCCCGATGGTCGTTGATCTGTAGAGATTAACGGTCTAAATTTGTTTTTAAAATTTATATGTCGGGAATGAAAAATAAAGGAAATTTGGTCTTAGAAAAGGTTTTTAAACCCTTTAGCGCCCAATTGCGGGGCTTTAGGACATATGGGATGGGGAGTTTAAGGGTATAAGCCCTCGTGGGCTTAGTAACTTTATAATTTGGAAGAGTGCTTTTAGGCCCAAAAATAGTGATTTTTAAGGCAAAATGGGGGTTTCGGTAAATGAAAGAAGGAATTTTTAAACCAAATGAGAGGGAGATAGAAGGTTTAGAAGAGGGTTAAGGTGATTTAGAGGTTAAATGGAGGTTAATGGAGGGATTTTGTGAAGGAAATAAGCATGAAAATAGTTTTTGTTTATGAGTAAAAGGAGGAGTGAAAATGATGAAAATTGGAGCCTGATGAACAGTTTTTTCTCTTGGCAATCAACATTTACTTTAGGATTAATAATGAAACAACAGTGAATATTAACTCAAAGGGTAATTATCATCATAAGACTTCAAGAACTCACAATTTGGACATAAATTGTTTCTTGAAGGATAAAAAAGATTTAGCCACCATTTGATATGAAAAATTTTTATAGGTGGCTAACAAGGCCTACTAACTCCACTGGTTTTATACAAAATCCACTGGGAAATTATTGAGAAAAACCTAGTATTATCAAACCTCAAATAGAACGCAGTCTAAATACTTTGTGAATAAATTTTTCCTTTCACAGATTGGTTTTTTCCCCATCTATTATAAAACTTTCATCCTCTTTGAAACTTGGGTCTAAGTTCTGGCTTCTAGAAGAATCTGTAACAGATCCCATCCTGACCCAAACCCTCCTGCAATATTTGAAAATCCAGAACATATCCTAAGGAAAACTCCTAGATCTAAAAGTCCAACTATTAGCAGACCTATTCACAAAGAAAGTTCCTTACCTGAAAACCTTAAAAACTTGTAGGATATCCTATCTCACTCACCCCCGAAACAAAGCTTTTCAAGGACTATATCCTAGAGTTGGATAACCCAGATAATCTTAGACCCATCTATCTTACAACATAATCTTGTTATACTAACTTCGACCCCCATTCATACAGCCAATGTTCACCTTCCTCCACTTGTTAACCCTCCTTTGTTTCCCCATCCCCCAGCCATGGAAACTTGGTATGCCCCATTAGTCCTACCATTGCGTTCAGTAGTTCTACCATAGGACTATCATTCCAAGATCCCCTTATTTGATGCAAGTGGTTCTACAACTACTCAACAACATGTGTATAGAATGGATGACTATTTTGAGAGACAAGAAATAGATGATGAAATTGTTAAAATAAGAATGTTTTCTTAAAGCTTAGGGGGAGAAGCAAGAAAATGTTTTAAAGGACTGACCCCTAATAGTATACATGACCTCCCTGCTTTTCATCAGCTTTTCTTAAATAAATGGGAAGTCAAGAAAAATCCTCGCCAAATATTATCACAATATGAAAACATTAAGAGAAACATAGGAGAGAGTGTCCAAGACCACTACACTAGGTTCAATAATGTATATAACACCCTCCCTCCTCACATGAAACCTCCACAAGGTCTAGCCCTAATGAAATTTCTAGATGGTTTTGACCCAGAGATGGCATATCAACTAAGGGAAAGAGACCCTCTTACATTAGAAGACATGGAAAGGGGTGCAATAAGTGTAGATGCAAATATGATTTCCAAAAGGGCTAGAATGAGAAGTGAGAAAAGGGTCACATATAGGGAAGAGGCTGTAGCCTCCACATCTTATGATAATATTTATAACTTTGTTAGAACCATGGAAAGGATTATGGAGAGAATAAACATGATTGAGAGAGATTTCCCTAGAGAAGACGAAGTATCTCCTCAAAATATAAACTAGAACCAAAACCAAAACTTTAGGAGAAATCCCCCTCAAATAATACAGACAGGACCTGACTAGAAAATGAGGCCTCCTTTCCAAGATAAATATGTTGATGAGGATCAGGGGGTGAGTGAAGAACCAAAGAAAATTCAAATCAATCTAATGGGAGTAAATACTGAGGATACTATTTTCCTCACTAAGGAAGAGCAAGGCATGTTTTCCCCAACTCAAAATGAAGAAGAATGCCTAGAATTCAAGGACTATAAAAAAGTATTCGAAAATGCCATCATGGAAGTACATAGCCAATATGACCTCAAAAGAAAGAAAACACAAGATATTCCCAAGAAAAAAAACCAAAAAAATTATGCTAAGAAGACCCTTGAAAATGATCCTACAAAGACAAAATAAATTTCAAACGTAGTGGTGTAAAATTTCCGATAAACATAAAAGCAAAAAAATTCTTGAAAGCAGCACTAGTAAAGCAACTAGTAGCCCTAAAAAAACTAGTTTAACTGAGATCCCCAATACAAATCAACAATCTGAAATTGTTTCAAAAACAATGTCTGATAACACTGATTTAAATATTCCAAAACACAGACACCTTTCACTATTGAGAATGAACTTGCCAAGATAAAAATCTCCATACCTCTTACTGAATTAGTTGGCCAAGATGTATATAGATCTCAAGTTTTGAAAGCTTTAAACATAGGATAAAATGTTGATTTTGTAAATTTAAATGATGACAAACTTGAGCTTTTGTTTGGAGCTAAAGTAGAAGGTAAATTCCAAGAGGGAGGTGTGCCTCCATTTTATGTTAGTTTTAATATTCATGATAAAATCCTCCACAATGCCATGTTAGATTTGGGAGCTTCTCATAATCTCATGCCAAAGGTAGTTATGGAAAGACTAGACCTTGAGATAACTAGTCCATACAAATACTTATACTCTTTTGACTCCAGTAGAGTTAAATGTCTAGGCCTAATCAAAGATCTATATGTTAATTTGGCACAAATACTAGCCAAAAGTCTAGTAATGGATATTGTAGTGGCTAACATTCCCCCTAAGTGTGGCATGCTCCTATCATGCTTGTGGGGAGACAAACTTCAAGGCACCCTCCAAATGGACATGATCTATGCTACCATACCTATATTTAATAAACAAAGAAGACTATATAGGGAAACTCATATGAAATACATGGTTAGAAGTCAAGAAAAGCTTGATAACTCTCCTCTCTACTCTATCCACACAAACCTTGATTCATTTATCCTTTACAATGATGAAAACATTATTGAACAAGTAGCAAGAAATGAAGAAACAACTGAAAAATAAGAAGAGAACGAAGAACATTCAGAAAAAATAGATAAAAAACATCATAATGGCGAACATAAATATGAACCTGAACCTATATGGATAATTGTATTTGATGGTTCTTGTGAAAAAATCGGTTCAGTGGTAGGTGTTTGGGTACACAACACTAGGAACAATCACGCTGAGGGCCACTCCTACAAACTGAAGTTTCAATGTAAAAATAACATAGCAAAAAATGAGGCCCTCCTTCTAGGATTACAATTTCTGAAAAAATTAGAGGCCAAAAGGATCTCTATCCATTGGGATTCTAAGCTATTAACTAGGAATATTAAGGGAGAATATTCAGCTAAGAATCCTAGATTAAGAGCATACAAGAATGTTGCCCTTGACCTCCTAAAAACATTCATAGAATATGACCTTGCCTCTATCCTAAGAAATCAAAATATCCTAGCCAATGGACTAGCATTTGTAGCCATAACTTTTCAACTACCTCATGCTAATAAAAAATACAAAATAAAGGTAAAATATAGACTAGCATTCCTAGATAATTTGAGATATTGGCAAGTTTTTGAACGTGAAAAACAGATTGAAGAGTTCCTGTAGTCAAAAGATTATTTTGAAATTCCAAGTTCAGACTTAGATCACGAAGAAGACTACCCTATTGGGGCACAAAAATGAAAGGAGGAAGCCACTCATAATGATGATATAAATCTATTAGCAGAATGACACCCACATGGGGAAGAACTGTGTGAAAATCCAGAAAAAGAAGACTTCAAAGTGCTACAGTTCAGAGACGATATCTCGCCAAAAGGACTTGTCCCTGTAGAGGAAATTTTTGATTTTGATGATGTTGCTAAAAAGCCAAAGATGGAATCCACTGAAGAAAACATAGAAGAGTGCAATATAGGCAGTGAGCAAGTGCCCAAAATGGTAAAACTGTCAAAGACACTACCAACACCTATAAAACAAAAATATATTGAGCTATTCAAAGAATTCAGTGATGTGTTTTCTTGGAGAAATGAAGACTTGAAGTCCTATGATACTGATATCATCCAACACAAGGTTCCACTCGAAGAAAGTCAAAAGCCATTTAAACATAAACTCTGCAGAATAAACTGTGTCCAAATGTCAGTGGTTGAGAAAGAAATAAAGAAAATGTATGATGTTGGAATAATAGTCCCAGTCAGGGATTCAAATCTTGTATCAATGAGGAAAAATATAGGGGAAATTAGGCTCTACATAGACTTCATAAACTTAAACAAAGCATCCTTAAAGGACAACTACCCTTTACCAAAGATGGATCACATATTCAAAGGGTATTAGGCTCCAAAAGGATATCTCTGCTTGATGTATTTTTAGGGTACAATTAGGTGTTGGTACATCCAGATGATCATCACAAGACAACTTTCACTACACCTTGGGGCACCTTCATGTGTGTTAAATTTCCTTTTGGCTTAATGAATGTTGGGGATACTTTTCAAGGAGTAATGGATATTCCTTTCTCAAAATAAAAAGGTTACTTCATTATGAGATATCTTGGTGACATCATAATCTATTCAAAAACTGATGAAGAACATCTAGCTCACTTAAGAAAGGTCTTTGAAAAGTGCAGAAAGTATGGTCTGTATTTGAATCACAAGAAAAACTTGTTTGGCTTTCAAAAAGAAAATATTATAGGCCACATCATATTAGAAGAAGGGATCAAGATTGACCCAAAAAGTATTAAGGCAATATTGCAAATCAGTCACCCAAGAAACATCAATGAGCTGCAATCTTTCATTGGAAAAATAAATTTCTTAAGAAGGTTCATACCAAACCTTGTAGAACTCCTAAGGAAAATCACTAACATGGTGAAAAGAGAATTAGGAGTCAAATGGACCAAAGAAGAAAAACAATCTTTTGACTTAGTAAAGCAAGCTCTTACACAAACAGCAGCTCTAATCAGCCCTGACTTCACCAACGTTTTCTTCATTTTATCCTTTGCATCATAATACACAATTGTTGTTGTCTTACTACAGAAAAATACAAAAGGACAGGAGCATCCCATAGCTTTCTTCAGCCAAGCATTAGGAGATGCACCTCTGAAATAAAACATCATGGAAAATTAGGCTTTTGCCTTAATCAAAGCATTAAAGGATTTCAGAGTCTATATTATGCATTCACATAGCATTTCTTTTGTGCCTCATACAGTGGTTAAAGACATTTTGACACAAGATCCTGATGGAAAAAGAGGCAAGTGGATTGTTGTCATCTTTGAATATGATTTAGAGATCAATCCCACCAAGCTAATAAAAGGACAAGGCCTGGCTAAACTAATGGCTGAAACAAACTTTCAAGCACTAGACATCAATATGATTCACTCATTGGATGAACAAGAGGAGCTGGTGACTCCACCTATTGAGGAGGAATTCCTAAACTCTCCTTGGTATGCTGATATATTGTATGTAACTTTTAATTTAACTGTTCCTCCTGGTTTTTCCAAAACAAAGGCTAGATTCTTGAATTTTAAGGCTTTAAATTTCTGCATTCTGGAAAAGGCTTTATATTGGAAAATTCTACTGGTGTATTGCTTAAATGTTTTCCTGAAGAAAATGCAGATAGGATCATGCATGAATTTCATGAAGGGGAGCATGGAGGCCATATCTATTGGAAGTCCACTATTAATAAGATTCTTAGAGTTGGTTTCTATTGGACTACCCAATTCCAAGACACTCGTAAAATGATAGTTACATGTCATAGATGCCAAATGTTTTAGGGTAAAAGAAAGTTGTTGCCTTTGCCTTTACAACCAATCTCTGTTGAACCTCCTTTTCAACAGTGGGGTCTATATTTCATTTGATAAATCCACCCTTCCTCCTCTGCCCAGCATAAATGGATCCTCACTGTTATAAAGTGGATAGAAGCCATTCCTTCCAGGACTGCCACAGACTTAGTAATTATCAGATTTCTTGAAAAAAATATTCTATCTATATTTCATTTTCCTAGGAAAATCATTACTGATAATGTTGTTGCCTTCAAATCCAAGGAAATGGTGGATTTCTACCACAAATATCACATTAATTTAGGACATTCTATAGATTATTATCCTTAAGGTAATGGGTTGGTTGAATCCTCAAACAAGAGTTTGGTGAACATCATTAAAAATTTGCTGGAGGAAAATAAAAAATCATGGCACAACAAATTGGTTCATGCACTATGGGCAGACAGGATAACAAATAGGAAATCAATTGATATGTCACCCTATCATCTATTCTATGGAAAAAATTCAGTCCTCCCAACAAGATTGGGAATGCCAGTAATGAAGCTCAATCAAGAGGTGCAGTCTAAAGAAAATGATATACAAAGAAGTACAAACCAAAATATTTAGCTATAGCAAACCAGAGAAGGAGTATACAACATAACATAACTATTACAAGAAAACATCAAGAAACTCTTTGATAAAAGGAACAAAGAAAATGATTTCAACATTGGAGAAAAAGTGTTGAAGTGGGACTCAAGAAAAGAGGACAAAGGCAATCATGGAAAGTTTGACAACTTATGGAAAGGTCCGTACATCATTCATTATACAAGAGGTAATAATGCATTTTTCTTATAAGAAATGGATGGAACAAAATTATTGGGGGGTCCTGTCAATGGTAGGATGCTCAAGAATTATTTCATCTAGAGATCTTAGTTTAAGTTCTCTTCATTGTATATAATATTGCCTAAACAAAAACTCATAAAAATTGATACCAGAAAAAAGAAAGAAAAGAAGAAAAGAGGGCAGATAAAAAGAAAAAGGTAAGCCCCAAACAAAAAACAAATATTTCTAAAAGTGTGCAAGTAAAAATGCCCCTACTTTTGAAAAAGTCTTGTTCAATCATACAGCTTAATCATGATTGTACAAATTTTGAATTTTTGCTGATAAGTTAGAAAATGGAGATTTTTGAAACTGTTTAAACTTGGATTATTAGTAGCTAAATAGAAAAATGACATTGGTTCTACAGCCTAAAATCTGAAACTAATGAGAAAAGTGAGGGGTAAGTTATAAATGAAAGATTCAAGACCAAAACCCTCAGTTTTAGTTTACTTTTTGCAAAATAATATTGTGTGTAGCTTGTCTAAAATGCCACAATTCATGACAATCAAACTTCTTAATATTGATTTAGTCATGCTTTAAATTTCATGTTGATAGTTAGTGAATAAAAATTTGTCAAACTGTTTAATCATGGCAGATAAGTAGTTAGGTAGAGAATAAAAGAGCTCATCATTCTAATCTGAGCCTTTGGAAGTCATAAGGTTAGAAATTGATAGTTTTCTTTCAGCAAAAAGATGATGTCAAGAGTTTGCAAGTCTAAAAACACCCCAAAGAATGAAGAAAAAATGTTAGAATAGAATGATGGGTAGGCAGAAATCATTTTGCAGGAAGCATGGTTTTCAATTTTTGAAGGTCACAGTCACAAAATGTTGCATCAGATCAGCATATATAGGATGAAAATCAGCCAAATAAAAACTGGTCACTCATCTACAAAATCTAGAGATCTGAGATAATTGACACCTCCTAAAGGAGCTGCCATCCCCAGCTGGAGCCACTATTAGTCTCCTATATTCTACAGTATCACTAAATGATTATGGATTTTCTATAGTCTGCTGAAAATAACATTCCCTGACTATCATTTATTTTCAGAAATCTCACTGCCTTCATTATTTTCATTTAACCTATTCACTATTTATCACTTTATCTATTTAGATCACTCTCTTTATCTAAAATTCCATGTTTTGACTTTAATCCCTCATTTTTTACCGCTTTCCCTACCCAAATTCCCACTCTCATTGCTAAAAACATCATTTAACCCCTCCCTTTCACTCATTCCCCTCTTTTCCTTTAAAATAATGTAAAAAACCTTTTTTATATTATTTTGAAATAAATTTTAAACTCGGGCCCACTTTAAAAATAGACCCTATCTATTTTTACCCGAGCCCGTTATACTAACAAACCCGATTCCCTTTATATGCTTTGAACCCCCGCTCTAAACCTTAAACCCTATGTTCTTATATAAACCTATCCACCACCCTTATATAAAGCACTTTCACTTTAATACGTCTGGGCTCCACTATGCTTTTTAACCCCGCCACCTCATTAAAATGCCTGATCCCTTCATGTTTTAACCCCCGTTACAACCCTTATTCCCCCCACTTTAATGCGACCCTGGCCCCAACTTATGATAATCACCTCTTCTTTAATAAACTATGGCCCCACATTTCAAACCTACCTGCGATCTACTCATTCCCTGACCACCACCAAATCTTCGTCTCCTAATTTGACGACCATCACGCTCTATCACAAACTTAAAGGCCTGAGGTTTAAAACCTTTGGAGCTTGTGAAATAGGCGATATTTGATCCCATCCTTCCCTCCATGTGTCATCCCTCTATCTTATCGCATCCCTTCATCCAATACCACTAATTTCCTATGCACCGTGCGAAAACCACAAAACCGCTCCCACGCCATGATATGAAACTGCTGACCCATTTGAATATTTTAAAGCCATGTCCTATCACGATAAGCCTTGATTCTTTGCAATAAACCCCTGTGAGGTTTCATTTTGATGGCCTGGGAGGCCATACCCAAACGAATAAAACCAAAATCTACCTTTACCCAGACTCTGTCCATAGATTTATCGAGATCCTCAAAACCATGGCTTGCCTCCTTGCAGAACTCACGTTTTTATTAACACATTGTTTTTTAGTTTTGCAAGTGAGATACATATCAGAAAATGCAGTAATTGATTTGCATCACTGAGTCCAAGAACTATTAAATTAGGGTTCTTTGGGTGATGATCCAGAATGCCTGATTCATTAAAGGATTAGCAGCACAAGATTAATCAGAAGAAACAATGGATCATGACCATTAATGATCATGCAATTACTATAAACACAACGAGAGTTCTTCAAAAGATAGGGTAAAGAAAATAAAGGAGTTTTATAGTGGCTGCGCAGAGAAGAAGACAAAAAATAAAGGCACAGTTAAAGATTAGTTAAATCTTAAAAGATGAAAGAAAAGGTGAAAGGAACAGTTAAGACAAAAAGTAGATAAGAAAGTTTAAAGAAGAGATTTCAATTACAACAAAACTTGTAAAATAAAATAGACAAATGATACAGATAATGACAGTTTCAAGGTTTAAAGACACCTTAGAGGATAAATCAACAAAGAAAATAGAGCCAAATGACTAAGACACTCAACAATTAATTATTCAGCCACATTAGCCACCTATAGCCAAAATTTAGATTTAATGAAGGTAGCTACAATTAATATTTCAGTTAGAGATATTTTTAGCAGCTCAGAAGTTATTATAAAAGTTAATTTTAAAGCCAAAATAGTCAAAAATATCTTAAAGTTAGCTCAACAGTTAATTAGAAAGTTATTATTACAACAAGTCAGTCAGTGATATTTTGGCATTAGGCCTTGCATGGTCTCAAAGGTCAAGATTACATTTAATCTATAATAAATACAATCTGAAACCCTAGAGTAGGATCACCTCCTCAATCTGTAGTTAAATACTACATGTATTATCCATTATTATTTTTGGTTAGTTGGTTGGTTGGTTGATTACTAGGGTAGATTTTGATCAATCTCTGAGCTGCAAAGATTATTGCACTGGAGCATTGTAACTGTTTTGGACATCAGTGATACAAGCACATTCACAAGATTCTTGAGCTATGTTAATGGTGATGTTATCCCTATTTGTTAATGTTTCTCCTTTGTTTTCCATCTTGTGCATCAATTTCTCTGATAGTAGAACATAAATTTTAGATTAAGATATGATGTTTTGGCACCTTAACTCTGTGTGTCACTACTATCTTTATGTTTTCTTCTTTAAGGCCTAATTAAAGAATTCAAGGGTTTCTTGCTCTTTATTCTCACCTAGCTTGTTGCCTTGAGGTTTTCTTAGTAAAGTTTAGATAAAGAACTCAAGGGTGTCCTACTCTTTATTTTCTCTTAAACTGCTATCTTAAAGGCCTTCTTTGAAGTTTCGTTAAAGAATTCAGGGGCGTCCTGATCTTTAATTTCACTGAATTGTTATGTTGAATGTTGTCTTTTTTTGAAAGTAATAACTAAATAATTCTTAACTGCTCTTTAGGATTACTGGATTGTTTTCTTGAAGTTTTCTTAGTAAAGTTTAATTAAATAATTCAGGGCTGTCCTGCTCTTTAGCTCCTCTTGAAACTGTTATCTTAAAGGATTCTTAATTTCCCTTTAGTTTCACTGAATTCACAGCTTACTGTCATATCATAATCATCTTACCGAAGAATATCCACTTGATATACTTAGCTTCCCCTATGAAAAACCTTAAAGATTTAATGTACAATTAAAACATTTTATGACTCCATATCCCAATGGATCAAGCTTCCCACATTCTATCTATGCAACTAAAACAATCAACCAAACAATCAATCAAAACAAACAACCACAAACTTCATAACTAGCCTAAAATCAGAAAACATAAGCATAAAGATAAATTAGATAATCATAAATATAGAGAGAGCCCTCTTTGAGCCTAGGAAGGCTAGGTTTTGGACTCCGAAGTTGTTTGATGTAGTTCCCTGCTACTTGTTCTTGGAAATATTACAAATTACAGGGAGCCAATAGCAGGTAAAAGAGATTTTCAAAAATCTGAAATAGTACATTGCCTATAGGAATTCCTTTCAATAAGGAATTGTTGGAATGTTCTTTAGCCACTTCTCCAATCTTTTTTTCATAATCTTCATGCCTCATTAGTCTGCCATTGATCACTAATGGATTAGGCAGACCTTTTTGTCTCAAAACATCAAAATTATTCATGAATTTGTTCAATGCAAGCTCCATATTTTGACACTTATCCTCAAGTTGTGTTATCAGATTTCTCTTGGAGATTACCTTTTCCACTTCTAATATTGCTTCTATTATGTCAATTATCCCAATTTCTTCTAATTCATGCTTGTTTTTAGAAGAAAATTAATTATCTCAATGGCTTCCATTTCTTTCCAAGCTCTTCTTTGACTTTCTGAATTGCTTCACTAGCTTCCTTTATTAAATATTTCTACTCAAATATAACTTGGATAGAAGGCCAAATATCATTAATAGAGTTAATGATATTGGCCCACAGTTTTTGCTTTTCTTGGGCCAAAGGCTCTGCCAATGTCAGTTCCTTTTCTAACTTTTGTATCATGTCATTCAATCTATTTGATTTTTGTGTTTCAGCCTTATGCAATACCTGAGCAAATTTCTTTTCATCTTCTAGAATTTTTACTTGTTCTTTAAGTCTATTAATCTCAATTGTTTGGATTGACATATCCTGCATTGCTTTAATCAATTTACTTGCCTCAGAATTGGGATGAGCTGATGTTGTTGCTGGTGTAGTAGCTAGTGTAGTTGCTAGAACTTTTGTTATCACTAGAACTGTTGTAGTAGTTGGGACTGTTGTAGCTACTAAAGCTAATGTTGAAGTGATAGGAATGGTAGTAACATGGATTGTTTACATGTTGGTCTGATTATCTTGCACTAATTTTTCCATTTCATTTTCCATCTCTTTTAGTTGAGTTGTCAACTGAATGATGAGGTTCATCATTTCATCCTTTTGATTTTAATTCTCCAAAACTTCTTTAGTTTGTCGATGTTCTGTTGTAGGTAATTTCAGTTGTTTCTTCAATTCATCTATGTCTGCATTCTTCTTCTTGATAAGCTCTTCTGCTCCTTTTATTTCCTTTGGATTGTATCCCACCTCCATGATCAATTCTTCATGTGATTTTATTATATCATCTTTTTCTTGTGAAGAAGCTTTCTCTAGCTTTAACTATGCTCTAATATTTTCTAGATAATTGTGTGGTTTTTGTACACTTCTTTGTCGGTCATAGTGGAATATATCATTTCTCCTACTTTTTTATGAAACTCAATATGATCTATTGGATGTACATCATTAGAAATAACTTCAAAGCTTGTTTTCTTGTAGTCTGGTGATGATTTTGGATCCTACACTATTGGCTGTAAAGAGCTCATTTGCATCTTCCTAGTTTTCTAATCAAAGGCTGAAAGTAACTTGTTCTAGTCACTAGGAGTTTCTTTCCAATATTGGGCATAAGTTGTAGCTTTCAATGCTTCATTATTCAATTTTATTTCTTTCTATTTCTCCATTATATCTTTTTCTTTATCCACTGGTTTTCTTGATAATGAAACATCTGCACTATGTTGCTTCTGAATGATTTGTGAACTAGAGGTTGATGGCTAATGTGTTTCCTCTTAAACTATTAGAGATGAATTATCTCTGACAATTATATCTGTATCAATGAATTCAACTGTGTCAACTATCTCTTCTTGTTCTATCACTAGATTCATTTTTTCCTTTTTCCTGTACATTAGCTTGAATTTGGTATCAGAGGTAGTCTCTGCAGAATGAGATCCTTCCTCTCTTTCCCTTTTTGAATTTTTGTCTCGTGGGGCTGGAGTATCTAGGATGGAACTAGTATCAACATGCTTCTCCACCTCTTGCAAAGTATTTTCCAACCACTCTAACTAGTTGGAATACTTTTCAACCTCTGGTTTTTACTCATGAAAAAAGGGGTCAATTTGAATTTGACTCCTAGCTTAGTTATGACTCCTAAAGGATCATATTTCCATTTGAAACTATTTCTGGACTTGAAATATTGTAAACACTTTTATGCTTGGTGACCAACATTTCTAATATTGCAAATAAAAGGCCCTAAGTGGTTCTTAATCTTATACTAAGTTTTCTTATTTTCTGAAAGAAAATTAACTTCATTTCAATTTAGTATTTGTTTGATGTATTCCAATGCAAATAACCTCATTGGGAGGTATTTGGGAAGCTTGTATGGAGTGATTTGGTTTCCATACACCCTAATTTATGTATGATTCTAGTATAAATACTAGTCTCCTATTCTTCTTTGATATGAAAATTACAACACCTTCTTTATCTCTTCACTGAGTCTAGGTTGAATGCTACTACTTAGAATATTAACAATTGGATAAACAAAAGAATCAATGAAATATTTATAGCTTAATTATATGGAATCATTTCTCATCAAGGATGTATAGAAGACCACAGATTGGGGGTTACCCTCGGTGTCATGTTTTTGAAGGCTAACTGCAAACCTTTATTATTGGAAATATAAGAATAAACGGAACAAAACTGAAGAGTATTTAAATACTTCTTCCTCTAGTAATTTGACTAACTTTTCATGGATTGCATCTTATAGGTATTGGGGCAAAGTTAAATTTTGAAGCTGGAAGTTGACCTGGGAAAAATATGGACAAGAAACCTAGGATAGAGGCATCTACATGTTCATCAGTAAAGTACCCTAAAATGCATGACATCATAGTAGCAATCTATCTGGTTCTCTCTGAAAATATGGAAGCTAAGTATGGAGGTTTACTTTTTCAAGTTTCTATTGATGGAGGAAGGAAGTTTTGGAATATTTGGAACCTCTTCGGAAAGCCCAAATTTAGATAGAGTTTAGTGAGGATTTAAATGGATAATGGGACTTCATCAAGCTTTGGTTGGATTTGTAACATCTAATTTATGGATTGTGTGGTGATTGTGAATAAAATCTCTTGGCTTGGGGTTACTAGAGATATTTAATTGGGAAAATAATTGATCTGGTATATAGTCTAATAATTTCTAGAAACTGAAAATTTTGTGGGAAGATGTACCTGGGTAGGTTTGAGAGCTAGAGGTGGATATCATCCGCTTGGTCTATGAATTTATCATGGCTCCAGCGGTGGCGCTCTAGAAGGTTTAAATTAATGATTGTATCATTTATTTTGAAGTCTTTATCAACAAGAGGCGTGTGGTCAACATCTACCACAAGTGGTTGCAGAGGGTTAACCGATTAAATGTTGTGGGAGGCGATTAATTAGTTCAATTTAATCAATTAATTACTTTCTGTGCTTAATTTAATGGTTTTAGGTGGTTTAGGATTACTTGGAAAATGAAGTTTTGTATTTGGAAGGGGTTTTTGCCACACCAGGGGATTTCTTGGTCTGAAAAGCTTTAATTCTGATCGGTAATGGCTTCAAACTGGGTCAGTCAAGGTTTCTTTTGGCTTTTCTTCCGCAATTTAAAGAACAATAGTGAAAAAATGATTCAGGGCAGGCTTTATGTATTTTAACCTGAGGTTTTTAATCACATGGCACGAGGTTGAATTCAAACATCAGTGGTTTTATCACAATGGGCGGAAATGGATTAGCGGTTATCGCATAAAAAAAAACAGTAAAGTGGTTTCGGGACTGGGGGGTACGATATGTTGTAGGAGTTCTGCGTGGAAAATGGGTGGGGGTGTGAAACCACCCATTTTTCACCCCCCAATTGGTTTTAAACATAAGACAGTTGATAGTGCAAAAGGTTTCAAGAATGGTTAGATCTAGGTAGCACCAATCAGGCAGATGGATGAGTTGGGATGTTTTGATAGGTGGGATCGGGGATGAGTTATGCAATGGGGTATAATATATATGCTGAGGGTTAGTAATAGATGTGGGTTGGGTAATATGAATGGGTTAATAAGGGATCAGGTATTAATATATTAAATTGGAAGGGTTTATATTAAGTGGGTTAAAATGTTTTAGCAGGAGGGGATAATATAGTGGGGCAAGGATATATAATTAGAAGGGTTTAAATAAAGTGGGACCTAGGGATATAGTAATGTGGGGAATTAATACAAAATTTATAAACTATAGGTTATAATAAAATAAGGGGATCGGGGAAATATATTTAAGCGGGTTATGTGAAATATATTAACAATGTGCTAAAATAAACTAAGGGGGGTACTGTATTGAGCAGGGAATAAAATTAAAAGGGAAGTGGGGCCCAAGGATATTTTAACCATTTAAAACTATGCACAAAGTGGGTTTTTGCATGATTTTAATGAAAAGGGGGAGTTAGTAAAGGGGTATTTAATGTTCAAAGGAAAATGGCTTTTATAACTAGGGAAAAGGTTTTAGGAAGGGAAAAGGAAGTTTTTAGGAAGGCGAAAAAGGTTTTTAACTAGGGAAAAAGGTTTTAGGAAGGGGAAAGGGATTTTTTACAAGGGGAAAGGGGTTTTTAGAGGGATGTTAGTGATATGATATGAGCCAATTGATGCTTTCGATGACTTGTAAAAATAATCTACCTACCCTTTATTTACCTTAACATTTTTTCTTTATTTATTGGGTGAATTTGAGCTTGCTGACCCTTTTGTTTTCTTTGGATAAGCAAACTAGCCTACTTCTAACCTTATAAATTCCAATGGCTCAAATTAAATTGATGAGCTAATTTTTATTCTCTTCCTAACTACTGATATGCCAAGCTTAAATGGTTTGGCTAGACCTTTATTCACTAACTATCATTACATGAAATTTAAAATCATGAATAAATCAAGATTAAACTGTTTGATCATCATTAATTGTGGCATTTTGGACAAGTTGCACACAAATTTATTTTCATAAAGTAAACTAAGAGTAGTAGAATTTGAATGTGCAACACTTTCATGATCTAATTTGGTTTATTTTGTGGAGTTCATATTTTATATTCTTTTTTAATCTTTTTTATTTTAGTCCTTTGATTTTTCTTTTAGGACATACCCTATTTTCATTTTTTAATATGGGAAAACATTTGTAGAAAGCAAAAGTATGTACAATATTACAAGACTTAACATAGTCAATTCAAAATTATGATCCCTAATATTATAGGACCCTAACAGTGGCTCCCCTTGGGTATGGCATCTCCTCGTGAGATGTTAAAAACTTTCAGATCAGTGGCCTTGGAATTTTCAATTCGCTTGCATTGGAATTGATTTCTGTGATATCCTTTATTCAAAAATATGATGTTATATCTTTCAAAGCTTAGGGCCTTCTCTTCGGTCTTCAACATAGCAAGATAATCATCCAATCCAATCTAAACATTGCAATGGTATTTACAATGAGAAAATTAAAACAAATGAAGTAATGGTTAATCTAGTGAAAAATAGTGCTTCAACATTCTACCATTGACTGGTCCACCTGGTAGATCTATTCCATCTAACTCCTTCAAGAAAAATGCATTGTTAACTCTGTAACCATAAATGATGTACGGTCCTTTCCATAGAAATTCAAGTTTACCATGTTTTCCTTTTTCTTCTCTTCTGGAATCCCATTTGAGTACTTTATCACCTATGTAGAAATCATCTTCTTTGTTTTTCTTGTCAAATAAATTTTTTATTTTGTATTGAATCACTTGTGATTTGATGTAAAATTCTTTGCTAGTTTGCTGCAAATCATTTTTTTATTTATCCTTCAGATTTCATTTGGTTCTAGCAGCTCTTGAATCATTTTCATCACTGGAACTCCCAATGAGGATGGAAAACGAACATCCCTCCCATATAGAAATTCATAGGGAGATGTACCAGTAGATTTTTTGGTAGTTAGTCTGTCTGCCCATAAGGCATTAACCAGCCTTTTATTCCAGGTCTTCTTGTTATCTTCTAATAGTTTCTTGATGATATTAACTAGGATTTTGTTTGATGATTATACTAATCCATTACCTTGAGGGTAATAGGAAGTGGAATGGCCAAGGTTGATATGGTGTTTATTACAAAAGTCTATAATTTTCTCAGATTTGAAGGTAGAATCATTATCAGTAATGATTTTTTGTGGGAATCTAAATCTATAAAGGATGTTATTCTCAAGAAGAGATAATGACATAGTCTATATCTTTTATAGAAGGAATGGCTTCTATCCACTTGGTAAAGTAATCAGTAGTTGTCAATATCCATTTATGCCGGTTTGAGTAGGATGGGTGAATTTCACCAATGATATCTAAACCACATTGTTGAAATGGAATTTATACAAAGATATGTTTGAGGGGTAATGGTAATAATTTCTTCTTCCCTTCAAAATATTTGAAATTTGTGACAGGATTTCACATACATTCTGACATCTGAAAAAAAGGTGGGCCAGTAAAAACCTACCCTCTAAATTTTATTAGCAGTTGTTTTCCAGTAGAGGTGTTCTCCACAGTCTCCTGCATGAAATTTTTGCATACTTTATCAAATTCATCTTTTAATAAATATTTTAATAGAATTCCACCATGATCTTTCCGAAATAAAGTATTATCTATGGTACAATATTTCATTGCTTGCATTTTCAAGAATCTGCCTTTAGTTCTATATAAACGAGGAGGAGCTTGTAGATTGAGTAAAACAAATATGATTTCTGCATGCCACAGTGAATCTATAAAAGCTTCATTGATTTGTGGAGTCACCATCTCTTCTTGATCATCTAGTTGAGAAATGAAAGTTATATCTAAGGCTTGACAGTTTGATTCATCCATGAGTTTGGCTAAACCTTGGATTTTAATCAATTTTGTAGGTTTTATTTCAATGTCATATTCCATTATAGTGGAAATACATTTAACTCTTTTCCCATCAGACCCATTTTGAGTTAGAATTTCCTTTACAACTGATTTTGGAACATATGCAATTATGTGGGAGTATAAAATTTTGTACACTCTAAAATATTTTATATTTTTCACTAAATCAAGTGCCTGTTTTTCCATAATATTGTATTTTAGTGTTTCATCTCTTAAGGATTTACTGAAAAAATCAATGGGTTGTTCATAACACTGATCATTCTTTTACAACAAGACTACTGCAATAGTGTGTTCTGAAGCAAAAGAAAAAATTATAAAATCTTTTTTGAAATTAAGACTTATGAGGAGTGGTGTTTTAGTGAGAGCTTCTTTGGTTTCTTCAAAAGATTGTTTAGCCTATATTGTCCACTTAAGTGTTGAATCCTTTTTTAACATGTTATTTAATTCTCTGATTAGTTCTACTAAATTAGAAATGAATATTATAAGAAAAATTATTTTACCTAAGAATGCATGTAATTATTTGATGTTTCTAGGATGATTGATGTTTAAAATTGCCTCTATTTTAGCTGGATCAATTCTAATACCTTATTTTGAAATTATTTTTCCCAAGAGTTTAAATTTTTCTAGTCCAAAATTTATCTTTTTAGGTTCAAGGAAATGCCAAATTTTCTACATTTTATGAAAACTCTTCTCAAATGATCGATATGTTCATTATCTATTTTGGAAAATATTGTGATGTCATCTAGATAAATGACTAAAAATTCATGAATTTTATTTGCAAAATATATATCCATAGCTCTTTCGAATGTAGTTCTAACGTTCACCAATCAAAAGGGAATTTTCAAATATATGAAAGTTCCCCAGGGAGTGGTAAATGGATTCTATGCTTGATCTTCAAGTTGAACTAGGATTTGGTTGTATCCATAAAATCCATCGAGTAATGAAATTTTGGATAATCCTACTACCCTTTGTTGAATATGGCCCATTTTGGGGAGAGGATGGTTATCCTTCAGTGACACTTTGTTTAAGTTTCGAAAATAAAAACAGAGTCTGATTTCCCTTGTTTTCTTTCTAGTAGGGACTAAATTAGAGACCCAATCAGAATATTTAATGGGTACTATGATTTGTGCCTCATACATCCTTTTAACTTCTTTTTCTATAAGTGGCATAAGAACATGATTAATTCTCCTAAGATTTTGTTTAAAGGTTTTCTGATTTTATTTTATGGATATTTTATGTTGGATAATATTGGTATCATAAGACTTGAGGTCTTCAGACATCTTGAAATTATTTAAACAAGATTATGTACTTCAGATTTTCAGCTAGAGGTATTGCTTTGGATATTTTGATAAGCTTGGGTTTTTCTTTTGTTCCTATGTTACATTCTTCTATGTCTGACCTTAAAGGCTCCATTTTGGATTTTCTAGATACATCATTTGAGTCAAAAAGATCTTCTAATGGGGCTAATCCCTTAGGAAAAATGTTATATTTAAGGTTCAAAATTTCTAATTCATCATTGGTTATTTCTTCTATTTCTACTACTTCAAATTTATCTATTTCTACTTTAGTGAATTTAGTGGGTTTTATTTTATCTCCATCACTTATATCTATCTCGCTATTTATGGTGTATTCTAATGTACAATTAGTATCTCTATTACAGTTTTGAAACTCTCCCTCAAAATTCATCAAATTGTAGATTTGTGAGTTTTGTGAAAATATTTACCAATATTTCCAATTATCGGGTATAGTTGGCCTATGTCTTACCTCTGTAGTGTACTGGTGAATTGGCTGAAAAGGTAATCTGCATGTGCTAGAAAAAGTATCCAAACTATGTGTCTGCATGTTTTTCTTTCTTGGAATAACATGAAAGTCACTTTCAAGAAAACAATTAATCAAATCTATAATGGTTTCTCTACATTGGCTAACTCTAGGATTATTCACAAGATACTCTCCTTCGATTTTTTTTATGATAAATTTTGAGTCTCCTATGACAAAAACTCTCTTGGCTCCAATTTTTCTTACAATTTGTAGTCCTAACACGAATGCTTCATATTCTACCATGTTATTAGTGCATTTAAAATCTAGCCTGAAACCATGTCCTTCTGAAGGATCGTTCTCTAAGTTATAAATCCATACTCTAGCTCCTGATCCTAATCTGTTTATAGAACCATCGAAATCTAAATGCCACATAGACTCATGAGTTATATTGTCACTGTCAATTTCTTTGTGTTTCTATTCTACAACTATGTTTTTATCTTTTCCACTCTCTGAATTACATAAGATAAAAGAATCCATATCAGAACGCAGAGAATAGATAGGATACTTTTGTGGTTTTTCTACACTAGTGACCATGTATTTCATCAAAGTTTCTCTATAAATATTTTTTGGCTGACCAAATATAAAAATTATAGCATATGACATGTCTAACTGTAGTGATCCCCATAATTTTTCTCCCCATGAGTGAGATAATAACATTCCATACTTTGGAGGGATATCAACAACTACAATATCCATGATAATACTATTAGCTGGGTATTGGACTAGTGTTACACACAGATCTTTTATCAAGCCAAGGAATTTAACTTGACTATAATCAAAATAAAACATTTCTTTATATGGTCTAGTGATGTCTAAGTTCAGTTTTTCCATGACATCTTTTGGCATTAAGTTGTGAGATGCTCCTAAATCCAACATTGCATTATGTAAGATTTTATCATGAATGTTCAAACTAATGTAGAATGGAGGGACACCTCCTTGTTGATGTTTACCATTAACTTCAGGACCAAATAATAACTCTCGTTGATCATCATTGAGGTTAATAACATCTTCTCCTTCACCTATCTTTAGTGTTTCAGTGATTTGGGCTTTGTATGAATTACTTTTTACTATTTCTGTTAAAGAAACAGGTATTTTCAATTTGGCTATGTCAAATTGAATATTGAATGGTACTTGAGATTTTCCTAACTGAATGATTTCCTCTTTACCAATTGCAGTTTCTGTATTTTTGTCTTTTTTATCCAGAGTTGGTATTTCAGTTTGTGTTTCCACTATTTTATTTTCAATTTTCTTGTCTGGAATAGTTTGAGTGGTAGTTGTAGTCTTAGCAGCAGTTTAATTTTGAGTATCACTATATGTGATGTCTACAATATTTGGAGTGGGAGTTTTTTGAGTTTCTATAGGGAGAATTTGTAGAAATTTGCTTACAGGAGCTTCTATTGTTTTCTTGGTTTGAGTTTGGACTATTTTCTTAGTAGGGGCTTCTGTGTTTTTCATGCTTCTAAGGCTATATTTTTTGTGAACTTCATATATTGCAGACTCATAGCCTTGTTTGTAGTCAAAGGACTCTCCATATTCTAACTGTAATTGTTGTAACATGTATAATTATTGTTCTTCTTGGGTAAGAAAAATAGTATTTTCATCATTTATTCCCATTAAGTTTATTTGGGTGTCCTGGTCTTCATCATTTTGTTCAGAACTCTCAACATATTTTTCCTGAAAAGGTGGTCTAATCTGTTGATCAGGTGCTACTTCTTATGATTTACTAGTATTAGGATTTTTCCTAAAGTTTGGATTTCTAATTTGATGACCTTGTTGATTATCCCATTGAGGTTTTCTTTCCATGTTTTTTTAATCTATCCATTATTTAGCTAAACTATCTATCTTAATGTCTGATGTGGATGGTTCTTCCTTACTAGTCGCTCTTCTTTCATTTCTTATCCTATCTCTACTAGCTAAAAAGTTAGCTTCTACAGTAACTGCATCACTTTTCATTTGTTCTAATGTTGTAGGGTTTCTTTCCCTCAATTGATATGACATGTCAGCATCAAAACCATCAGGAAATTTGATTAGGGCCAAGTCTAGTGGGGGTCTGACGTTTATTGGAATTTAATTATAGATATTATTAAACCTAGTACAATAATCCTAAACGGATTCATTAGCATATCTCCTAATGTTTTCATATTTAGACAATATTTGTAAAGGGTTTTTCTTCCTTTCCAATCTATTAATGAACAATTGATGAAAAGTAGCTAAATCAATAATATGGTTGGTAGGTAAAGATTTAAAACATTTCTTAGCATCTCTTGCTAATGTTTCTGTAAACAATCTCATTTGAACATCAGCCTCATCAATTTCATGTAATTCAAAGTAATCAATCATTTTATTTACATGTTGTTGAGCAGTATATTGACCAATATTATCAAACTAAAATATTTTTCTCTATTAATCCTGTGGCATGGCATGTAAAGGGGCCTGTAAGATGAAAGGAGCATATATGGCTGCCATGGCTAAGATTCTAGCTTGATTACGAGGTGAAGTGCTTGGAAATGACCTTGAAGCGCTAGAAGATATACTTGGAGCACTAGAAGATGTACATGGAGCAGTAGAAGATGAGAACGAAACTTTAGGTTGAAGAGGAAGCTTGGGGATGAATGGTTCTATGGAATGAACTGTAGTGGAGATTATAGGTGAGGTGTAGCTAAATGGATATGTTTTTACAGTTTTGGAAGGAGTGGTAGAATGCTTAGGGGTAGCAGTTGTTGGAATAACAATTGTCGTTATACCAAAACCTGCAAGCATTAGTCTCCGCTACAATTGCCAGAGTTAGGATCCATGAGAGGCGGTTAGGCCATATCCCGAAACATGCGGGGAGCATTGACCTAATTGTCCAACAATCTCCCCCCCAACGCGAGCCTGGTGAGTTTCAAACTTGAGACCTGTCACTCTGATATGATCTTTTGGAATCACAATTGCCGTTAGACCAAAACCTGTAGGCATTAGTCTCTGCTACAATCTCAAGATTTAGGATCCACAAGAGGTGGTTAGTCCATGTGTCGAAACATGTGGGGAGCATTGACCTCAATGTCCAACGGTAGTGTTGGAAAGGTAAATCCCCTCTATAGACAGAGGAAATCCCTCTAGCCCAAGAGTGGGTCTAGGAACAAGAGAAGAAGCTAAGGTGTAGGTTCTTAGCTAATGGATGAAATAGGTTGGGGTAGATTGACCTACCTGGATTCCAACGCGATTGTCATAGCTGTAGTAGTGGTGGCGTCTTGATCTCTGTCTCGACAGGTTGCGTCTTTTAGAAACGGTACTCGTATTCTTGCAAAAATATCAAAGACAAGATTAATATACAAAACAATAATTTCATTCATAGCTAACTAGTCAGTCAAGGAGGACTAAACACAGTGTGTAAAATAAAGCATATAAACACCAGATGGGAACCAGACAATAGTCATGTATATATAAATAAAAGAAAGAAATTAAAACTAGAGCCTTGATTTCGGATCATCCTTCAGCGGGTTCAGTCAAAGCGTGTCTCAAAGGATTGTCAGGAAATGGGACAAGGTGAGGACACAAGCCTAAGCTTTCTCTCGACAAAGGTATCTTTCTGATCTATCTCCTTGACCAAAATGTTCATCAATTCTCTTCCGCCTTTCAGCTATGATTGTTAAGATAGTGTATCAATGCGAGATATCTTTATTTATAGAGGGAAATAAGGAGGTTGGTATCCCTACAATGGTTGAAGGGAGGCCTTATCCTTTGCGAGGTTTCCCCAAAAGGTGGAAACAAGATTCCAAAGGAGGTTGGTCATAGTTATTCAGTCGAACCACTCATGCTAACTCACCCACGAAGCTGTTAGGATATAAACTTCTCCTCTATATTTAAAAAATATTTCAAAAATAAGTTGGCACGGGTAGCTAACTAGGACATAGCGCCAATGGGTGTGGGGCCCAGTGCTAATCTTTCTCATTTGTGCGAGGGCATAACGGTCTACCAATGCTAATGCAAAAAAATGTGTTTTTGATGGTCTGCTCAGGAAATCATCAACAGAAGGAAATTTGTCCTCATGGAAAGGGATACAATGATGGTCTTTGCAAGGCATGACACTTTTTATTAGTCATATAATTGATCCTCCAATATGCAGGATGGGGATTGCAGGGACGGTAACAAAATGCTATGTAACATATGCCCCTAAAGCATGATGTCCGAGAGAGAGGGAGGGGTGAAATGCTTTACAAGAATGCGTTCGAACGAAACACCTCTCTCGGAAAACCTACAATTACAAATACAACTGATATCTCTGATACATGAACATGTGGCATGGGTGTAGCCATCCATAATAGAGTACATACAAACTGCGATTCGAGGTATGGACGCAGCCATCCAGTAGTAAGGATCAATAAATAGACTCAGGTATAGTCACAACCATCAAATCAAAGAGTCATGCATAAAGTCATGATAAACCATAATATCCTGTAGCGTAGATCTTATCAGATAAAACCCAGGGTATTTTGCTCCATCTTGACCGTAACATGTACAAGTTCAAGCATGCGAATATTTGAGCTAAAGTCGAACATGGAAGAAATTCACCAGATTACCAGCTAATGATGAAAGTTGTTAATAGGCACAAGAGAAATAACCATTAATGAAAATCACTCTCAAGGTAGAATAGGTACAATCCATAGAATGTGAACAGTGATCTGGCATCTAACACCCGCAGAATCACTTGATCGAAGGCCAATGATGTGGACTTGTCATCGAATGTGAAGAACTTGCCATTGCGGCATGCAAGCTCCAAGCTACCGGAAGGGAGTCTCTAGATCAACATCCTAGATAATGAGATGAAGTTGACAGGAAGTGATCTGGTGAAAGGAGGAAAATAATGTTTCCCACATCATTGACACAAGACAGAGGAACATGATGATAGTGAATTAGGACCAAACTGAGGATCAGAGGAAGGTTGAAAACTGCAGAGGCAAACTTCTCTTGAACATATCAGCAACACGACTCTGGATTTGGTAGTATTTGACATCAAGAGATATGAGGTCATGATGACATGGCGAAGAGCAGATGAGAGGCCAAAATAGATTACCCAAAACCATGGAGGAAAAAATGACAAAATGAGATGTGTCCAACCCGACACGAATGCAATTGAGAGTCATGTTCAAGAGAGACATACTGCCGACACAACTAAAGACTGGTTCCATTTTCCCCCACCATTTTTGGTGAGAACCCAAATTATTTTTGAAAAAATATCTTGAATGGGATAGCATATGCTTGTATTGTAAGTTTTTCCTACATATAAATCCATCCTAGTACATTTTACGAGCCCTAGGAAGGAGGAACTTGAGTACGTCATGGTGACGATTTCTGATGTCATAAGGATTTAAGGAGTTTGACAAATGAAGAACCCATAATATTTTCATGTTTAGAGAGTTTGAAAAGAAGAAAAAAAGAAAACTCCAGCAGGTCCCTTTCCGTAAATAGTCCCTCAGATCCAAAAAGGTAGAAAACATTGTCTGAGAGAACATCTTAGTTACAATATGCTAAGGTATTCCTTTTTCGTAAATAATCTATCCCAACCCAAAAAAGGGGTAAATGCATACTAGGAATATATAGTTTCGCTTTCATTTAAAAATTTCAAAACGACAAGAGTCTCAGCAATATTTTCAGTTTTAGAGAGTCAGAAACATGGAAAATTTTAGGGGCTAATATTCGCAGGTGGGCTAATTTCCATGCCTTTTCCAAAAAAAAGATTCGCCAATTCCCATTTTTTTTTTAAAATTGATTCGCCCAAATTTTATAGTATAAAAATATTTTACCTATAAATCACCAAAAATTTATATATAATAATATAAAATGATTACAGAACTAAATATTTTTACAAAAATAACATAAAAAATTTTACAATTCACATATTGGGGACTACTAAGATTCGCCAAGTTTTTAAACTTTAAGATCAACGTCCATCCTTCAAAATTTCCCTGGTCAGAAAAGAGCTAAAAGATAACTCCATCACTGAATTTTTCTTTTTTTTACAGATTCAAAAAAAGTATAAAATAAAACTCGTTACTTCATCACTATGTCATTAAAAACTTGTCGTTGCACAAGAGACACATGTAAAACCCATTTCTCGGAATAACATATTGAAATAATAAAAAAACATGTCTTAAAACCTATTTAGGGTTTTGAAAAGTTATAAAATACCAAAAATGGTAAAAAATAATTACTTTTCACTTTTTACCTCTTGTGGAGCAATAGATACCCTTTTTAGACTGTGATTTTGTGGTGACGATAGCGGGCAATTCAATAGACCAATCTCGAATTCGTCAGTTCTAGGTAAGAGTTATCATTCCTCTTTGAATTTTGATTGTAGTTCGTGCAACCCTAAATTTGGAAGTATGTGGGGGAATTCTAAAAATTAGGTCTCGACGGTTGACGCGAGTATTGGGCACAGACTTGCGCCAATCACCCAATATTTTGAACTATGGCGCGCCAGTTGGCGCGACTGTTTCTAAAACAGACGCGCCAACCGCACAGACCATTTTAAGATTATAATGAAAGAAAGTAGGCCCATTTTCACCAATCAAACAACTTTTAATTTTGCTAATGATATTCATATGAACATGTTTGCAGGTGTGAAGTGGAAAAGTGGTGATCGAATGGAAAGAACGAGAACATCGTGAAGAACATGAACTTGCCATGGATAATGAAAGATGCATGGAAGCTCTTAGAGATTTTGGACTCAAGAAATTCTTTATGACATCGTGCCTCAGAGCTCAATCGGAGTTGCTACAATACTTAATTAATATCTGGGATGAGGACCAAGAAAAATTCATTCTTCATGATCAGGAACTTGAGATCGAAGTTTTAGACACCTAATTCATAACAGGGTTGTTGCAGAGGGGGGCAACACTAGTCCTGGCTGGCACTTGGCCCACCATGGAGAACATGAGCATGGTAATTGATAGGGTATGTCGAGGGGCACAGAAAGGATCAGGAAGCGAAAAATTTGATATTCATATTATCCCAGATTTGGCACTGAAGGTAGTGCTACACACCATCACACAAGTTGCGGGATCGTAGGCACCACATGAGGCCACAAAGACATAGTTGCTTCTTGCTGCAGATTTCTTGACACTGACCCTCTACAACTAGGCAGAGGTAGTGACCATCAACATGAAGCATCAACTGATGAAATGCAAGAAAGGAAAACTGAAGCAGTTTAGCTATGGGTTTATCTTGGTATTGTTCATCCTGGAATGACTACCAATCGTTTAGTGAGAGGAAGTGATAGTTCTGACACCACCAGCACGAGAACCACAGATGGCCCATGGGGAAGCTCTGATTCCAAGGTCAGGGGGTGACCAACAGATGTCCCAGAGACCAGATTTTTTCGATTGGCTCCGCCGACAGCTAATTTTCATGGAGGATTGGCCCTGCTCTATCACATATTTCACTGGTCATCCGAACCTCCCACTCCGAGAAGGAGAGGATTGGAATGAAGTACTTGGTAAGACTCATTTTTTATTTTTATGAGTATTATGATTTTTTTGGTTATGCATGTTCTGATATTAAATCCATTTGTTTGAAAATGTTGGCCGAGAGAGATCTGCAGGTATGTCTTCGATAGCAAGGTGAGTCCCTTGCAAATTTGATATTGCCCCTCATGGTGAGGGAGGAGAGGAGGAGGAAATATTGCGCAACCTGGAGGGAATCTCCCGTGGGATCTCGGACTATGTGTGATTCAACGATGTTCCTCGTGCATACTAGAGACACAATGTAGTGGTGTCAAACCGAGTTCATCGCTTGCTGAGGTGGCTTGTACGAGCAGTGACATGTTATCATGAGCGTCACGACGAGTAGAAACCTAGGTTTTATTTCCGCATTTTTTGAGAGACATGGTGTCTCAAGATGTAATAGAAACACACATATTTTCTTAACTTATGATGCACACTGATGCAAACATTGGATATATATATATATATATATATATACATCTATTTTCCCATTATAGATATTTTTCATGTGATGATGATTTTTACAAATTGTGTAAATTTCTATCTAATACAATGTTAGTTGTTGTATCAGTTAATGCATTCATTTGCCTAGGAATATGTTGATATGTAATGTGATAAAAATGTATTTCCAGCAAACGAACACGTAAATACAACCTTAAAATGTGAGGGTTTCTAACTGAATAATGTCCATTAAGTTGAAGAACGACAAGCTATGAGTCTAGATTTACAACCAATGCATGAATGCCAATGGAAATTGCCTCGATTAATAGTTCAAGGACAACACTATACTCAGCGAAAATTTTTGTAGTTCGTCCTAGACAAATACCTTGAAGAACTATCAACTCACTAGAAGGATCTGTTAGTTTCCTATATTAATATTATAGTCCCTTATTTTTGTTAGTGTAACCCCCTTATTGTTATTATTGTACCCCTGTAACCCCCATATTGTTATTATTTTTCCCTTAAATTATTATTGTTAGGTCGGCTAGGATTACATTGTGGCTCCATGGACTCCTATATATAGAAGGAGGTTTTGGTCATTTGTATCATCAAAGAATTTTTCATTTATGTAATGTATTGGAGGTTTCCCCCTCGAAGTGGCTTATTTCTAAGGCGTTGATATCTCTTTTCTTCTATTTTTGGAGCTGGTTTCCCAACATTTGGTATTGGAGCTTTGGATTCTATGGTTTCGCTGCTCCAAACAAGTCATCATGGCATTTTCGCTATAAGTTTTTTTTCTACGAAGGTTCCGAAGCTGAAATTTTTAGAGTGCGAAGCCAAAATCCTGAGGAACATCGTTGCAAAATTTTAGAGTTTCGTTCGTAATATTTTTGGAGATATGATCTGTGGAAGGTAGGGCTTTTTGCAGGATCCCGAATTTCACTTCAAAAGGTCATCGCGGAATTTTCACTATAAATTTTGTTCTACTAAGGTTCAGAAGCTGAAATTTCTATAGCACAAAGCCAAGATCCTGAGGAACATCGCTGCAAAATTTCAGAGCTTGGTTCACAATATATTCAGAGATATGATCTATGGAAGTTAGGTCATTTTCATGATCCCTAATTTCATCTCAAAGAGGTGATTGTGGGAAAATCTTCATAACTCTCTCTCTAAGCATCAGAATGGAATTCTATAAAAAGTGACTATAATTACATGGACTCTAGTTTCCTATCTATAAATTTCAGAGCCAAAGGAGAAAATAGTGATATGTGGCAAGTTGTACAAGTTCGCTCTACTGAACCAGTCTATAATTAGGTCATTGTGGGACATTGGACATAACGTTTTATTGAAGAATCCAAATCAAGTCAGACTTGTGGCATTTGAATGAAGCTTCAGAGGACTACTACAGGGATAAATTTTAGATATTGAGGATCTACAATTGTAGATATAATTCAATTTCAATATAGAGCTCTGCAAAAGAAAGTAAAAGGTGTGTATTGTTTTCCCAAATTGCATAAGTCTTGTTTGAAGAATCAAGTTGAATTGATTCCAAGGGCATATTGTAGAATAGATATCAGTATTGGTTTCTAAAATGGCCCCTAAAAAGAATTCAACACCCATTAAGCCTTTAGAAGGCTCTACTATGACTCATGAAGACTAATATTGGCAACATGACCTGTCCAAATTACAAGAGCAAGTGCAACAAATTTCGCTCTTGCAAAGTGTTACACCAATTTTTGGTCATCTAACCTATTATCATTAGATGGACCCAAGTACACCATGTAAGACCAATTTTACCCTAAGTAAAATTGCTTTCACTATGTCAAATAACTTAGTAAAACACCTTTATTAAGTTGTTTATGGTCTAAACAGGAAACCCCAAAAGGAAATAATAAACAAATCTATATTTGTTTATATTTCCTCAAAGAATAATTAGTTAAACATCAATTTAATTATTATTCTTGAGAGAGAGAGAGAGAGAGAGAGAGAGAGAGAGAGAGAGAGAGAGAGAGAGAGAGAGAGAGAGAGAGAGAGAGGTCATATTTAACCCAAAACAAGGAAATTAATTAGATAAATCCTTATTTATCTTATTATTTTCTAGGAATAATTATTTAAACCTTATTTAAATAATATTCCTTGTTAAATTCGACTAAATCATTTATAAATAATTGAATAAATCATTATTTATTTAATTATCATTCAACCACTTCCTTAAAATGATAAATAAATCATTTTTTATTTATTATTTACAAATAAATGGATTTGACCCAAGTCAAATTCCTTTCCCCTCCAACAAATATAATAAAATATTCCATAAAAGGTGGATGTAGATTTGGTTAATATTATTTTAATCATGCACCAAGATCTAGAATGACCTAATATTTTGTTATAAATAGAAGGGTTTTTCCTATGATTCATCACCTTTTTTTGCCTCTTAGATCACTCTAGATCTATACTCTTGGTCTGACTTTGAGCCATTATCATTGTCATATTTTTTATTATTTTCTTTGTGAGCTCCCTTTCAGTTCTTTGTTTGTCTGGGTTTTCTACACCAACAAGAGAGAGAAATTCTAGATCTGAAGTGCTGAGGACTTCCAAGAACCCATCCCATTGAGGAGAATTGGAAACACCTTTCTTATTTTCCTCCCAGGTGCCATTAATATAAACTTCTTCAAAAAATATTGTTATTGTCTTGTCTATTGGATGCATGGACCAAAACCTTATTTTTACTGCTTAATGTATTTTTATGCATAGATATGGATTTTTGCAGCATTTGTCTTGATCAACTAACTGCATATCTAAAGATATTAGTAGCCATATTTTGCTGTTAGGGATGTTTGTTATGCACAGCTAAAAGGATCTTTTTTCGTACACTTACACTAAGGATTCGTCCTAACAACTGGAGACTCCACACGGGTTTTCAATTACGACCGTTGTCATTTTTTATATTCTTGCATATCCAGCTACTTCAAACCCTAGGTTTTTTCTTCAAATTTTGTTTTTACTATTTTTATGTTGTTTTTCACCCATAAAACCCTTAAATATTAAAATTTCTAACTTCCGTGTGTCTCTGGCCATATTGCGCAAGTAACAGACAAAAGCCGCAACTGAGACGCCAACTTCTTCTTAAATCTGCCGTCGAGAGACCCGGAAGTGCAGGTCGCACTTTTAGGCCCCAAACCTGTGACCTGGACTGCAGGATGCACTTTTCAGCCACAAAACTACGACTTGGACAGACAACAGGTCAGAACCTGCGACCTGCACTTTTTTCTGCAGATTTTATGAAAGTTTTCTGGGTTTGTCTGAAGCTTCTGTCAGGGTTGTCCAGCCTTCGTCTCCACCCATTTAGACCTTTTCTTCTTCTATTTTACTCAACTAAGTGGGAATCTAGCCCCCTAGGGCTTCAGTACCCTCCAATTTTTGTGGAAGAGTTCTAGCTGTTGTAGGTGTCTAAATTTTCAGAGTTTCAGCCTTTTCTTTTACAGATCTGATACCTCCTCTTCAGATCCCTTTTATATAAGCTATTTTTCCATCCAAATCACCTCATATCGTTTTGTTTGGGTTTTCCTTTAGGGTCAGCTCCTTTTCCCTATTGCCTTTAGCTTTTTGCCTCCTCTTTCACAGCAACCATGCCTCTGTCTCTTTGATGTTTTTTGCACCTCTTTTCAGTAGATTTATCCTTTAGATCCCTGTCCCTCCCTACCTTAGATCTATTGTCTTATTTTCAGTTTGTGTTGACTAGATTTTTTCCTCTGTTAGACTAGTTTTTGAGAGACCTGCCTCCCTGGGTTAGATTGATGTATTGTTAGCTGTTAATTTTCTGATATTTCATTATTATATACTGTTCTTTGCAGGTTTATTTTCAATTACGTAGCACACTTTTTCTTTTTCTCTCAAAATGTATGGGTTTAAAAATTGAAATTAACACATGCCACACACTCACCCTAAGTGAAGAAGAGCTTGGTTAACACCGCCAGGAAAAGAATTTAAAACATTGTAAAATCAATTGACACTGCACCTCTCTGCCTTCGTTTCGACATTGTAATCACTTGATTCTGCTCCTCCCTGCCCTTGTTGGTCTTTCTTCTTTCCTTTGTGCCATGATTTTGCTGTCATCATTGCACCCCCAAGGAATATATCTCGGAGACTTCTTGGCCTTCACCCTCAGTTTCCGGTTGGTCGACCTACTCTTGCCCACCATCATCGAGTTAGTCCTCCTCCGAGTCTGCACTTAGACTCTTCTTATGATTCATTGGGTTCTCCTCTTACCTCAGGTTCAACCCCAGTCACCTTCACTATGTCTGGTACAAGGCCTAATGCTAGTGGCTATCCTCACCCTAATGCTGGGAATGCTACTAGTGGAACTGCCACAAGAACTACCTCGGCTGTCCCCTTGATCCCTTACATGGCAGGCCTCAGTCTCCCCGATTTCAATTAGTTGATCAATGACCCTATCCGCCATGATGTTGGTTGGCCTGCTATGCCAACCAAGCTCCCCTTTGACATTCCCAAGTTCAAAGGCATTGCTGGAGAAGATATAACCAACCATATCCGATCTTTCCACCTGTGGTGTTCATCCAATTCCATTACCATTGATTCCATCTGTCTTCAGTTGTTCCAATGCACGCTTACAGGCGAAGCTTCTAAGTGGTATGTTGATCAGACCGCCTCTTCCCATACCACCTTTGCGACCATTGCCCAAGCCTTCTTATCTTATTTCCAGCTCCCTCTCCGATACGACACTGGTACCAAACTATTGAGTTCTTTCTGTCAATCATCTGCGACTCGCCTATCCAATCATGCTCAGGAATGGTGGAGATGAAAGAGCTTATGTCGAGCTCCTACCTTTGAATATCATGTCTACATGGACTAGTTCCTTATATCTCTCTTACCTTCCATCGGCAAAGATGTCACATCGCATTTCCCTCAAACCGAGGAAGCCGCCCTCCAAATAGCCTTGAAATATGACCTCATCTATGCCCAGTCTGGTTATGTTTATACCGTCCTTCCTGACCTCCCCAGACCTGGTAGCACTAACGCCCCGGGGGCATCTCATTCTTTCAACGGTATCGTTGGAGCTCTTTCTCATCCGTACGCTCAACCTCATATGGGCTATGGTCTCCCTCCGGGAGGGGCCAACACCTCCAACACTTTTCCCCCTTCAAGTAGCATGTATCCAGGATACGACATGCCTCATCCTTTTACCTAACCTCCTGCTTACCTCAATGTTTCCCCACCTAACCATTATCCTTATCCACAACCTAGTGCTCCAGCTCCTCCAGCATTTTCACCTCTGCCTCCCTTGCCTTCTCAACCCCATCAACAACAACTAGCACCCTCTCCAGGGCAAGTATTTTCACAGCAGGGCATGACTAATCCTCCTTCCTCTCAAAGGAAGAGGAGAGGAAATCAAAACCAATATGCCCCTGGTACTTGTGGACCCAATCCTCAAGGTATTGACTCTAACGCTGCTAACTAGCAACAGGGCACTCAACCCAAGCCGGACAGGCCTATTCATACAAATAAGCCTTATTCGTGTTGCGGTGTTTACGGTCATTACAATCACGATTGTCCCCTTTTACCATAGATGCAGCAGATGTGGGAGTCTCAAGCCACATTGCAAGGACAACATGCCTCCCCTACTACTCCCCCCAATGTGGCCACTACACAACCGGTCGTGTTTACCAATCCTTTCCTCCAGTAAGGATTCATGGCTACCCAACCACCTGATGGAAAGGTGGCCACTCAACCTTCCCCTTCTGGTTCCTCTGATTACTAGATCCTCATGATGAACTCTGATCAACCTCTAACCATCGACCTTAACCTTCAAACTCAGTCCTGTCAGTACCCCAAGCCTCCCGCTTCGTCTGTCCCCGAGTCACCTTCTTCCAATTCTACAGATCCTCTTTCGACATCCAATGGTCCCTTGCATATCCCTCAGCCCAAATTTGAGGTTCATACCAATATTCCTAAGGGACCATTACGTTGAAATGATTATTCTAGTCGAGCTGCTCATTCATATAGCATAGTAGATGATTTGGGACAATCTCCTGCTACCATGTCAACACTGAAACTCCTCCAGTCGTGCCCTTCTCAAAAGAAGGCTTTACTATCTGCCATGGGCGCTATAGATCCTACTGATGGCCAATTGATTGTTTTTGATGCCCATCAATTAGAACATCCTCCTCTTCCTACTTCTGTAGCCTTCCAAATCCCAATCAAAATCCGGAACTCCAACATTTCTCGGTGTCTCATTGATGAGGGGGCATCCACCTATGTGATGTCCACTTCGGTTTGGAAACAACTTGGATCTCCTGAGTTGGCCCCTTCCACGATCACCCTTCAGGCGTGAGATGGCCACGCCTCCCAGCCCATTTTCCTATTCCGTAATTGTCCTATCACTATTGTGGGAAAGACTGTTTGCGTTAACATGGATGTCATCAACACCCCTCTAGATTACAACATTCTCTTAGGGCAGTGCTACACCTATGCCATGTCTGCTGTCCCATTCACATTTTTCCACAATATTTCTTTCCCTCATAATGGAAAGATAGTCACCATTGACCAGTTGACATATCATGAGCCAAAATCTCAGACCTCCCCTGAGATGACCATCTCTTCTGTAGCCAATAAGCAAGCCGTCGATTCTTTGACCAGTGTCTCTCCCGGCATCTACAAAGACTCCTCTTTGCTTGGAACCCTCCCTGGTCTTCCTCCTCCTCCTGTCTCTGATCCCAACTTATCGAATGTTTGCATGATGCAATTGTCTCAAGTTGCTCTCAAGCAGCCTGCTTCATCTAGTCAGCAACCTCGCCCTCCGTTGCCTGCTCCTAGCGCTTCTTGTCAGCCTTCTGGACCTTTTCCTTCTAACCCTTCGCCTACAGCTAGTATCCATGAGCCTATTTACCCTCCTAGATCGGTTCCTCCAGGCCTTAGCCACCTTGGATCCATTTCGCCTGGCCATTACCCCTCCAGTCTGATACCGTTTTTCATTCCACCTCCTGGAGTGTACTCGGTACCTATCATGGCTACCCTATCTCTTCCTAACCTGACCCTAGGGATTCATGTCTGGTACCTTGATCCCCCAGCCACCACCCTGCCTGATCATCCCAAACCTTACCTTGCTTTGAACCCAGTTCAATCGGTCCCCATCACTTCTCCCAATACCACAGTGCCTCACACACCTCAGCAGGAACCATCTCCTGTTGTGACAGTATCGGGAAAAGGGGGCAAAGCTCACAGAAAAGAAACTAAGGACAAAGCTACCCTGACAAAACCTGCCCCTCCTCGGTCTTCAAAGCATACCATCTAGTGTGCTTTGTGTGATGTTTTCGGTCATGCCACCAATACTTGTCCGAATTTGCCTCAACTTAAGTCCATGGTCAATTAGAAGTTTCTAGAGTCTGATATCCCAGAGGTATATGTCACTATACCTGATTCAGTCCCGAAACTCAATTCTTTGTGCAAAAATCACCCTTGTGCTTTGTGTGATTTCCATGGCCACTATACTCACCTATGTCCACGCCTTAAAGAGTACCACTCCTCTTTGGAAGCATTTCGCCAATTCGAGGCCAAGTGCAATGCGTCCACCGCTCCCTTATTTGCGTGTTTTGCTTTGGCAAAACCAGAGGACACGAATGCTCCCATTTACATTCCCCCCCACGCCCCCTGATGTCAAGATGACAGAGCCTTCCTCCACCATTTTCTACCTATCATCATCCATGATACCCTCGGTGGAAGTCCCCTTAGAGACTTCCCCTGATGTTTCGCTTGACCTTTCTTCAAAAATCACCCTGGGCTCAACATCGGTAGATTCATTATCTGCTTACTCTTCTGTCACCCCTTGTGATGATGCGCATGTGAACCTCTCTTCTCATGATGATGAGTTAGGTAGATTTGTCAGGTCAGGTGGTCTTTCTTCCACCAGTCACCCCATCTTCTATTATGATGACAACATTATGGAAGTAGTCACCACCCCTAACTTTATTTATCCCCCCTTACAACGAACCCATGCATTCGAACCACATACACCTTGTGGCCATTCCATTGACACCCAATGTTTGGGTAAGGGGGCACCCATATTTGAGAGACCAGGAGAAGCAATTCTACACAAATATCCTAGTGTATTTGGTCGCGTTGACTCTAGTACCATTATTATTCCACATTTAGAAGAACCTCCAGAGTCCCATATCACTTCAGATCACTCTAGGGATGATACCCCTCATCATTCTTTTATCTTACATAAACGACCTAGTCCTTTTGACATTTTTTTTTACCAACCTATGAGTTTTCTCGGAGAGCACCAGTTCATTATCTCCAAATCCTCTCTTTGGGATAGTGACACCATGTATGCCAACCTAGAAACTTAAAGTCCATTTTATTCATATATGCAGTACCAAAAGAGATTGGTAATTCTCCATTCCCTTTCTCAAACTGCATAACCATAACGAAAACAAATGGCGCACCACATCATTAAAATGTGTTTATATTCCCCTTTTTTTAAATACATTTTGGCATGACGAAAACATGCTTGGGGGCACCTATGCCAAAAATCCCAGACCTCAGCCAAAAAAAGCACTGAAACCCCCTTTCTCTGACAGGTCGCAATTTTTAGGTCATTTCTTGGGACAGGTCACAGTTTTCTGCCCAGTACCTGCTACCCAGGTTGTAGAATAGACCCCAAAAAGTGTGACCTGGCCTGTTCACGAGCTCTGGGTACCTAAACTGAAATTTAAATCCACTGAAATGAAAGAGTAGGATTAGGCCTCTTACCTACAACTGACGGATCTCAATTCCAACTGTCGATTTGTCTGCTACAATCACTATAAGATTTAGGGCCTTCTCTCCTCACTACATTCACCATAGCTCCACATGCAAATGAGTGAATTTGGAAGGAAAATGCCTTATTAAAAGAAAAACCCCTGATTTTTCTTTCGCCTGTTGCGGCCAAACCATAGCTCAGTTTGATGAACCGTCTGTACCATTGGAAAGCTCTCACCGAGCCCTCAAATGGGTCTCTATTATTTTTTAGTGATTTGATACTTCACCACAACACAATTTTTCCAAGAAGCATCACTTTACTCCTCCTCAAAATCGAATTTCTTCACTTGCAACACTCGTACTAGGGGCACCACTTTGCCTCCATACTTTTCCACGCTCGTGTTGACTTTCGTCGTGAGTTACCATCTTGTACTCATGTTTTTATGGTCTCCATTGGACCTTTTCTCTGTGGCAACACCATCGAGTCACCCTTGTTTATAGCATCCGAGTTGAGTCATCATTGCATTCATGGAGTCTATCCTGCGTCCCTTTGCATCCTGCTATAGTCCTCCATCCTTCATTGCTTGGTCCCTCTCTTGTGTCGCACATTATGGCCTTCAGTCCCACTGTCCCCTATCCCTCATGATGTTGTGTTAGTCACTGCCAGGTCATCCATGCTCTTTATGCTCTAACAAGGGAAGTTGTTCATTCACTACTGAGTACCCCTCATTTCATCATCATCATTGGTGTCAGTCTGTCAGTCGCTCTATTATTTTCCTTTGTGCCTTAGATGAGGACCTCTTATCACCTCACCTAAGGTGGATCTCCTTCTTTCGACATCAGCTTATCCATTCCAGAGGACAGGTCTAGAAGGCGGTGTATCTTGGTTCTAGCTTCCATTCTTGTTCGGCACCTCGAATCAGGCAAAGCGACTCCTTACAGTCCTTTGACTTGATTTTTTCTCAGTTCCAGCTCCTTCCAGCACGATCGAGATCCATATGCTTGATGATTCAGTGATGCAGTAGATGATACCGATGACTCCCAGGTGTGTGTGAGATGTTTTAGCCCTCATGAGGGGGTGGCCCTATAGGTAGCCCCCCACATGCCTGGATGACCTCTTCATTGTAGCCTTAGATTTAGCTCCATATATTTGATGATGTCAGACTTAGCTGCTTACAATGCCTTTATCACTATAAGAAAAAAGGACATTGGTGAGGGTCATGCTTGTGACGGACCTTTAAGGTCCGTCACCAATCTCACATATGGTTACAGTCCTTAAAAAAACGTCACTGTAAGTGTATATAGTGATGGTACTTTAAGGTTCATCACCAAAGCCATTTTCAATAACACTTTTGGTGAGGGTCGTTAAAGGCCCATCACCAATTCTCTCTTTGGTGACACTTCTAGTGACGAATTTTTAATGACCCTCACCAATGCTCTTTTTGTTACTTTTGGTGACGGTTAAAACATTTTCGTGACCATTGATCATTCCAATGAGTTTTTGATGACGCTATATGCCTCTTAATATTAATTTTTCAAAAGATAACGATTTAAGTCCATTATTGTGGAGTATTTTTTATGATATTTCCAAGGCCATGTTGGTTATAATCAGTCAATTTTTTAAGAAGTAATTAGTATTATCATTTCCCTCAAGTAATCACTAGTCGAATAGATTTTTCCTATGAGTCAACACATGATTCATATCTATTAAGCTTATTATCTATAAAATTCCCTTTAGATAAAGTTCCACTAGTGTGTATAGGAAATATATTATTTAATACATAATCAAGCTTTGCCAATTCTATTAATGAGAAAGACCTAACACTCCTCAATAATCTGGGCACACCTTAAATGAATGCTTTGTCACACACTAACATTGCTTAGCACCTCACATGTCTTGGAACATCTTTGTACCTAGAAAATCTTGTCATGAAACTGATGCCCAAGCACATGGTGGCATGCGCTAGCACAACATGGAACTCTCCTAGCATGTGTTAGCATGCATGTAGTCCCTAGCATGCCCTGGAACACCTTGGTTGAATGCATTGACATACATTAGGCGCACTTGGCATACAATGCCACTTGGCACGTATTGGGACCTATTATTAGTGTGACTAGCATGTCCCTTTTGAAAAAGATAAAGTCCTGACTTATTGACCCTCTTATGTGTTCATTTCCTTACATTTTGGATTGGTTCTTCCTTTTGTTGCCTTGACACTTCTTGACACATATTGACATACCCTAGCACCCTGCACATCCTTAGCACCTGACATGTATTGGCATATCTTGGAAATATTTGGAACATATAATTAGCACACCCTAGAACTCCCTAGCACACTTTGGCACTTCTTTACATGCCTTGATATTCCCTAGCATGCCTTACCAATGTTTAGCATACCTTGTCACTCCCTCCTTGGCATGACATCTAGCACTCATTAACACTAGTCCCTAGCACACGTTCCTCATATTCATTAACTTCCATGAATTTTGACCTAGTGCTCCCTTAATGTTTTGTCTTATTACTTCTTAACACTCCTAAACATGAATTAACACTCTCTAGCACACCTTAGCAGTCTTCCACATGCCATTCCACTTCATAGCATGCATAACAGTCCCTGACACATAGTGGCGGTTGGCACGTGTTGGTGCTTGGAAAGTCTTAAAATGTATGGAACACGTTGAGATCCCTTGGTATGATTTGGCACGATTAATATTAAATTTATTTTAGATCAATTTTTGGAAAGTATATGAGAAGCAACAAAGGAAGACTTTTCACTTAGAATGCACTAATATTTTTCACTTTGCACCTATTGGTGCATAGTCATGTTGGTGTGCCTAGCATACCCCTCTTAGAAAAGGTAAACTGATGACTAATTAACCCTCTTATGTGTTCGTTTCCTTGTATTTTAGCTTGTTTCTCCCTTTTGTTGCCTTGATAGTCCCTGGCATGCATTGACACATCCTTGCACATCTTGGCATGCCTTATCACTTGGCACATCTTATCATGTTTGACATGCCTTCGCACTATCTGGAACATCTTAGCATTCCCTAGAATGCGTTGGCACTCATGTCCTCACAACAAGCCTTTACATTTTTTCACAGCTTGGGAACCCAATCAAGTCCTTGGCTACTGTAGTTCATGTGAAAACGTTGGTCTGCTTCAAGCCCAACAACTTGACCAATTGCACCTACTACAAGTAGATTATGCCTTGTTCACCTAAGAATTGCCTATAACTCATCTTATGCCACTCATTTCCAATATCAACTTGTCCCACTTAACTATTTACAAAGACAAGGATCACATGATCTAGCCATGGCTATAAAACAACTAAGCAACATAGCTTACACAGGCAATATTTCATATGTATGTTTAGTTCATATAAACAATAGAACATTAACTGAGAGTTTGCAAGAACCACAAGATTCACAAGGCACACAAGATATAAGCTAACACAAGCTGAGTGCCCTAAAACTTATACACAACAATGTACAATATGCAATTATCTAAAATATTTTAAAACATGAGCATGTATCCAAAGTGTGCCACATCTCATATAAAAAAAATAACTAAAGGAAAAACAATCTTGCACCTAGCATAAAGTGATCTCCCTTTGTCTAAAATTGCTATGTTGAACCCCTTATAACAACTGTAGGCTTGCCTCCTATAAATCATATTCTAAACTTCTCCTAACACACTTCATTCTTAACACATTTTAATTCTCTAACACTCCCTTGCGCACACTCTTATTTGTTCCTTTCCATGCATTTTTACCTATTTATCCCTTGATATGCCCCAACACTCCCAAAAACTCTAGTTCAACATGCATCGGCATTGTCTGACATGTGTTAGCATGAATTTTCATTCCTTTGCATGCCCTGACCCTCCCTATATATCATGCCCTCACAACTACCCTTAATTTTCAACTTGGGAACCCAACCAAGCCCTCGCTTGACTACAAGAGCTTGACCAAATTATAGTTACTACAACTAGACTATATTGTTGAATTGTGTAGCTTGGGAGGTACTCCACAAGCCTAGTGAGATGGCTTTGTGTGAGTTTGGTCACAAAAGGCTTTGTGGAAATAGAAGCAAAGAAAATGGATTTTGGACCCAAGTGTAAGGTCCCACCTTACCTACCATAATTATTATAGAGAAATATTAAATCAAAATGCGATATTTTTATTTATTTATTTATTTATTATTTTATTATTTTATTTATTATTTATTTATTTATTTTTATATATAGAAGTTATTGGTGTCCTTTACACTACACCCTAACTTCTTCCAACTTATCTTCAAAGCTACAAAGTTCAAGGTTTATCAAGATCCAAAAAATACAACCATAATTCTTGCTTCTCAAGACTAAAATCACCCTTAAAATATAAAGGATTTAGTGGGATAAATAAATGTCAATCTTTATGAACCACAATTTACAATAAGCTAATTGTTAATTCTATTGTAATTAAATGTGTTCAAGAGTGACTAATATCATGCTTATGAATTATTTTCTTAAAAGGATAATTTAAATTATATAGAGTTGGCATCCCATAATTAGGAATTCATATGTGAGCTGATATTTCAACAAATTACTTACCGCAATTTTGAATTTTCAGCAAGACCCTTTAACTCAATGAGTTATTATACTAGAAATACCTTGATTGCAAATCTTAAATTAGCTTAAGCCTTTTGTTTTATGGACGGTTTATAAACGTAATTAGATGCAGCCATTGAACATTATGAAAACTAATTTACAAGTATGAAATGTACAGCCATTGAGTCATTTTGTCAAACACTTACAACCATTATCTCTTTAAGGTGTTTTCACAATAATTAGCTAACATGAATCCAAAGTTAGATGACTTCTTTTTTTGTAAGTTGTATCAATGATTGAACTTAAGATATTAATAGGCTATCAGCCATATTCATTGTTGAATCTACATCAAGGAATATAATTATTTAAAAATTTCAAACATAGCTCACAATGTTTTAAGGTACAGCCATTGAAGACTTTTGACAAATAGTTGGCAGTCATAAAACAAGTTGCCATAAGGTTATTTGAATTTTTAAATTATTAACCAATTATACTTTTAAAAGAAATTTCCAAGTGGTTAGCCTATATCAGATTCATCACTAAAAATTATCAGGCAGTTCCAATATAGAAAAAAAAAACCAAACAGCAAAACAAAACAGGCGTTTCTACATGCAACAGCAAATCTGCAAAACAGAGCAGATTTGAGAATCGATGTCCGAAACCTTGATTTGTGGAATCAAACTTGGGGTGAAATGGCCTATTGGTACGGATACCCCCTGAAGTGGAGCTGAATCGCAACAGGGAGGCCCAGAAATGCGATTCTTGAAAACAACAACTACCCAAGAATCCTAAAATCTCTTTTATGACTTCTGTCAAACACATGGTATGGAAAATTATCTAGAGCTGTAGAAAGAGAAGGAGAATAGAATTTAAGTCATTAAAACATTTTTATCCAATTCATAACAGCCTACTGGATTCATCCATTATGACTTTCTTTCAATCGACTCAACATTATACAAGCAAATACTTCAACAATCGTTACTAAATTTCCTCACATTTGGTGCAACACTTAATATACATGTAAGTTTCAGAAAACAACCAAACAAGCAAAAGCTTATAAACAAAAAAAATGCATAATATAATTTGACCCACATACTTGATAGTGAATTTGTACACTCGAAGAGGCTGGATGTATGCTCCAGCTCCAAGAAGAGCATGCTCCAATGCCAATACCCTTACCAAATCATCATGAACCACCCGGTTTTCCTCCCAACCATATCCAAGAAGAACTTCTCCCCTTGGAACCCCCGAGCTGCAAAAGCTCACAACCAGTATCACAATACAACAATAGAGAGAGAGAGATGCAAGGCAACTCAGGAAGGTAGTTTTCACTTCCTCTAAATACCACTCATGTTCAACCTCAATAGACACTTAGTAGATTAGTAAGGAATCAAGATTTTCTTTGGAAGAAATTGGATACTCTCCATATCTCTCACAACCTTCCTCAATTCTCTTCCACTCTTGGCATCCTCTTCCTCCCAAGTGAGAATACATGAGACTCATATATAGGAGGAGAAAACCAATTCTTGTCATAAAGGAGGAGTAATATGCATGCATTGTATTCCATTTAGAGGAGTGTAACTTATGCCATTAAGGAGAGGTATGCATGCCTTTTTTAAGGAGAGTGTAACATATGCATTGAAGAGAGTGTAAGAGGAATATTTTATGACATATCTTTAATGAGTGTAAGAGGAATATTTTATGACATATCATTAATGAGTGTAAGAGGAATATTTTATGACATATCATTAATGAGTGTAAGAGGAATATGCCATTCCTAGATGAGTGCATAAAAGAGAGTGCAATGTAATATTTAAAATAGAGAGAGTTACTTAGAGCCATGATAGTCATGAAAGAGATAGATGTGAATTGATTGAATGGATAAAATTAATTTGTAATTCCTTTTAAATAAAATATCATAGTCTCATAAAAGATAATGATAATACTAATAATATTGAGGATTAAGTCAATATTGAACTAGTAGGATTGATTAAAGATAAGTTAAGTTAATTTCCTTCAACTGAGCTTGATTACTAATTTATGCAAGGAGATTTACTATTTTTGGAAAGTCATGCTTGAGATGCTAGACATGACTTTCTATTTTTAGAAAGTCATTCCAAAATTGCCAGATTGAGATTTATCCATGAGTGGTATTTTTCTTTCGGAGAATAGGGATTCCGCACCCCTATTTCATGCATCTCCGTGCCTTAGTAGATTGAGGACTCCACGCCCTGATCTACTCCAAAGATCTAAGATTCCATAACTTGATATTTTTAAATATTTAGGACTCCACGCCCTAAATATACAAGACTCCACGTCTTTATATTTCTTGGATTTAGGACTCCACGCCCTAAATATACAAGACTCCACGTCTTTATATTTCTTGGATTTAGGACTCCACGCCCTAATTTCCATGCTTTCTCATCTACTGTGCTTTGAAACTCCACGTTTCTCCTTATGATACTGATTGTGAGCTTTTACCCATTTGATGGTTCGTTGGTAAGGCCTTGTTTGAAGACCTACATACATCACAACCTCATAGATCAAATGAATCATATGAAAAAATGAAATTAACTTAACCACATTTTACCATGAATGGTGCATGACTTCCACAGTCATTTATCCTTGAAGATGATATGGTCCCCTACCACATCCTGCTCATTACAATGTTAGACATATATATAATCATGCAAGTCATGTATCATCCATAAAACATAATTTAACCATTTTTTTATTTTTTTTATTTTTTTTTTCCACATAACCATGAGCATCCATGGGTTTATGTGTCTCAATCCAGGTTCTCCATCCATGTCATACACCTGATACACAAGTCAGATGCAAAAAGAGAGACATATGCATACCATCATATAAAACACATAATCAAATATACCACACATAAGGGAAAATACAACTACATAAAACATTTTTCCCAAACCAAGGGTCAATATTCCATACATAAACCATGGATATAAAACATTGTTACCCAATATAGTGATCACTATGACATACATAAAGATAAAGAGGAAATACAATCATATATTTATAAAATGTTATTCCTCAATCTAGTGATCAGTATTCCATATATATATAACTCATCAGAAATAACCCTAAATAGGAGTGACAAAATATACTAGGAAAAAAAATAGGACACTACATAAGACAAGCTTTAAAATCTAAAAGAAAAATAAAAAGGAAAATTAATATTTCCTAAGGTCTAACTCGATAAAACCCATAAGTTCTAGAGGGTTCCTAAGAGGTCTAGGAAAAACTATTTAAGGAGTCCTTAGGATGAAGGAAATAACATCAAGTGATAAGGAGCTCATTTGATAAGGGGGCGAAGAGACATGTAGTCCTAAAGAGGCCATGATCATTATCATGTATAGATTTCATTAAGATGCCTCAATATGATTTTGCATGATATAATATTAAAGTTATTTGAGATAAGTTATTGAAAAGTAGAAGAGAAGTAACAGAGGATGATTTGGCACTTAGAATGCACTAACACTTGGCACATCTTATCATGTTTGACATGCCTTCGCACTATCTGGAACATCTTAGCATTCCCTAGAATGACTTGGCACTCATGTCCTCACAACAAGCCTTTACATTTTTTCACGACTTGGGAACCCAATCAAGTCCTCAGCTATTGTAGTTCATGTGAAAATGTTGGTCTGCTTCAAGCCCAACAAATTGACCAATTGCACCTATTACAAGTAGATTATGCCTTGTTCACCTAAGAATTGCCTATAACTCATCTTATGCCACTCATTTCCAATATCAACTTGTCCCACTTAACTATTTACAAAGACAAGGATCACATGATCTAGCCATAGCTATAAAACAACTATGCAACATAGCTTACAAAGGCAATATTTCATATGTATGTTTAGTTCATATAAACAATAGAACATTAACTGAGAGTTTGCAAGAACCACAAGATTCACAAGGCACACAAGATATAAGCTAACACAAGCTGAGTGCCCTAAAACTTATACACAACAATGTACAATATGCAATTATCTAAAATATTTTAAAACATGAGCATGTATCCAAAGTGTGCCACATCTCATATAAAAAAAATAACTAAAGGAAAAACAATGTTGTGCCTAGCACAAAGTGATCTCCCTTTGTCTAAAATTGCTATGTCGAATCCCTTATAACAACTGTAGGCTTGCCTCCTGTAAATCATATTCTAAACTTCTCCTAACACACTTCGTTCTTAACACATTTTAATTCTCTAACACTCCCTTGCACACACTCTTATTTGTTCCTTTCCATGCATTTTTACCTATTTATCCCTTGATATGCCCCAACACTCCCTAAAACTCTAGTTCAACATGCATCGGCATTGTCTGACATGTGTTAGCATGAATTTTCATTCCTTTGCATGCCCTGACCCTCCCTATATATCATGCCCTCACAACTACCCTTACTTAATTTTCGACTTGGGAACCCAACCAAGCCCTCGCTTGACTACAAGAGCTTGACCAAGTTATAGTTACTACAACTAGACTATATTGTTGAATTGTGTAACTTGGGAGGTACTCCACAAGCCTAGTGAGATGGCTTTGTGTGAGTTTGGTCACAAAAGGCTTTGTGGAAATAGAAGCAAAGAAAAGGGATTTTGGACCCAAGACAGGCTTTAAAATCTAAAAGAAAATTAAAAATGAAAATTAATATTTCCTAAGGTCTAACTCGATAAAACCCATAAGTTCTAGAGGGTTCCTAAGAGGTCTAGGAAAAACTATTTAAGGAGTCCTTAGGATGAAGGAAATAACATCAAGTGATAAGGAGCTCATTTGATAAGGGGGCGAAGAGACATGTAGTCCTAAAGAGGCCATGATCATTATCATGTATAGCATTCATTAAGATGCCTCAATATGATTTTGCATGGTATAATATTAAAGTTATTTGAGATAAGTTATTGAAAAGTAGAAGAGAAGTAACAGAGGATGATTTGGCACTTAGAATGCACTAACGCTTGGCACTTGACACTCATTTCCACCTAGTGTTGGTGTGCATAGCATGCCCCTCTTGGAAAATGTAAATTGATGACTTATTAACCCTATGATGTGCTCATTTCCTTGTATTTTAACTTGTTTCTCCTTTTTGTTTCCTTGATAATCCCTGGCATGTATTGTCACACCATTGCAGATATTGGCATGCCTTAACACTTGACACATATTAGCATATTTTACATGCCTTCAAACTATCTCACACATGTTAGAAATCCCTAGCATGTCTTGGCACTCATTCCCTCACAAATATCCTTACATTTTTTCATGACTTGGTTACCCAATCAAGTCCGTAGCTACTCTAGTTCATGTGACATTGGTCTGCTTCAGTCGTAACAACTTGATCAATTATACCTACTACAAGTAGATTGTGCCTTGTTCACCTAAGAACTTCCTATACCCCATCTTAGGCCAGTCATGTCCAAGCTGAACTTTTCCCACTTAAGAACTTACCAAGACAAGGATCACATCTAGCCATGGCCATAAAACAACTAAGAAACATAGCTTACATAGGCAATATTTCACATGTATGTCTAGTTCATATAAATAGTGGAGCATTAACTTAGAGTTTGCAAGAACCACAGGATACATAAGACACAAAAGATATAGGTCGGCACAAGTCAAGTTCCCCAAAACTTATACATAACAATGTATAATATTTAATTGCCTAAAATAGTTTAAAACATGAGCATTCTGCCAAAGTGTGCAACATTTCATATAAAAATAATAGATAAAGGAAAAATAGTGTTGTGCCCAACACAAAGTATCCCTATGTTTAAAATTGCTTCGTCGAGCCTGTTTGCACTCTATAATTTAGAATATTGGCAAAACTAAACTATAAAGAACAACATAAAGTCGCTTTGGAGTCTAGGACCTAGCCTTCTTAGACTCAGAGAGGGCTCTCTTTGTTTTATGATTTAAATTTATTTAACTTGTTGATTATACGTACTGATATTAAGCTAGTTAGAGTGATGGGGGTTGTTTTTTTGATTGATTATGTGGTTGGATAGATAGGGTTGCAAAAGCTATTCCATTGGGCGATGGAGTCAAAGGCTGGAATGGCACATCAAAATCAAGAGCAAATCACAGGGCAAGCTAACTATGCTAAATGGATTTTAAGAGCTGTATGAATTATGAGGTGAAAGAAACAGTAAGGTTTCGTAGTTTCTTAAGAGCAATTAAGAATTCTTTAATCAGAATTCAACATAAAACATTTAGATTTTAAATGCAGATAGAATTAAGGCACTTTGACAACGAATCTTAATCTAAAATTTCTTATTTACAATTAGATGAGAAGATACACAGCATAGAAAACAATGGAAGCATTTAAACAAAGATGAAACACATCACCATTTTGACACAACTCAAGAATCCTGTAAACGGTCTTTGATTATTGATGTCTAGCTCCAAAAATTAAAGTGCTTCAATAGTAGTTCTTATAATACAGGTGCTAAAATATCCAACCTTTTATAATGAGAATTCTAGTGGTATTTAACTAACAACTAAGTCGGTTTTCCCTAATCTACCCTGGAAAACTTTCATTGATTACAATTTAAGCATAAAATGGACAAGTATGGCCATGCAAGGCTATGATGAGGTGAATTTGTTAGCCACCGTTGGTTGTATTAACTTCAATTACCCTTCTTGAATTATAAGGTGAACACAATTGGGATTTTAAAATTCCAAAAAGACAAAGTGAGGCAAAATTGATGTCTGTCCCAACCTTTCTTGCACCGCCTTGGCTGGATCATTAACTCTAGTGCGGTACTGATTGCTTTGTTGTCCTAATTTCATATTTTCTGGCACTATTTTTATGGAAAATGGTTGCCGAAATATATTATCCTTGTTCACATCTAAGAACCATCATCAAAAAACAAATTCCTGAAAATCTTGGGATGTTTGTCATGCCGTGAAAAATAGGCGAAATTGCTGAAAATAGAGGTAAAATCAGACATTTTTTTGTCCCCAACAGTAACACCTATGAAAAATATGAGATATTTTATTGTTCTTTGCCTCGTTCTGGTTAAAAACCTCTCTTTTATTTTCAAAATTCATCTCCAGCGCTCCACAACAATCGCCGCAAAATCATGACCAACACAGAAAAAACGGAAATCCGAAAAATAGGGTTGAGAGATGGCTTTTGATTATCCCAACTGAAGACACCTGTTCAAAATCTAGGAGAGGATTTTTTTCTTCAACTTGTGCTGAATAAAAACTTCTCTCCTTTTGTCAAAATTCATTCCCATCTACCCGGAATCTCCCTCGAAAATGAACTGGTAAAACTGGCTAAAAAATGGTTTTTCATTTGGGGAAAACGGTTTTGCCGGAGAAAAATGGTATTTCGGACCCTTATGAAGTGGTAATATAAAGGGGGGGTGTGAATTAATGATATATTGACACATAAGGGGGTCCATTTCTTGAAAAACATTCGTTTTGGACCCCCCCTTCAAGGATAAAGTAAGGAATATTGTAAAGGGGGGTCAGAATGAAACGTAGGTCGTTGGATTTAAAGATGACAATGGCATAATGCGGTGGAAAGACTTTGATTATTGTCGGGTATTTTGCCTATTTATTCATGAAATGAGATATAAACCTCGTAGTCCCTAATTGACCTATTATACACACAAAACATAGTGACAACTCGTTCACCCAGACCTAAACTTATGTAGAATTTAGTTATGAAGTGGCATTGCATCCACGCACTTCGCAACCTTTACAGTTAATTAGTTTATAAAGAATATGATCAGCGATGTGATGTGATGGGGTGGTGACATGGAAGGTAAATGACGTGGAGGGTAAGTGGGATGGGACCACATTGCACATCACAATTCGTAGCATTTAGTTATAAGCGTGGAAAATGTAAACTCTAAAATCTGTGAAGTACGATGCGTGGGGGAGGAGATGAGTGACGTGGTAGGGAAGAAGTGGGACTGGATCGCAGGCATACTTCAAAATTCTTAAGTTTTATTTATAATCTTTGGGGTTAACTCCTTAAATTTGCGAAGTGCGGGGAAGAGGGGCCGACTGGCATTTGGTGGAGTGTTATGAATCGACGAAAGGTTTTTAAGCGGTCAGTGTTATGAAGTTTTATATGATATAAAAATGTATTGCAATGGCTATGTAATGAGGAGGAGCTGCTGAGGTGCGGCCGACTTACCACATCACAAACTAAATAAAATAGATTGCGGGCACTCACAAGGTAAAACAATGTGATGTGATATTGCAAATCAACGATCGCATTATTTAAATTTCAGTTCCAATGCCAAATACATAAAGTCTGAAAAATGCGATGAGGGCCCCAATTTGATCGTGAAAGGCGAAAGAAAGGTAAAGTAACATATATTTCAAAATGGAAGATGAAATGGAAGAGAAGCATGGCAGGGAATGGGTTTCAAAGCATGGGAGAATATGGAGGAAACAAGGGGGACAAAGAGGGTGAATGAAATGAAATGGAACAAGGGTAGAAATGAAGTTTGATCCCCATCACACCTTGCCAGCAACAATTTTTCTCCTCTCCACTGAACTATAAGGAAAATTGATTCATTTGATGCTCTTTGATAGTAAGGGTCTCCCTTTCTTCTCTGAAAATAAATGACAGCCATAGAATATTATTTTCAGTATATGAACAATATTCTAATCAGTGATCAATCACCTTGTGATACTGTGAAATACATGATTCTAACAAAGCCCCTTATCGCAATCGTAGGCTAGTCTCTTACAAATCCTATTATGAACTTTTTATAACACACTTCATCCTTGACACACTTGAATTCACTGAGACTCCCTGGAACACACTCTTATTTGTTCATTTCCATGCATTTTGACCTAGTTCTCCCTTGTGATACCTTGACACTCCTTGACACTCCTCAACATGCATTGACATTGTTCATCATGTGTTAGCACGCCTTTTCATTCCTTGGCATTCCCTAACCCTTCCTAGTTATCATGCCCTCACAACTACCCTTAATTAATTTTAACTTGGGAACCCAACCTAGTCCTCGCTTGACTATAGGAGCTTGACCAAGTTACGATTACTACAAATAGACTATGTTGTTAAATTGTGTAGCTTGGGAGGTACTCCAAAAGCCTAGTGAGATGGGTTTGGGTGATTTTGACCACAAAATGTTTTGTGAGAAAATAACCCAAGCGAAGGGGCTTTCGACCTAAGATGAGGTTTAAAATCTAAAATAAAATTAAACAGAAAATTAATATTTCCTAAGATCTAAGTATATAAAATTTGTAAGTTCTAGGGTGTTCTTAAGAGGCCTAGCTAGGAAAAGCTATTTAAGGAGGCCTTAGTATGAAGGCAAGAACATCAAGTGAGAATGAGCTCATTTTATCAAGGAGGCTAAGAGAGATGTAGTCCTAAAGTAGGTCTAGTTAGAGGTTTGAGTAAGTGTTGCTAAAGGGAGGCCATGATCATCCACCAAGAGTAAGATCGTCATGTGAGGGTTCACAAGAATGTCACATACCTTAAGGGGTTCAAGATAGGAAGTAGGATGGCATATTGTGGTTCTCTTAGGGAAGATAAAGCTCAAGAGAGGCGACTCATGAGAATTTGGGCATGTGATTTCAGTGGTGTTTTTGTGTGAAGTCTGCATCAAATTTTGAAATAGTAGAGAGGGTTGATACCCTAGCTTGTGCTGGTTACTAGGTTGCGAGGTCTGTGATAAATACCAACACAAATGGAGGAGGTTTTGCACTAGAATTTAGGGCCATAACAGAAGTAGTCACAGGTGGAATATTGACTGAAGTAATCGCAGTTTGAGGGTCATAGAGATCTAAAGTTCAAGTCAAGATTCAGTCAAATAAATGACCAGAATCTATGGATCCATATAAGCTAGGCTGAGTCTCTTATATAGGAAAGAGTTTTACTTTTTGCTATGGGTGGATATGGTTTGTTCTAAAGCAATTAGAATAGAAGTATAATTCCCTATTTAGGCCTAGCATGTTCAATCCATAAGGTATGTCATTAATAATGTGAAAAATTTGCATAGAAGAAGAGGGGTTGTGACCCTTAGAGAGAGGTTTATCTCTGCAATATATACCACAAATTTGGAAGATGTTTTGCATAAGTATATGCGGAGATAGAAAATCCAAAGGAAGGTGGAACCTGAGTAGAAAATGGAGCAGAATAAATGTGCCATATGAGGAATGGATTGACATGAAGAGGAGTTGATTTTGTTGGACTGTCCATACAGTTTTGGACAGAGATTTGAAGCAGCCTATAAACAGTTAGTGAATGGACTGTTAATGGATGATTTGTGACCCTAGTTCAGTCATCTACAAATTGTTAGAAGGATGATAAGGTGAGTAGTTCAGATTTTTTCATAGATTAGACAACATAAAATTGGCACACAAGAATAGTGATTTTGACAGGACTCAAAGCACTATTAGGTGGCATATTTGAAGAGCCCTAGATGACGACAGTGTTGTGGAAACTAGATCAGTAAAAAAATTTACTGTGGTTGGGAAAATTGATGGCAGTCCAAGTACAATTGGAGGGTTGTTAGGTGGCTGTCAAAGGAGAGCTCTAAGTCTTGTACTTGTGAAGGAAAACAAGATTGATAGAAGGGTAGGTGTATTGGGCCTAAGGACGTGCAGAATTTGAAGGACTAAAGTAGCAGTCAAATGGGCTAGACAACTAGCCCTATTTCACTGTATTGTAGAGTATTGTGTCATTGAGAAGAAGGGAAACCTCCATATCCCTAGACTTGTCCTCTTGGAGCAGCAGTATGTCAAAAGTGGGTGGACCAAAGAGTTGTTCACAATAGAGTTGTGAATAGCTAATCGAAAACTTTAAGTGTTGGAAACCTTAAAGGAAAAAAGAGGTAGATAGAGGGAATTGTTTTTTGAGCCGAGTTCAATAACATAAAGGAATTTAGCTCATTGATAGAGGTAGAATGAGGAGTTTCATAATGGGAGGAAAGAGGTCCTGCCAAATGTGTTTAAGACATGTGGATTGAAAGGGCTATGTGTGTCCACGATAAAAAAATGGGTCAAGTGTTGTCTTGTTCAAGGTATATTGGTTGTCAAAGGAATAATACCAGGCCCTAGTTGTATTCCTTGTATTAGTGTGACTATAAAGGGCCAACATCCCAGGTGCGAGAGCTCTAGCTTATTCTATTACAGTTTGTAATTTAACGAAGAAATTTTTGAAAAAGTTAGAAATTTTCATGTGCACTAATTAATTCCCTGATGTGTGTAGATTTCATTGTGAAAAGTTGATGTGTTGTGTCACTTGAGTGTGTTTGCATCAAAGATTCTAAGACCAAACCAAATTCTCATGTGTCATGGAAATTCAACATATGCCTTGTTCACCTAAGAACTACATGTAACTCATATTAGACTACTCATGTCCAATCTCAATTGATCCCACTTAACAAGTTACCAACACAAGGCTCATCACATACAACTGTGGTCGTAAAACAACTAAGAAACATAGTTTACATCTTGACATGCCACAACACCTGATATGTCCTAAATGCCTTGGAATTGTGTGGTATGTGTTAGCATCCCCTACATTCCTTGACATGATTTTACACTCCCCAACACACCGTAGCACTTCCTGACACACCTTGGTAGTTTAACATACCTTGGCATTGCCTAGCATATAACCTTGTAACTCCCTTTACACATCAAGAATGGAGAAGCTTTACCATGAAGGCTGGACACTATGTTATCCTTCACACCTTCCAACAAAATTCTTCAACACTTTGCTGTCTTCTTTTGCCATGCATCAAGTGCAGCAACATCGCTAGAAGCAGGTTTTGGAATTTCTGCATCTATGAACTCCTTCAACCCATTTTCATCCAACACCGCCTCCATCCTGTCCTTCCATGCAATATAATTCGAGCTGCCCTCAAGGGCATACTCCAATTGCAATCCGTTGAAATGCATCTCAACTTTGACACCAAGAAAAAACTGATGCAAATTCGAATTCCACCAGCTCAAAACTGAACCGCTTCAATGTTTTGCAATTGCTCCAATGATCAATATCCCTCTGATTCCATGTAGAAATTTATATAACTAATATGTTATATCTGGGATTCTCCTGATCACACACTATTTGACTTCATGCACAATATAGAATCTCTTCTGCCATTGATCATTAATTGCGGAAATAAAAACAATCGCATGCACACATTAAAACCATAAACATTCACACATATGAACACAGTATTTATGGGAAAGCTTAAAGCTGAAAACCCCCAACTATATGTATATTATGTTTCATAGAGATCATGTAACAATAATTATACAAAGCTCCTCACAAGCTCTTAGTATAATCTACAATTGCTACACACTAAACAGGTCTGATCTTGCAAATCACATGCTCCTATATCTGCCACCTGATAGCCTTCCTATACTGCACAATCACTGCTGAAGAATGGCTCTGATTGAACTTGAATTGGTCCAGAATTTCTCACGCAATCCTCATTGGCATCTCCAACCACTGTGTGTTACAAATCATGCAACACTATAGTCACAACTGATAGTCACACTGCTCTTTCACCTACCTCTTCACTAGTCTCCACTGAAACTGTCCATGCACTGTAGTTAATTAATGCATTTTTTAGTTCATTAATGAGTTAATAATTAGTGAATTAATTAATAATTAATTCACACCACTCTCACTAGCGTATCAATCAGTTAGACTAGATACAACTAGCTCAACTATGTTTAACTCAGTTAAACTGAACACAAGTCCACCAACTACCTCAATAACGCCACCAAACTCTGTCACATGAGTTCTAACTGAAGTATCCATGCAATAGCTCCACTTAACCCTCAGGAATACCATAATTCCTTCTGTCAGCTCCTGTGCCACATCTGTGCACTTAATTGAAGTGCTCCAAGAGAATAAGATAATGTTTATAGTCCAAATATTATTAAGAACTAATAATATTTGACATATCTATTTTTAGACTGGTAATCTAAAAATATATTCCTCCCAATATGTCTAAAAATAGAAGTCCATCTATTTTTTCCAAATTGACCAACCATCCACAAATAGCATCCTGCAACTCATAGAATATGATCGACATGTCTAAAAATAGACATATTCTAAAAATAGACTTGTGCCAAAAATAGCTTGCGGGCCCACTTAGTGAAGGCGACTTCTTTCCACTAAGCTCATCATCTTGTTGCAATCTCAACAACCCTAACACCTAGGACATATGGACATGTTGCCTTGGCCTCTAGCATGCCTTAACACTGCCTAGCATACGTTGTCAATCCCTCCTTAGCACAGTTGGATGTCACTGACACTTCCAATCAAAAACTCTTATTTGTTCATTTCCATGCATTTTGACGTAGTGTTCCCTTGTGTTTCCCGGGCACTCCTAGTTAACACTTCCTTACATGTGTTGGCACATCTAGGATGGATCCCACCCTAGCACTCTATCATTCCTTATCACTTCCAAGCATGCCTTGTCACTCCTCCTTATCACACATGGAACTCATTGAAACTCCTTTTCACACACTATTATTCATTCATTTCCATGCATTGTGACATAGTTCTACCTTGTGTTTCTCTAGCACTCCCTAAAACAACTTGGCACACATTGGCACACCCTAGAACTTGGCACAACTTGGAATGCTTTCCTAGCACTCCATCATGCATTGGAATTTCCTAACATACCTTGTCACTCCCTTCTTAGCACACTGCCCATCAATACCTTTGTGATATCAGACTCCATCTATAGGATGGAGTATGGCCAAATAATTATTCATGTATAAGCTCAAAAAACAAGCCAATATAGATTGATGCATGCACTTTCCAATCATGACAATCAATTTATACATCTTGTAAATAGAAAAAACAAGTAATATTTTTTCTCTACTAACTTTACAACATAAACACCAATTTCACCCATAATGTTAGGATAAGTTGAATGATATGACCGAAAAGGTGGGAGGAGTATTTTGTGGTGTATTGAACAGGACTAGGGGACACACATGTAGCATGGATGCGTAGAAGTTGGATGTCCAAGAATGGTTTAATAAGATCTATAATCCATGCATTAGAGAATGAGAAGGAGGATTAAGACCTAATATCACAGGGGCTAGGGGGCCTAGAGTGAAGGTAACAAGAGAAATTGAAAGGGGAACCCTTGATAGTGGTGACAAGGGGATTAGGGCCCATTATCACAACCAATAAGCTATTAAACCATAACCACTAAATTCCATATCCCTTAACCCGAAGCCATAATACCTTAAACCCTACACTCATAACTCATAAGCCATCAACCCCTTGACGCATTAAACCTTAGGCCATTAACTCCTAACCTAGAATCCATGAACCCCCTAAGCATTAACCCCTTATTCTCTTAACTCGTGACCCTTAGCCCATAACTGTTAAACGCCTTAAAACCTAACCCCTTAACCCCTAACACCTAAATCCCTTAATTATTAATCCCTTAACCCCCAAATCCCTCCCCCCCCCAAGCCCTTGTCCCTTAACTCTTAGCTCTTGAATCCCTTAATCACTTAGTATCCAAGGAAAGAAACAACACCTCAAACCAACAAAATAACCTCTTAGGAGAATCCTTCACCTCTAACTAAGAATATTGGTACCATTTGATTTTTAGAGAACTAGGTATTGGTCTCGAGGGTGTGTGTTTGTGGGTAATGCCCTTATTAACATGTATACAAAATGTATAACAACCGGATAATTTGCAAAACCTCAATAAGAATTGCTCACAATATCTGCACTTCATGTTGACATGGAGCTTGTAGTGCTCTCCCATATAAGGAGTTGGTAAAGAATAGATCACTCATAATGACGCAACCTATTCAAACCCTTGATACAAATATTTTTTTTGCTAAAAAAATGCAATTGTGTCAATGTAGAATACTATACATAGGAGAAAATAAAATGATATTATCCACATCATTGCCAGAAATAGCCTCACATTTGCCATGAGTGGTGAGCCAAGGGGTGAATGTAGGGCATTATTAAAGTTAGACCATGTTTAAATTTCTTTTACATCACGATATTGTTCCCCATTAGGGTTGATGCATCATCACAAGGGAGCATGACACTTTTGTGTGGGGGAGCGATTACAATTGTAACACAATTCAACTGACACACCTCCAGTGTAAATTACATCATTATATGTTTGTGTCAAGTTGTTAAAGAGGTTATTTATAAACAATAAATTTAGTACTTGGACTTCATCTTTTCATGGCCTTAACTCTAAGATGGATTTGTACTAGGAACACTTCATGCAAATAAGAGGGGGGCTTATTTTTTAGCCCGCAAGAGCACTAGATGTTGCCCTTCAAATCCCCCTTGGTGGTTTCAAATTGCGTTTACATTAGTTTGTAGTTGAAACTAATAACATCATGATATTTCTCTTCTCAATAACATCTTCTAGCTTCGCAATATACACAACATTGAGTTAAAAGATCACCTCATATGTAAATGCTCCATTTATTATGAGATTCAAGAGAATGTTCTATTTTCTTTTATCAAAATTTATATCGTCCAAGATATTTTATTTTATTTTATCAAGATTTATATGATCATTATATTTTCCAATATATATCTAACTATCTAACTATTTTTATGAAAAATATATTTAAATTGAGATCTTCATATAATACCTTATGTGGCTTTCACCTTTTGAAAATTTTCAAAGTGTCACCTCCTTCCATGTTACCTTGCATTACCGCAAAAATTAACAAGCCAATATTCAACTCCTTCAACTATAAAATAGTTACTCAACGTTTCTCAGTTGGGGAATTCTCAGTTTCATTCATATGGAAATTAGTTCAAGCTGTTTGGATCTGGTCGCAGCTTTGAAGTCGCCTATTTCTCTGCCATCGATCATCTTTGAAGTCACCTCTTTCTCTGTTATCCACCGATCTTCATCTTGCAGGATTCTTCAACTATCAAATGGTTACTCCGCTTTTCAGTGGGAACTCGGCTTTTCTCAGATGGGGAATTCCGAGTTGGAAATTAGTTCAAGTTGTTTGGATCTGGTCACATCTTTGAAGTCGCCTCTTTCTGTGCTATCCATCGATCTTCATTTTGTAGGATTTGGCAACAATTTTACAGTTAAAACCTCAGCCTTAGGGTTTCTACAATGTATATTTTCTTTCAATACCGAGGTTTTACTAGGATTTTAAAGTTGGAGAGGGTAAACGGAGACCAGCACATTATTATGTTTAGTAATAGCCCGCAGTTTCCAACGGCTAAACCGGAGGCCCTGTCTAGTAATTTTTATCATGGAAGTCCCTGCAACGCTGGAAATTTATCCAGGTAAGAAAACTTTAGAGCCCCATCCACATTTGTTAGGATTCAATATAGGGCGCCATTTTGAATTTGATATTTGTTTATTTTCATTTGTTACTGCAAGAATGAAATTTGTTTACCAATTATTCAGGTAAATAATATGCATAGTTATCCAACAGGGCCATGTGAAGATAATATACAGACCTATATAAAGGTCAAAAATGTTATTTCAGAACGATTGATTATGGAATCATATGCTTTCTCTTGTAATAATCATTAATCCTAGTTCTTCTAGACTGCCTCTTTCTTTGATTGATTTTGAAAAGAGCAGAGAGATAGATGGCTGAGATCAACTTAGATTTAACATATATCAGGGATTTAAGACTGAGACTTCATAATTATGCCAAGTCATAAGAGAAATGTTCATGGCCATATATAGAACAGAGACTGAGGTTCATAAATGTACTGAAATCAGAGGTCAGGATCCCTATCCAAATAGAGCGAGAGATGAATTTATGCAGTCCATAGCCAAACTGAAATCAACAAACTGTACCATCTAAACTATGCCAAGATATATGCATAGTTATCCAACAGGGCCCTGTGAAGATAATATATAGACCTATATAAAGGTCAGAAATGTTATGTCAGAAGGATTGATTATGGAATCAGATGCTTTCTCTTGTAATAATCATTAATCCTAGGTCTTCTAGACTGCCTCTAACATTGCTTTAGGTATTAGGGCATCGTTTTGAATTCGATATTTGCTTATTTTCATTTGTTACTGTGTGAATGAAATTTGTTTACAAGTTATTCAGATTGCATTTTTTTTCCAGATTTTGCTATATGCACATGAAACTGAGAGATTGTTGTTGTTTTTTTGTTTTTTATTTTCATTTTTTTTAGATTGAGACTTTTTTTGTTGTGATTTTTTTAAGATTGAGACTTCTGTTGCTGTTGTGATTTTTTTTTTTTTTAAAGATTGAGATATAAGCTTTATTTATACCCTCCCTACGGCCTCGATTTTCCTGGTGTCTAAGTGCACTAAAATCCATGGCTTCTTTGTTATTTCTAGTTTATATATCATAACCGATAAATTCCCAAGATAAATAAGCCAAATATCAACCATACCACTGTGATGCCAATAAGATGCCACTGAGATACTACAACCACTGTGATATCAAGCGCTACAAAATATCATAATTATTCCAAGTCATAAGAGCAATGTTCATGGCCATATATAGAACAAATATTGAGGTTCATAAATGTACTGAAATCAGAGGTCAAGATCCCTATCCAAACAAAGTGAGAGATGAATTTATGTAGTCCATAGCCAAACTGAAATCAACAAACTATACCATCTGAACTATGCCAAGATAATATGCATAGTTATCCAATAGAGCCCTGTGAAGATAATATACAGACCTATATAAAGGTTAGAAATGTTATGTCAGAAGGATTGATTATGGAATCAGATGCTTTCACTTGTAATAATCATTAATCCTAGGTCTTCTAGACTGCCTCTTTCTTTGATTGATTTTGAAAAGAGAAGAGAGATAGATGGCTGAGATCAACTTAGATTTAACATATATCAGGGACTTACCAAAGCACCATGATTTCTGGACTGTCATATCAATATTGGTTGTATGTCATACTGTAAGTCTGAAGCCATCCTTACCTCATTCAAACATTATACATCATCTGAAGTAACTAGAAAAGCGAGGATGTGTCTCTAACATTGCTTCAGGTATTAAGGTGCCATTTTGAATTCGATATTTGTTTATTTTTATTTGTTAGTGCGTGAATCAAATTTGTTTACAAGTTATTAATATTGCATTTTTTTCCAGATTTTTCTATATGCACATGAAACTGAGAGATTGTTGTTGTTGTTTTGCTTTTTATTTTCATTTTTTTTAGATTGAGACATTTGTTGTTGTGATTTTTTTAAGATTGAGACTTCTGTTGCTGTTGTCATTTTTTTTTTAAGATTGAGATATAAGCTTTATTTATACCCTCCCTGTGGCCTCGATTTTCCTGGTGTCTAAGTGCACTAAAATCCATGGCTTCTTTGTTATTTCTAGTGTATATATCATAACCGATAAATTTCCAAGATAAATAAGCCAAATATCAACCATACCACTGTGATGCCAATAAGCTGCCACTGATATACGACAACCACTGTGATATCAAGCACAGTGGAATATCATAATTATGCCAAGTCATAAGAGAAATGTTCATGGCCATATATAGAACAGAGACCGAGGTTCATAAATGTACTGAAATCAGAGGTCAGGATCCCTATCCAAACAGAGCGAGAGATAAATTTATGCAGTCCATAGCCAAACTGAAATCAACAAACTGTACCATCTAAACTTTTCCAATATAATAGGCATAGTTATCCAACAGGGCCCTTTGAAGATAATATACAGACCTATATAAAGGTCAGAAATGTTATGTCAGAAGGATTGATTATGGAATCATATGCTTTCACTTGTAATAATCATTAATCCTAGATCTTCTAGACTACCTCTTTCTTTGATTGATTTTGAAAAGAGTAGAGAGATAGATGACTGAGATCAACTTAGATTTAACATATATCAGGGACTTGCCAAAGCACCATGATTTCTGGACTGTCATATCAATACTGATTATATGTCGGACTGTAAGTCTGAAGCCATCCTTACCTCATTCAAACATTATACATCATCTGAAGTAACTAGAAAAGTGAGGATGTGTCTCTAACATTGCTTCAGGTATTATGACTTCATTTTGATACCTATGCCTAAGTTGGAAGTTGAATCTTTAAACACCCTTATGTGGATGACGAAATGTACAAAATTGACTTAGATGCTATTAAGCCATCATTCGCATTCAGTCAATCTTTAAACTCATGGATTGGTCCTTGTAAAAGCCTCTTATGAACAATCTAATAGAGGAGAGCTAGTAAAATTGCATCAAGGTAATATTGCAGAAATGAGAAACAATATGTACACAGATATGACTTAGAGCATTTGTATTTAATTAGGACATTATTGACCAACCTTAGATTCTAGAATTGGCCATGAGGAATAAGCTCCAATACTTGGATCAACCAGCCAAAAAAAAACTTTACTGCTAAGATAATGAATAAATAAAAGTGTCCAAAAATTAATTCACATCATACTGGGATTATGACTCTAAGAGTGATAATCATTTTAGGTATCTCCACAGGTCGGCTCTTTTAAACCATATATATATTCTTAGAAGTAGGAACCTCGGCTTCTTTTATTGGATGGATAAAGGACTCAACTCCTTTTGTAACTTCACTATGAGGCACCCAACAAGGCCTTAGGAGGGCTTTCAATCAATTTGAATTATTTATCAGAAGGGCAACATAAGATCGGTCACCCACAGATGTATATGATGCTTGGATCCCATAGGTGGTATATAATTCAAATTACTTGAAAAACTCCTTAAATGAAATAGGAACCTCGGCTTATTTTCTTAGATGCATAAGCATTAAGGCATGCCTTTGAAAGATACAAATGCCATGAGTTTGAGAGGGACTCAACTCCTTTTGTAACTTCACTATGAGGCACCCAACAAGGCCTTAGGAGGGCTTTCAATCAATTTGAATTCTTTATCAGAAAGGAAACATAACATCGGTCACCCACAGATGTATACGATGCTTGTATCCCATAGGTTGTACATAATTCAAATTGGTTGAAAAAAATCCTTAAATGATGGGTCCCTTTGTTGACTTTGTCAAGAGTTTGATTAGCCATTCAAGTTCACCGAATTCTGAGGTGGATCAGTGGATTGGAAATCTCAGACCTCATATTATGTGCCCAGAACTACACTCTTCTAATCATGATATTTGAACCAGGTCTTGTATGATCTTCAAAAAGGAATTTCACTCTTTATACACAAAACTATGGGCTGGTCACTTTGATGCACCATATTTATATCATAATTTCATACTATCTGATCCTTTGAGGGCGAAAGAGGCCATGAAGATTTGACAACATTTCTAGTGATTGCTTTCCCTCTTTCTTGGGCTTGTCCTCAGCCTAGCTCTAACACCATGTTAAATTTATCTTAACATGTTCTTAGCATAGGACAGTCACATCAATTTTTATATATAGCCCAATTATCAATCCATAGCAACCACATAAATTGAAATCATGATGACTGTAACTGATAAAAGAACATAAGAAAATAATGCAAAGGATAAGCCAACATAAGAGGACACATGAATATGGCTCAAACCAGGGAAAAACCCCAAGATGGAAAAAACCCTTGATCAGTTCTTATTATTCATAATCAGAATAATCTAATCTCTGATATAGAGCTTTGAGGCTCCTCCTCAACAATCCTTTCCCTTCAACAATCCCTTGCCTTTATATATTGACCATGCTTTCAAACCCTCGAAACAACTTAACAACAGGCTGCTATAGTGGCTTTCTTCCTGCAGTCTGTAGCAGACATAAACCTCACAAACATGCACAGAAAAATCAACTAAAGATACGTTGCCTTGTACAGACTTCCTATCCTCCAACTGTGGCTCTTATCCAACACAAAATCTGCACCCAAAACAGAGATACACTGCCCAGACAGACCTTGCATCCTCCATGCATTATGTCATAGACCTGCGGCCCTTTCTGAATAATAAAACCAAGCCCTAAACAGAGATGGGTCTGATAATAACCTCGACCCTGCCACCTGTGTCCAGCCTTATATGTCATCCTATTTCAGAGGAGAAGACGAGCCCTTCAATGTGTCAAATGCGGAAGAAATCACCCCTTTATATACTAATTGGTGGAGTCGAAAAGACGTGACTTTTGAGCTTCTTGAGCCAACTTATAAGGGAGGCTGACCTTGGTTGCCAATTTTAACAAAAATCCATCATGCATTGTAGCTGAACTTCTTACTCAATCACCTTTTCTTGCTCATGAATGCTTATGTTAAAGTTAGGCATTAATGAGTCTTGTTGTTGCCTAGATATTGTAAGAAGATAAACAATTTAATTATATTGTATTTTTATATATCAATTATACTTGAACATATTCACTCAAAAAATAACATACTCGCGTGAGCTTCAGCTGAGGGCCATAGACGGGATCTCATTGGATGAACTCCTCCACATCCGCATTGGTCCACTTGGGCAGAGGTTTGTCCCTGCCAAGGATCTTCTTATACTTGTTCAAATACGAAAACCTCTCCTTCCAAAATTCCTTCCTGACCACTAGAATGACGATTCCTGTTCTGATGAAGTTTTCTCTCCCCCCATTTTTCTCCAACCTCCCAGTAATCCTTTTATCTTGCGGAATATTTGAATAGTTCAAGCCTTGTCAAGTTTTATCACTGTTTGAAGGACTAACCAAATAGAACTGTAGGTTTGTGCTTCCACAAGGACACACCGAAGCTTGCTTATGTAAGGGAAGTGTAACCACAAGTCAGCAAATAGGTGGCCAATCCACGTTTCTATGAGCCTCCACGAGATTGTTGTACTTCGAGCTTCTTGTCCAATAGGTCCGAGCTCTTTTTATTCTCTGTGGATCTGAGTTATGCACTTCAAGAGGATTCGAGCTCCATACAAGTGTGAATTATGCCACCACACATCCAAGGAGGAGGCCATATTACTCCAAATGTGAGCTTATGCCTCAATCTCATATATACATACGTTGCAGAGAATCGATATCACATATATACATCGCATTGCAAGGGTATGGCACAATGTCGAGACCAATGATTAATGCGAATACAATTTTTGAATGAATCTTAAATGGATAAACTCACAACAGAAATCAGACAAGAGCTCCCCGCTGACATGAGCAAGGAAGGGGAATCTTGTTTGCTTCATTGTTATTAGAACCAGACAAGTGGACCTCTAAAACTGGAAACTGGTGTCAACCAAAAAAAACTGTATGACCCAAAAATACATAAAATATTCAAATTTTGATTTAAAAAAAAAACTCATGTACATCCATATGAATCCAAACCATTATACACAAATAATAAAATTTCTCTCATGTATATAGCTAGTAAGGATGCATATAATCAAATAGAGCACTAAATACAATCCATATCTGAACCAAAATAGTAAAACCAAAATAGTTTTTCTCAAGGAATTCACCATGGCTTCCTGATGCTTAGCTTTGCTCTGCCATATGCAAGCTTCCAGTTTCAGTTGTTTGACCTGCTCCTCTAGTTCTCTATTTCTAATATTGAACTTCTCCATCTCCGAATATGTTTCCCTTATTTTCTTCAAGACGCTTTCCTCAATCATAGAAAGCATAGATAGATGCCTCCACCTCTTCCCTTCAAGATATTACCTCATCTGCTTGTGCCCTCACAAATTGATCAAGCTCTTCTTTCTGTTTTTGAAACTGTGATGCTATATGATCTGTTAGAAAATGAAGGGTAGAAGCTACATCACCTCTCATTGTATATGGTATTGAAGAATTGACTTGTTCATCCTCAAATTCCAGACGGAGACCAGTTGATACAGTACCCACTGAGTGTGGTACATTCCCTGGTCCTGCAGCTTGGGCTTGCTGATGAAGGTCGCACAAACTTATTAACAAGGGTCTCTGATGTTGCAAAGAAATAACATCCAGAACCTCCCTTTGTCTCTTTCACGATGGAGGGTCCTTTGGCATATGGAACATTGCTCCACTCTGCTAACCATGCACAGAATTAGGCACTGCATTGATATTTAGAAGAGCATAAAATATAATGCATTCAAGTTATATGGTTTTTGGATATGATAACCTATGGAATGACAATCCTCATAAGAACACTTTCCATGAGATTAGTTTCTTATCTAACATGGTTTCCAGGGGTGTCCCCAAAGCTTTGGAAACCACTCAGTGCCACCCATTATATCTTTTGGTGATTCTCAAAAGAAGAGGTTTCACTAATGGAAGAATCACAAAAGGAGATAAAGACAAATTTAAACCTTATTCTTATGATGTTTATTTCCTTTTCAAAACCACCTCCTCCCCCAAACTCATGATTTTACAAGATTTTCTACCAGAATTAAGGAGGCAGCAAACAAATGGTGAGCGAATAGTGAAAGATGCAGCAAATAGTGGAGTAAATAGTTTCTAATATCACTACATTATAGATTATGCATCTACAAATTTGATTCTAATTTTTGGTTCAATGTTTGTAGAATGTTTGTAATTGAATTTTTGATTAAAAGTATGAGTTTTTAATGGTATCTGAGATTTAATCAATATTTAGAAGGGTGATACTAATATGCATTGATGAATATTATTGGAAATGCGTATGAAGATATGGTGCAGATATTTCTTGTGGTGTTGCAAAGCTTCATGCAGTAGGTGTCTCGTGTATGAATCTCAAACCATCCAAACTTCTTTTGGATGCAAGAGGGCGAGCAGTAGTTTCTAATTTTGGTCTTCCATAATTTTTTAAGAAACCTCAATGTAGAGGACCTCGCTCAACCCTGGAGGATAATGTGACAAGGATACATTCATGTGTGGAGTGTACTATGTTGAATCCTCATTATACAGCCCCAGAACCTTGGGAACCACTCAAGAAGTCTTCTTTGAACATTTTTTGGGATGAAGGAAATGGAATTTCTTCAGAATCTGATGCCTGGAGTTTTGGTTGCACCTTGGTTGAGATGTGCACTGGAGCAATTCCGTAAGTTATATTGTGTCTACCCTTGTGTTTGTAGTTGAGAAGTCCAATATTCAATTCCCTTTTTCTTCTGTAATGTGCAAACATGGTACCCTCTATATGAAACACACTTGCTAGATATTTAATGAGATTTGTCATGCAGGTGGAATAACCTAAGTTCAGAGGAGATCTATAGGGTTGTTGTCAAGGCTCAAAGGCAGCCACCTGAATATGCTAAGAGGTGTGGAAGATGATTAGTGAATGTTAACAGTTTAAGCTTTCGAAGAGACCCACTTTTCATGTAATGCAGCCCATATTTTTACGCCATTTGCAGGAGATTCCTCTTAGCCCTCCTGCAAGTCTAGACAAGTAAGAATATACTGGGAAGCTTTATGTTGCTATTTGAAATGTAACGCTTTCTTTGATTAGTTTAATTTTAACTTATGGTATATTTGCTTGATGCAACTGATGTAAAGCATATTTAGTATGTACATATGCAGTTTTCTCATAGATTTGTTATTTCCTGTGTTGCTTGCTAGTTACTATACTGCTAAGATGACACAATTAAAAATAGTTGTGACTTTCACCATAGAATGTGGAAAATGAGCTGCATGACTTTCCATCAATGTTAAACAAAATAAGTAGATCAGTCAGGTGAAGAAATATTCCTTCCATAAATATGATTACTGATTAATGATGGACCAAATTTTACAGGGATATTGTACTATTTTTTTCATGCCCGGCTTGAGTACTGTGTAACCATTTTTTGGAAGAGGCATACTTCTTTTTTTCAAAAAACTTAATTGCAACAGGATTACCATTATTTTCCATTGAGCTGAGCCTGAGAGTAAGATTGAAATCTATAATTTTTTTGTGGGTAAAAACTCATAGATTTCATGGTTGCTCATGGTAGTGATCCATCAAAAGATTCTGAGACTACATGGATAGAGCCATCTCCTTCATCTGTCTTGGAATTTGTACAGGTTACTCAAATGTTCTTCATAATATGGTCTCGGAATGGGATGTGGAAGGTGTTAGGTGATTCTCTTTACTCTCCAAATTTTTTTTTGTTTGCATGAATTTTTGTTCAAATAGATTTCTCAGTTATATGGCTATAGTTTTATCTTTGACAAGAAATTATTTTCATTTACGCTATACAAAAATTTACTTGCAAGAGCTTCATCTGGAAATACTAGAAACTCAGTTGGCCCCCTAACAATGTTTCACACCCTTCTGTAGAGTGTACTTGGGCTGATCCAATCTACTCCTCTAGGCTAGCAAACACCCGAGCTCCAATCTGCTAGGCTAGCAACAACTCTTGTACATCAGAGTGTTGCACTTTGGCACCGTCCTTCATCCAAACTTCAACTACTCTTCGTCCTTTAAGATAGCTTGTCTAGGGCTACTTTGGGTAGCCAATCTCGCTACCCTCAAACAACTCTATGACACCCAACCATCCAGTGCAGAATCTTCCACAACTTGAAGTGCTCTCGACACCCTTGTCCACTTCACTGCTTGGCTTCCACAGTCAACAACCAAACTAATCCAATCCGGTCACTTCTTGACCCAAAACACCTCGAAAAACACTGTTGTTACAATACTGTAGTACTCCTGTCCTGGTTAGGGCACTTTGCAGGCTGCACTAACCACTAACAATCCATTGGAAAACCTACTCCTAGCTGCGGCCTAGGCAAGACGAGGTGCCCTATGTATGGGTTGTTGTTGTGGGCATGTGGCAGCCTTTAAAGACTCCACGCTAGCCTGTTTGGAGTGGCTAGGCCTGCGGCCTACCACAGTTCACTTTGGCTCCCTTACAACATACCCAATCCACCTTCCTTCTCCACGTGCAACCCTCAAAATAGTGCAGAAAAAGCTCCTCTTCCAGCGGATCACCATGATCACACTTTTTCTGTAAAGCGTGAATGAGGTTTTTTTTTTAATCTTTGTATAAATTCATTAGACGTGAAATTATTGCTTAGTATTTTATTGTTGTTTACCATGCCTACTGGAAATTAGGAACAAATGTCCTGTTTAGATTATTTCCTTTATAATTACTCTGTCTCTGCTTTCAATTATTTTATGTCCTTTTTGAAACAAATGGGTTGCATCTCCTGACTAAGAAATTCTCAACTAGGTGTTCCCAATAACTATGAACCTGAACTCTGCATTAATATGGTGGCTTCTAAGCTCAACGAGCATATTTAGATGAATGGTACTCTATGTAGATGTGGGTTTCCCTTCGGTTTATTGTTTTAGGTAGTGTTACAAAGACACATATTTGGAAGGTTGGGACAAACAATACTAAACTTTTGGTTTAGAGTATGAAACTCGGAAGAGTTGCGATCATAGATGCTTTTATTTTTTATTAAGAAATGGGTTTGTAAATCAAACTTCTTGTCTCCTGCCAAAACTAAACTTCTTGTATAAATTCATTAGACATGAAATTATTGCTTAGAATTTTAGTGTTGTTTACCATTCCTACTAGAAATTAGGAACAAATTCTATGTTTAGATTGTTTCCTTTACAGTTACTCTGTCTCTTCTTTCAATTATTTTATGTCCTTTTTGAAACAAATGGGTTACATCTCCTGACTAAGAAATTTTCAACTAAGTGTTCCCAATGAACTATGAACCTGAACTCTGCATTAATATGGTGGATTCTAATCTTAGTGAGCATATTTATATGAATGGTACTCTATGTACATGTGGGTTTCCCTTCGGGTTATTGTTTTAGGTAGCATTACAAAGGCAAATATTTGGAAGGTTGGGACAAATAGTACTAAACTTTTGGTTCAGAGTATGAAACTTAGAAGAGTTGCGAGCATAGATGATTTTATTTTTTATTAGGAAAGGGGTTTGTTAATCAAACATGTTGTCTCCTGCCAAAACTAAACTTGCTGTATGTTCTCTAAAAAAGGCTTTGGTGCACAATGTAAAGTCAGTTGATCCTTTCACCTTCCATTTTCTATGTATCCACCATCTTAGTGCTTGATATGAAGGTGAAATGCCTGCTAACCGATAAAGAACAATAGGATCAGTCAGGTACTAAATGTTTTAGGTCGCTGTGACAAGTAGTCTTCAGGCATATGTTGTCTGGATATTTTTCTAAGCAACTGCAGAGGCATCCTGGAAGCCTTGGATTCTTCCCAGCTAGACACAGTAATTTTGCATTCTTCTTTAACCCAACAGTAGCATCCTTATATGATGGTTTGGAAAGAGATTCCAATGCCTCGTCAATTGGAGTAGCTATTGGCTCTCAAAACTGCAGCAATTTGCAGAACTTGTCTATTTACCTTCAATTTTTGGCTAACATTGCCCTTTGACCCAATTTGTGATTAATTATTTGGGAAAAAATCCTCTGAAATTTGTGACCTTCTCTCCACAAATCATTGATACATTTCCTTGCATCAAAGAAACTTTATGGATCTTTGCTAGGAATGCAGTTGTAGAGACATTGACTTAAAAGCTAGTTTGGAAAAAAAATTTGTATAGTAGTTTATTGAAGGTGTTTGTGAGACATCTTTTACTATTGTTAGAATATACGTTCAATTCTTAGTATGCCCTTCCTCTTCATTCTGTGGTGCAGGAGGTTTATCTGCTTTTCAGATAGGGAATTTAAGAAGAAATTCTCATGTTTTGTCACCATAAATTCTGTCTACATCTTCCATTGTTCATTCCCATATAGCTCTATGTTGGTTTTTGTCATTGGTGAAACTACTCGGTTGTTTTTTTGTACCTAAGTCACATGATACAGGGACATGTGGATAATTGAAATGTTCCCTGAAATCTTTGACCTTCTCTCCACAATTCCTTGATACATCTCCTTGCATCAAATTTTTTTTATGGATCTTTGCCACGAATGCAGTTTTAGGGGAATTGACTTAAAAGGTAGCTTAACATAAATATTTGTATACCAGTTTATTGAAGGTGTTTCTGAGACATATTTTAAGGTTTTTAGAAGATAGTCTTGGACCAACTTTAAAACAGTCATGTAGCAGCAATTGAAAGCTTTTTTAAAACAACCCTGAGATACCCCTTTGTAGCACAATGAAGACCTTCTCATGATGGATTTATAGCAAGTTTAAATTCTTACTTTGGACAGTTATTTGAAGCATTTGAAGACCTATAACAACCTCCTTGGAGAAACTATTGAAGGATATTCGAAGAAGACTTGGATTGACATTGAGAGAAGTATATTGGGCATACTTTCGACCAATATTTAAGAAGACTCTTGGTCAATACATATTAAAGTGAATTTGAAGAAGTCTTGGGGATATTCCTTTCTATTCTCCTAATTTCTTCAAACACAATAGAGGAAAAACAAACAAACAAACAAACAAAAAATCTCAAAATTTGTTCGACATAAACCTTATCTGAATTCCCTATCTTGCACTATAGCATCATTGTATATAAATGTAGTAATTGGGTTTGGTCTAGATCTTTCAGAAAACATTGATACTCCCATATCCCATCCATTCTCATACCCATGCTCAAGTTTGATATTGATTCTGCAAACTTCAGGCCTTGGAGCATATCATCCAATCATACCAGTGCCCTATTTGGGCACCTCGCTACATCCCAACTCATCACCAATGCTAATTATAATACAGTAAAAAACAACGATTTGAATCTTGGCTCAACTTCCAATGTCACATGAAAAACCCAAACCCAAAACCCCCTCTCTATTACTGCAAACAATGCCTACTTCATTTTAATCCACTCCATCCTAATACACCAGTGATCATAGCCTTTAAGCTATAAAACCTGGCTATTCTGATTTCTATGGTACAATTTTCACTGCAAAATGATGGCAGTATTGACCAATTTCACATGATTGACTTATGTGACATGGCTGCTCCTACCTTGTAGGAAGCATGGATGTTGTAAACCTGCACTATTTAAGCATTCATAATTACAAATCCCTTGGACTTCTTTTGTATTTCATTTCTCTGCCTACAACCAACGAAAAATAGCTTTGTTACATCTTACAAAATTTCATTATGAAAGTTTATTTGTTACATATCTTTTCAAATTACAAATTTTTTGTTCTGTACATATCAAATTCAAAACAAAAAAAAATATTTCCATCATCTAACATTAAAATTGCAACAATAAATGCTTCTTTCATCTCATGCCATTTTAAGATTTTTATTTTGTTTTATTCAATGGATATTTTGTCATAGACAATTTCATTCCATTGACTTTGTATTTTATTATCAATTATACAGTTTATAATTCTATTTCATTGAATCTGTTTAAGTTCTTGTAATGATTTTATGGATCTAAAAAATCATAATTTGGCAACTTGGATATTATGGGAATTCAATTAGTTGATATTGTGAGGTATCCAAATCTGTTTGGAAACAACTTAGAGACAAGGATGATTTGTTGGTATATGGTGCTAGAGGCAATGATTTCTAAGAAATCACAAGTGTTGAAAAGAGAAAGGTGTTTTCCAAGGATTATTGAGTATCCAAGGAGAAAGAAGATCGAAAACTATAGTGTTTAAGTAGTTTAGGTTTCTCTCAACAACAAATTTTGTATTTAGCAAGACACAGGCCAATTATTCTAATGCTTTCAGAGGAAAAACTGAAGAGTAATGTAGGTGTTTTGGTCAAAACCGTGGGATTTCAATTGGATTATATTGTTAGGTACCCAAATCTATTTTCAAACAAGTTAGAGACAAAGATGATTCATGTGTATATGGTGCTAAAGGAAATGAAGTCTTAGCAATTACAAGTGTCACAAAGAGAAAAGTGTTTTGAGGATTATTGAGTTGAAAGAAAAGCTTTTCCATGATATTTACTGCAGAGGGAAAGCTGGTAAATTAGTCATTGTCAAGGAGAAACGGAGTGATTTTTCTCACTCGAAAATATTGATGAGAGTTTCCATAATTCATAAAAAAAACTGATATGAATTTTTTTATGCATTATTTCTCATGTTAAAGTAATTTTCCTTTTGTTGGAGAACTTCTGGTAAAGGAGTTTCAAATTCAGTTAGAATGTTGCTCTAGATAATTTCTATGGCTTCCTTAGCCCAAGAAGAGTTCAAAAAAACAGGCTTGCAATATTAAAGTTATACAGTTGCAAGTAGCATTTTTGAAAAGAAGATTTAAAATTATGATTAATTTGACAGTAATATTTTCTTTCATTTTCTACGTACAAACCAACATCCTCTTCTGAACCATCTAATGCCTATGGCTTCTTTAGCATGTAAATAATTCAAAAAAATGTATTTAAAATATTAAATTTATACAATTTCCAGTAGCGTTTTTGAAAAACAAATTTAAAAATATGAATGATTTTAGAGTAGGGATTTCTTTTTAGTTCAATATACAACACAACAACAAAAGAAAATTATTATTTTTATTATCAAGACATCATTTTAGAGTTGGTTTGTTGTAGTGTCTCTTATACGTAACTATTTTTCCCTCAACCCACTTTTCGTAACTTCCATAACCATTAGGTAGGGACATGCAACTTTGATGATGTTTTTCTTGTTTAGTAAAAGATTGTCAAGACTTTAATTTATTGAAAGTTGTAGAATTTACAATCTATACAGTTTCAAGATATAATTTTTAAAAGTCTAATTCTTTAAAGGGTGCTAGCTCAATGGAAGAGCACTTGCTTTACAATCAGGATTTTGGTGGTTTGATTCCATCGTGCCCTGATATTCATATGGAATGGCGACGATTAGTTTTTGGTGACGGAAGATCTTATGACCATCACCAATGAGCTTATGGTGACATTTTTCGACCCTTACCAAAATATGAAATGGTGACGGTCAATGAACGCCACCATATATACACATCAATAGTGACGACCATGAAGGCTCCATCACCATAAATCATTTTTGTTGATATGAAATGGTGAGGGTCATTTTTTGTCATTATAGTGATTATTCATGACGGACCTTGATGTCACCAATGAGTTCATGGTGACGGTCAATGAACGTCGCCATATATATGCACCAATAGTGATGGCCATGAAAGGTCCATCACAAAAAATCGTTGTTGTTCATATGAAATGGTGACGGTCTCTATCCGTCATTATAATCAATATTAGTGACAGATCTTGAATGTCACCACAACACATACTTTCGGTGACGCCACCTTTGGTGATGTTTAGTTTTTTGGTGACGAAGGCTATTTTCCGTCACCATTGCTCATATAAAATGGTGACGGTCACTATCCGTCACTATAAATCATTATTGGTGATGGACCTTGAATGTCACCACAACACCTATACTTTCGGTGACTCCACCTTTGATGACGTTCAATTTTTGGTGACGAAGAATCTTTTGACCCTCACCAATGAGTTTATGGTGACCATTTTTGCCCCTCACTAATGTCCTTTTTTCTTGTAGTGTACGATTTGCATGTATCAGTCAGATTTTGTGAGCCCTTCCCTATTTATAGGGGCATTTGGGTTGTATTTGTATCTCATGTACTCAGATATTATTGTATAAGTCCTGGCTGTTATCCCCGGCACAACATGTATGTGGGATTCCTCATTATATATTTTATTTGGCTCATTTTTATGCCATTCTGTACTTTATGGTTCGGTCCCTTGTTTACTGGATGCACTATTCTTTTGTACTTTGTCTCGGCGGGCATAGGTATGCCTCCCCCGCCGCCTTTAGCACAGGTACCCACTCATAAAAAGAGACTTGTCGCACTTGAAAGTATCATCTCCTCAGGTTCTAGTTCTTCAGCACATTATTCTACCTTACATTCCTCTCTCTAACTTCCCTTTTGATGTCTGGTGATTGAGTTCTTACAACATACTTTGGTCATATGATTTTCTCCTAACACTCGCACACTGGGGGGCAATCTGTTACACCAATTTTTGTTCATCTAACCTATTATCATTAGATGGACCCAAGTAAACCATGTAAGACCAATTTTACCCTAAGTAAAATTTCTTTCACTATGTCAAATAAATTAATAAAATACATTTATTAGGTTGTCTATGGTCTAAACAGGAAACCCCAAGGGGAAATATTAAACAAATCTATATTTTTTTTGTTTTCCTCATGGAATAATTAATTAAATAGTAATTTAATTATTATTCCTGGTCATATTAACCCAAAACAAGGAAATTAATTAGATAAATCCTTATTTATCTTATTATTTTCTAGGAATAATTATTTAAACCTTATTTAAATAATATTCCTTGTTAAATTTGACTAAATCATTTACAAATAATTGAATAAATCATTATTTATTTAATTATCATTCAAACACTTCCTTAAAATGATAAATAAATCATTTATTTATTTATTATTTACAAATAAAGGGATTTGACCCAAGTCAAATTCCTTTCCCCTCCAACAAATATAATAAAATATTCCATAAAAGGTGGATCTAGATTTGGTTAATATTATTTTAATCATGCAACATGATCTAGAATGACCTAATATTTTATTATAAATAGAAGGGTTTTTCCTACCATTCATCACCTTTTTTTGCCTCTTAGATCACTCTGGATCTATACTCTTGGTCTGACTTTCAGCCATTATCATTGTCATATTTTTTATTATTTTCTTTGTGAGCTCCCTTTGAGTTCTTTGTTTGTCTGGGTTTTCTACACCAACAAGAGAGAGAAATTCTAGATCTAAAGTGCTAAGAACTTCCAAGAACCTATCCCATTGAGGAGAATTGGAAACACCTTTCTTGTTTTCCTCCCAGGTGCCATTAATATAAAATTCTTCAAAAAACATTGTTCTTGTCTTATCTATTGGATGCATGGAGCAAAACCTTATTTTTACTGCTTAATGTCTTTTTATGCATAGATCTGGATTTCTGCAGCATTTGTCTTGATCAACTAACTACAGATCTGAAGATATTAGCAACCATATTTTGCTGTTAGGGATATTTTTTATGCATAGCTAAAAGGATATTTTTTCGTACACTTACACTAAGGATTCATCCTAACACAAAGAGCAAGAAAAAATGACATGGAAGTTTTGAAGAAAGGTGTGGAAACTAAGATGGATGGTTTGAAGAAAGGCGTGGAATCTAAGATAGATGGCATGGAAGCTAGCATGGAATCTAAGTGAATGACATGGCAGCTAAGATCGATGAAAAAATGGAAAACATGAAGAATGATATAAAAGCAGACATGGAAGGTTTGACAAAGTTGATAAAAGAAATGTTTCCTAATGGTGAAAAGATAGTAGAGGAAACTCATGATGAGAAAAAAATAAATGTTAATCGTGATTTCATAAACTCTACTGTTGGCAGGAAGAACCACCATATTCCAAAAATGGATATGAGTAATTTTGATGGAAAGGATATTGTAACATGGATACTATAGATGGACCAATATTTTGATCTCCATAATTTGAAAAACACACAAAAGGTACGCATTCCAACTTTACATTTAGAACAAAATACATTTGTATGGTATCGATGGCTTTGCTCCCGTAAAAAAATGTCACTTGGTCAATTTTTACGGAGGAAATGATAGCGCATTATGAGGATACAAAGAGAAACTCCTTCTTTAGCTAATTGATATATCTCAAACAAAAGGGTTTAGTGGGGGAGCACATTGAGGACTTCCAAAAATTGAATATAAGGGTAATTGATATTCCAGAGGAATACAGGATTGATCTCTTCATAGGTACTTTAAAGGATAACATCCAACTTGAAGTTCACATTTTGGAACCTGATTTATTGGAGAAGGCATTCAGGTTGGAAAGAAAAATTGAATGTAAAATTATGGCGACAAGGAAGCCTACCACTCACTTCTATAAAGAAGGAAGTGTGGCTAAGCCTAGGTTTCCACAACCTACAAGGTTGACACCACAACAATTGGAAGAAAAAAGAGCAAAATGGCTTTGCTACAGTTGTAATAGAAAATACACTAAAGGTCATAAGTGTGCTAAGAAGAAATTATTTTACATAGATTGTGAAGAGGAAGAAGAAAATGAACAGGAAGAGGATATACACCAGGAACCAACCCTAGAAGAGGAAGAAATGAGTCTGACCATATCATGTAGTGCATTGGCAGGAATTACCACTCCTCAAACTCTCAAGATATAAGTACATATCAAGAAGAGAAAGGTAATAGTGTTGATTGATTCAGGTAGTACCCGTAATTTTATTCATTGTAAGGTAGCCAAGGAATTTAATTGTTTCCTATACCCAACACTAGAATTTCAAGTGCTAATTGAAAATGGAGGAACTATAAATTGCTTTGGAAAATGCCATAATATCAAACTAACCATGGGGTAATATGTATTGAATAGTCTAATGCTTTCCATTCCTATGGGATGTGCTGATGTTGTACTAGGAGTACAATGGTTACAATTTTTAGGGACAGTAGCTTTTAATTTTCAAGAACTTTTCTTCAAATTTTTTTTAGAAGGAAAGGAAGTCAAATTACGGGGTATTGCAGGGAAGCCGGGAAAGATAATAAGCTCTAATGTCATGAAAAAGCTTCTAATGAAAGAACAAGAAGGTGTAATTGCACAATTATGCTCACTAGAAGTTCCAACATCAAAATCATCTATTTCTGCAGATCTCGAAAAGGTCTTGGAAAATAATTCCAAGGTGTTTGAAACTCCCCAAGGACTCCCACCTATTCGTGATTATGATCATGCTATTCATTTGGTTCCAAGAAGATTTAATCCAAACATCAGGCCTTCTAGATATCCTTATGTCCAAAAGAGAGAACTTGAACGTATGATTGTAGAAATTTTAGAGGCGGGTATAATTAAACCTAGTCAAAGTTCTTTCTCTACTCCTGTAGTATTGGTACAAAATAAGGATGGATCATGGTGCATGTGTCCTGATTATAGGGAGCTCAATAAACTCACCATTAAAGATAAATTTCCCATTCCTATGATTGATGAATTATTGGATGAATTACATGGAGAAATTTATTTTACCAAGTTGGATATTCGTTCAGGATATCATCAAATTAGAATGAAGACTGAAGATATTCCGAAAACAACATTTCGAACTCATGAGGATCATTATGAATTTTTGGTCATGCCTTTTGGCCTTACCAATGCACCTTCTACATTTCAAGAGTTGATGAATTCCATTTTCAAACCCTTCCTTAGAAAATTTGTGCTAGTATTTTTTGATGATATACTAATATACAACAGGTCTTGGAAGGATCATGTTCAACATGTTGAGAGGGTGCTCAAACTATTGCGGGAGAAACAATTATATGCAAAAACATCCAAATGTTTCTTTAGAGTACAAGAGGTGGAATATCTGGGTCATACTGTATCTCACGAGGGTGTTAAGGTAGACCCTAACAAAATTAAAGCCATTAAGGAATGGAAAGTCCCCACAACCATAAAGCAGTTGCGAGGATTTCTCGGGTTAACAGGGTATTATCGCAAGTTTGCTAAGAAATATGGGAGAATAGCAGCACCTCTAACAACATTATTGAAGAAAGATGCATTTTCATGTACTCCTGAAGCAGCTAAGGCCTTTGAACATATTAAAAAGGCAGTGTGCCTAACATCGGTCTTAGCTACGCTAGACTTCACAAAAACCTTTATTGTGGAATGTGATGCCTCAGGAAATGGAATTGGTGTTTTTTTAATGCAAGAAGGAAGACCCATTGCTTTTGAAAGTCATCCAATTAAAGGAAAGGATTTACAGGAACCTATTTATGAGAAGGAAATGTTAGCAATACTGCATTCTCTAAAGAAATGGTGAACTTACCTAATGGGAAGACACTTCAAGGTAAAAACTGATCATGATAGTCTTAAACACTTTTTGGAACAAAGGCTATCTTTAGAAGAGCAGCAAAAATGGGTCACAAAGATGTTGGGTTATGACTTCAAAATAATCTACAAAAAAGGGAAGCTAAATGTTGATGTAGATGCACACTCAAGAAAGAATGAAGAGGTCGAAGCATTGCTTTGTGCAATTTCTATTATCCAACCAGATTGGATAACCGAAGCAAGAGATTAATGGAAGAAGGACGAAGAAGTGTGGACACTCATTCAAAAGTTGCAGCAAGATCCTAGTACATCTCATACATTTAGTTGGAAAAATTATTCTTTATGGTACAAAGATCGCTTATATTTTTGTAAGAATTCCCAACTAAAACAAAAGATTCTTTTGGAATTGCACACTTCTCCTTTAGGGGGACACTCAGGATTTTTAAAATCTTACCACAAGGTGAAGAAGGAATTTTTTGGGATGGACTTAAATATGATATTCAAACGTTTGTGGTGGAATGTTTGGTTTTCCAGCGGAATAATGTTGAGACAATTAAGACCCCGAGTCTTCTACAACCCTTATCCATTCCAAGTCAACGTTGGGAGGAGATTTCAATGGATTTTATCACAGCTTTACCTAAGTCTGAAGGAAAGAGTGTCATCATGGTGGTAGTTGATAGACTTACCAAGTATGCACACTTTTGTACATTATCTCATCCATTTAAAGCAACTACAGTTGCTACTACATTTATGGACACAATTCAAAAGCTACATGGAAACCCAAGGGTTATTGTGAGCGACAGAGATTCCATTTTTACTGGAAATTTTTGGACAAAGTTATTTTCTTGTTTGGGTACTCAATTAGCTAATATCTCATCTTATCATCCTCAATACTATGGTCAAACTAAGATAGTAAATAAATTATTGGAAGGATATCTTTGTTTTATTGTATCTGATAAACAAACACAATGGGTCAAGTGGTTACCTCTCGTAGAATGGTGGTATAACACTTCCTTCCATACTGTAGCAAAAATGACCCCATTTGTGGCACTTTATGGATATCATCCACCATCCATCACATCATATTTAAGAAAAAATTCAAAGCTTAAAGCAGTGTAAGATCACATCGAGCATCAACAAGAAGTTCTCCAACTCTTAAAGGATAACCTGAATTTGGCACAAAATCAAATGAAACAACAGGCATATCAACATCGCAACACTAAGTTTTGATGTAGAATACTGGGTATTTTTACGGCTACAACCATACAAAAAAATTTCCCTCAAGAAAGATAAGAAGGATAATAAATTATCGCCAAATCAATATGGTCCTTACAAGGTGTTGCAAAAGATTGGTACAATGGCATACAAATTGGAGCTTCCTACTTCTTCACGAGTGCGTCCAGTTTTCCATGTTTCATGCTTAAAGAAGGTTATATGTGAAAATATTCCAGTTCAAACAATATTTCCAGAACTTGATGAGGAAGAAAAATCATATTGGAACCTGAAGTAGTCACAGAAACAAGAACTCGACAGCTATGGAATTGATCAATTTCAGAGTATCTCATCAAGTGGAAGAACTTACCCACTGAAGATTCTACATGGGAGGATGAGAATTTTATACAGAAGCACCCAGATATACTCAAGCATTTAGGACAAAACTTTTTTAAGGAGAGGGGCATGTTAGGTCCCTATATTACTATTATAGTCCCTTATTATTGTTACTGTAACCCCCTTATTATTATTATTGTATCCCTATAACCCCCATATTGTTATTATTGTGCCCTTAAATTATTATTGTTAGGTCGGCTAGGATTACATTGTGGCCCCATGGACTCCTATATATAGAAAGGAGGTTTTGTAATTTGAATCATCCAATAATTGTTCATTCATGTAATGTATTGGAGGTTTCCCCCTTGAAGTGGCTTATTTCTAAGGCGTTGATATATCTTTTCTTCTAATTTTGGAGCTAGTTTCACAACAGGATCATAAATCACCCAGGCTGCTGAAGACAGGTTCCAGGTACTACGGGAAGCACCATCCGTGAAAGCGGCATAAGGAGTAATAGACATTTTCACAATAATCAATGACCCAATAAGCAAGAAAACGCTCACAAAGCACACCAAGCCAAAAATGTACAAAAATGAAAAGAACACCTATGTACACAAAACATGCACGAATGACTCATGCATAATATTTTTTAAGATATAACCCATTTATGGGATGATCCATAGGATGACCTTCGTAATCAATGAGCTCATAGGCCCCATTCCACAAGACACATTTGACAATTTAGGGCTCATTCCACATGGGTTGAAATTTACCTACCCCAAGCTTATCATGTGCTTGGTCATTCAAGCAGATGAGGTCTCCTTCTACGAAGGAACAAGGGGAAATCGATTGGTCAAAACAAACTTTGAATCGCTTCTTTTGTGCTTCAATTAAAAAAGCAGCAAAGCGGTGAGTTTCATCTACCCTTTCTAAGTAGAGAAGACTCTCTTCTTCAGGTGAAATGTTTGGCAACAATTCAACAGCCAAATTGAGCGAAGTTATTTCACATTCAATCGAAAGGGTAGCTTCCAGACCATAAACAAGCTGAAATGGAGTGAATCTGGTTGCATGCTTAACTGAGGTTCAATATGCCCAAAGAGCTGAAAACATCATGAGATGCCACCTTGATTTGTGCATCCCAATTGTATGCTGAAGCATGGTGATAGGAAATTTATTCACAGCTTCAACCTAGACATTGGCGTGAGGATAGTATGACGTTGAGCTGTCATGACATAGAACCAACTTGGAAGTCAACTACGCCACCATATAATGCCAAAAATGGGAACCATGATTGGTAACGACGGCTTGAGGGACACCAAACCTAGAAATGATGTGATTGAATATGAACTAAGTTGATATCTTACTGTTAGCCGTAAGTGTAGGCATTTCTTCAGCCCATTTGGTGAAGTAGTCAACGGCTATGATAATATAAGCATGAACCCCGACCGAATGAGTGTTACACATCATAAAATCGATGTCCCACTCCACAAAGGGAACAACGGTAATGACAGGGTGAAGATGTGAAGGAGGTGCGCGCATCTGGCACTGATAGATCTAACAGTCATTGCATTTACAAATAGTAACAATGTAGTCCTTGAAAATGGTAGGCCAGAAATACCCAGCATGAATAATTTTCTATGTCGTAGCATAACCAGACATATGATCACCACAGGCGCCACTGTGATAGTCATTCAAAACTTTCTCAGCTTCCTCGAGAGTCAAACACCGGCAGAGAATGGAATCAACTCCGATGCAATAGAGTGTATTTCCAACTATATGATAAGGTTGCGATTGATGACGGATGCGTCGGCGAGAATCCTTAGAAAACTTAGATCTGAAGGTAGAAGTCTGAAGATATACGATGATATCACCGTACTAAGGATTGAGGGTGATAATCAGAAAAATCATATCATCCAGAATGCATTCCTCACAACCAGACACAGCGGAGTCATAGGGGATGGAGCAAATAATATTAGCGAAGACAAATGATTTCTTCGACTTGGCAGTAGCGATTTCCAAGTCAAAATCTTGGATGATGACAATCTGCTTTTAGTATTTTTCCCTCAACAATTTTCGAGACAATATATAGGTCATAGGGTTGCAGTCATAAATCACAGCCACCATACGCAATAAAATGTAACGACGTAAAATTTGAACTTCTTGAATGGCAGCCAACACCAACTTATCGACATCTGCATAGTGTGTTTAAGTATCAAGAAAGTTACAAGAGATATAGTAAATAACATGCTCGTCACGTTCATCATCGTCTTGCACCAAAACCATGGCAATCATACTGAAAGCAATGACTAAATGGAGGGAAAAATCACGATGATAGTTCAGAGGATGCAATAGAGGAGTGTTGACAAGAAACGTCTTCAGCGTATCAAAAGAATTCTAGCTGATCTCATCCCAAAGGAATGGGACACCGTGCTTTATTATTCGCATGAATCCTTTAGCCATTTTGGCATAGTTAGGTATAAAACGGTGTAAAAAATTAGCCTTCCCCTGTAGAATCTGCAGTTGATGTAATGAGGATGGAGAGGGGAGATTAATGATAGCCTCAAATTTGAGTGGATCGAGGAGAATTATGTCTTTGGATACGATAAACCATAAAGTCTACCAGAATTGACACAGAAGACGCACTTATGCAGAATTAACTGAATGTTATAGCGTCGATAGTGAAGAAAATTATGATGGAGATGGTCAAGGTGGTCCTTATGTTTAGCTAAATGAGTCGGAAGATCATCCAGATAAGGTTGAACAATGTGCTTAATATTTTGAAAATCATATGGTATTTCTCGCTTAAATGTAGCCCCAACATCCTTCAAGTTGAAAGGGAGCTTCTTGTATGCGAAAGTGCCCCAGGGAGAGATAAAGGTAGTCTTATGTTGATCGGTCAGTAGAATTCTAATCTGTTTATAGTAAAAAAAAGCATCCATGAGGGAAAATATCTCACTCCTCACACAATCATCAATGATTTGATCAATAAAGGGAGTAGGATAATTATCCTTAGGATAGTCTCTGTTTATGTCACGATAATTAACATAGACCTGAATGGTACTCTGTTTCTTATCTACAGTGACAATGTTGGACACCCATTCTATCAAAGGAATCAGATAGATAAAACCAGCTTTGAGAATTTTTTCAACTTCACCCTTAATGGCGGCAACCTTTCTAGGTTGCACAGGACGAATATGCTGACGAATAGGCTTTGCACCAAGATATGTCAGAATCCCATGCACCACTATACTAGGAATGATGTCAGGCATCTCTTCATAATACCATGCAAAGACATCGTGGAACTTGTAGAAAAGGCTAGTATAAACCTGAACTTCATCTGAAGAACAGGTGACCCTGATATGGATGTTCTCGATAATCCCCACTTTCACAGAAATTTCGATAGGCATTGTTTGAGTGATATTACTCAAATTACCCTCCATAAAAACTTCATGTGTCAAAATAGGCATTTGAAGAAGAGGAGAAGGAACCTGAGATGCAAAACTCTCAAGACATGTAGACATGGCCTCGACGCCAGACATGAATGAGGAACGATGATGACTATTGTCCCACGAAGGATCCTTGAGATACATGGTTTCCATGGTGGCTTCATCAGAGGGAAATATCTCTTTCAAGGGACCGGGTGAATCCAAATTGTCGAGCCAAGGGGATTGAGAATAAGTGTCGAAAGACATGCTCAATGGAGCATGATCAGGAGGCGGAGGCTCCGAAGCCGAGATAATTTCACAATAGCCGATCTCGATTAGACTCAATGGCATCGAATCTCCAAAGGAATCTATCTATTCAGGAGAAGGGATGATCCACGGGTCGTCTGACTGAGAGATCATATTGATATGAACAGTGTTCAGAGGAGGAAGAAGAAAAATACCCATGAGGGCAGGATCTTTGAAGAGAACTGGCCCTATGCTCTCGTAGGGAGTAGGAATTTGATCCACATATGGAATGTTTCTCTTGGAAAATGAAGTGAAGAATGACAATTGATAAACAGTAACAATATTTCCTTCATGCGGAAATTTGAAAACACGAAAGAGAGTGGATAGAAGGGACATCATGGCATGAGTCCAACTGTGACCGAGGAGAAGATTTTAATTGAGCTTCGCGTCAACTACTTTGACCTCGACATTGACTCTCTTACCTCCTAGAATAATTGGTAAACTAACGAGAACACTAAGAGGTTTAGATTCCCTTCCATAAATTTCCTCAAAAGCATTTGGTGATCAAATTAGAGCTGTAGAAGCAATGGCTTTCCAGCAGGTAGATGACATGACACATGTAGACGCACCCTCATCCACAACCACACGATGGATATTCATTCCATTAATTCCAACTTGTATAATGAGTGCAAGCTAGTGCAGGAGATGTGGGACGAAATTCTCCAAGTCAGAAGTGATAAGGCTTAAATCAGCAGGATCAACCCCGCCAATCGCAGATAACAAAGCCTTCCATTGAGACGAAAAAATATAAAGTACTTCTAATGTAGACATTGCAGATGGTGCCTGAGCCAAATCTTCAACGATACTTTAATTTTTAGCATCACATGCGTTAGGCTTATAAGAATACTTACATAGTACACCTTTGGAAGGTGGACGTACAATGGTCTCAGTACAAGGCCTTTTAATTTGAATGGGGCCAGAAGCAGGTGGAGGAGGAGTACCATTAGCAATCTCTTTCCCCATTTCCTGACACGATTTGGTATAATATTTCGATCGGGAAGCAATAGAAATGAATGCATAACCATTCATCATGAAGGCCTGAGAGCCAAATGGGGTAGAGGACTGAGGTTGCTCTACCATCTAGGTATGTTGTGATATAAAAGGTTCTTTGAGAATAGTCGTGGTTTCCTGGGTGCCTTTGAGCAATCTAATCACTTTTTCCCATCGAGGACAATCCTTGGTGTAGTGCTCTTCATCACAAATCAAACAAGGATACTTTTTCTTACGCTGTGAACCATCATCAACACGACGTTTTTGAGAATCCTATTTTGGGGTATCAGTTTGGCCTTACCTTTACCCTTATTTTTTCCTTTGGAAGTTTTGTCCACCGGATTGGCTTGAACGAAATTGACTTCCGCAGTTTTACCAGAATTATGGGTAGGCTGAGAAGAAGTATCAGTGGAAGGATTAGATTTTTTCTTCCCAGGGTTCGAAGGAGAATACTTTTGAGAGGTGTGAGACACAGAACCGATGATACCATTGAAAAATGGCATCGTCGGTGCTTTGGAAGTTCTAGGTCGTGGAGCATCAGGCAAGATATCATACAATGTGCTATAACGAGATTACACAATATCAAGGTACTCAGCATGAGAAATGGCCTATTCTTCAGTTACACATGCCCCAATATATATGCATTTAGCGATTTGATTAATAAATGAGGTAGTGAAACAATCAATTAGAAGTTGATCAAGAATATCAAACTTGATCAAGCGATGACGATGCCTCCATTCATGAATATGATCCAAGATATGAGTATCTCGGTCCTGTTTCAAGGATGTGAGGAGGTGTGTCTTGGTCTCATACCGAACCGGTAACTAAAAATGTGTGAGAAACGCCATGGCTAAAGAATTGAAATCTTGAAAAATTCCACGAGATAATTTAATGTATATTGTACCACTTTGTAATGGCACCAGTAAGAGTCCTTTGGAAAATACAGAGTCAGATGGAATCGTCAACCCAAGAGTTAGAGGGACACCAAAGATGATATGTCACAACATGCGCTTGGGGGTTTTCTCGAGACTTTCCCTCAAATTTAGGACAATAATCAGGAATTTTGGTTGGAACCAGAGGCCAATATGGACTATGAAGAATTGGATCATTTGTCAATTTGGACACATCAGGTAGTTCCAACGTAGCAAGAAATGGCACTTGAGGATTAAAAGGCATTGTCGGTCGTTGATAAGGAATGGTTTTAACATTGCACCCAGGCTAAGAGAAATTTTGCCCCCATATTTTTTGTCGTGGAGGACTCTGTCCATAAGGGTTATAAGCTGGATAATTCTGCCCATACTGGGGTTGAGGACCGAGATACTAATTTTGAGCATACCATTGAGGTCCTTGCTGAGCATATATGGATTCCATTGCGGAATGTAAGCATTGCCTTGAGGTGGATTACACACCATTTGGGATTGATTTTGAGGGTAATAAGTAAAACCTTGGGGCATACTATATACGACATGATATTGAGCTTGAAGAGGATAAGTAGCACCTTGAGGTTGAACAGGTGGTACCTACTGAGCAGGTTGAACAGGTTGAACCGGCTGCTGAGTGGGTTGAGCAGGTTGAATCAGCTGCTGAGGCTCGGCAGCCTGTCCCTATGGAGCAGGTTGGCCTAGATATTGAGGACCACTGGGTTGCCCCTGTGGAAGAGGTTGGCCTGATGGGTGCAATGGAACAGGTTGTCCCTGATAAATAGGTTGACTCAGAGCAGGATCGTAAGGTTTTCCTTGTTGCACAAAATCTTGGCCTTGCTAAATGTAAGGTTGTTGCTATTTCACAAAAGTTTTTCCTTGTTGTTACATTTTCCCCCAGGAACATAAGACACTCCTAGTTGATATTGAGATTCACCAAAAGGGACGTAGGGTTGCTGAATGAAAGTTTGACCCTATAAGGGTTTTCCTTGTGGACCATAAGGTCCTCCTGGATCAAAGGTTCTCCCTGTAAGGGTTGTCCTTGTATCAATGTCCCTTGATGAGGAACAGTCCGATAGGGATCAGCCAGAGTCAGATAAATCATCTGATTTGGATAGATATGAGGCAAATAAACAGGGTTACCGTAGACATCATAGTGATGGGGAAGATTGACAGGAGCTTGTGGCTACTAAGAAGCCTGAGAGTTCTGTTGCTGAACAACCAACAGATAGTCATCAAAAGTAAGGCCACCAGGAATAGAGTGGAATTCGTAGCCAAACTAGACGCACGTGTGGTTTCCACAATGCGAGCTTGTGATCTACTCACGTCGGGATTTATAGACCACTTGGGAATAAGAAATATATACCTGTGAGTGTGGAAAGATCTCGATGACTGATGCGTAACAACCAGTGCGGATGAAGCCACACAGACGGTAGGTTGGACTGGGACAGATGTAACAGTGACCGATGAGCTAGGTGTCAAAGGTGACAGTCCTAATGAAGGAAGGACCAAACTCTTGGGAGGAGTCGAGGTACTGGATTGTGCTATGGACGCAACACCAGAAATAATTTGACTCAAAGTCTGATAACCAGGTGGAAGTGACACCGATTGAGGAGAAGGTTGACTAGTAACATGCAGGAGATTTTTTGGAAAAAGTTGATATTCTCCTATAGAAACAACCATTTCTTCACTGCTGACAGGACTTGAAGAATCCATATCTGACGAAGTCGTAAGATCATCGAAAAGACGATGAGGACTAGGCGGTAAAGTAGCGGCTAAAAATGACGATCCCGAAGTAAGACGAGGGAATTATTCCTTGCTCCCAAAACTAGACCAAGCATCTTGAGGAGGCCAATTAAACTCAACCAAATCTTCAAGAGGAGATCGGGTAGCAAGAGGTAAGACAGTCGGGAGGATAGGCTGTGAAAACTTGACAGTCTTAGTCGACTGAGGGGTTTCAAAAGAAACATCAGGAAAAGAACTACCACTAGAGGCAGTGAAGAAGATGACGAAACTAGAGGTTTCACCATTGTGACAATATTTCAAAATAGGAAGGAAAATGAGATAGCCAATTCAAGGCTTCAAGACCAAATTCTAAGGAATTACAAAAAAAATCCCAGTAAAGAACCTTTAATGGGCATGTGATCATAGGTAATTAATTTTACGACACTGGAACAAAACTTTGGTGTTTCATATTTTAAGAGTTGAGAAACAGACAAAATATGACTCTAGCCACTTTCAATTTTAAACGAGCGTGAAAGGACAAGTGCTCGATGATCTCTTCTCTTTTTAAGGAGTCATGAAAAGATCGAAATGACTACTCAGGTAATCTAAGCAAGAGGGTGTACGAAGCTCCCATGAACTACCATATACACCTTGGTGATCAAATGAAAAAGAAATGACCAAGGACTTAACGTACGTGCAGGTAGTCTCCCTGAATGCTATGTTCGGTGTATCACGGTCACAGGGTGGTAGACTCGGCTTCCTCTGGGTAAAGGATTTGAACCTATAAGTGTCTCCCATTATATATGTGATGGTACAAGGAGCACAAGTCCGTACTAGTGCTATTGAAACCCAAGTGGGGAACGACGGCTACTAGGTTTAACAACGTGGGAACACGTGACTAGCCTATACCTCTAAACTTTTTTGCATTAGGTTCCAATTCTTCCTTATATTGATTGAATAAATTTTAAAGTTGATCCTAAATTAATGTTTCAGCTTCAAGGCCCTACCGAATTTGATTTCAAATTTTCTAAATGCACACTACATGCAAAAGAACACCATTTTCCATTCGATGAATGCTAACTAAGAGAAGGATAGAGATTTTTTAGAAAGCAAAAAACAATGAAATAAAATAAATAAGTCCCCTAATGCATCTAATACAACCAGACGAAAAACAAAAAAATCTTTCCTAGTTCATCAAGCGCTAGTTATGCAAAAGAAATTTTCATTTCCGATGCAAATGAAATAATGCAAATTTTATTTTTGATTTCCCAATGAATGAAGCACACAATGCACTAATTACATTAAAAAACAAAGCGAACACTAGTTTTAAGTACTGTTAATGCAGAGATCTCAAAATAAATGATTTGAAAGCAACACAGACATAAAAACACACTAAAACCAATGATGCACTCTTTCAAACCAATAGAAAGCTTTCAAAATGACCCAAACGAGCAACGTGATCTATGCTCACGGTGACGAGATGGAGAGTCAAGCAAAAACAAAAGTAGTCATTCAACAAACCAAAAACTCAAAGGATCAAGAAAGACTAATAAAATTGATCAGGGAACTGAACTGACCAAAATAAAAAAGACTCGAACTTCAATTAGAAGGCTCAGTGAGAAAAAGACACCTAGAATCCCTAGGGCTATGAACTGCACCGATGAGAGAATAGGCAAACAACCAAAAAGAGCAAGCCTACAGCAATAAAAACAACTCCAAAAGACCAATTAAAAATCAAGGATACAATACAGAGACAAGCTCAACTGACCAAAAACTCAACAAAATGGTCAAACCAAATCCTACAAGATTTAGCGCGACTTTGAGGAGGTAATCCATGCCAAACAAGGGTCGGAGCTACTGCAACAAAAGCAACCAATGCGAATTGGCGCGACTGTTCAAATGAAACTCATGCCAAGCTAGGAAAATATGGGAGGAGGAAAGAACTAGTGAGCAGAGGTTAATCTCAATACTCTAGAGCTGAACATGAGAATTCTAAACAATCAAGAAATCCAAAAAATATAGACAAGCAAATAAATGACCGAAGTCGACTTGACAAGGCCAATTCGAAATAAGCAATGAGACACTCACACTAATCCCAAGCAGAGTTACCAACTTGTTGGAAAGGTAAATCCCCTCTGTGGACAGGGATGATCCCTCTAGCCCTAGAGTGGGTCTAGCAACAAGGGAGCAAGCTAAGGTGTAGGTTCCTAGCTAATGAGTGAAATAGGTTGGGGTAGATTGACCTACCTGGAGTCCAACACGATTGTTGCAGCAGTAGTAGTGGCGGCCTCTTGATCTCTGTCCCGAAAGGTCGCATCTTTTGGCAACGGTACTCATATTCCTACACAAAGATCAAATACAAGAGTAATATACAAGACAATAATTTCATTCGTAGCTAACTAGTCAGTCAAGGAGGACTAAACACATTGTGAAAAATAAACCATATAAACACAAGATTGGAACTAGACAATAGTCATGTATATATAAATAGAAGAAAGAGATTACAATCGGAGCCTTGAAATCACAACCTCCTTCAACGAGTTCAATCGAAGTGTGTCTCTAAGGATCGTTGGGAAATGGGACAAGGCGAGCGCACAAGCCTAAGCTCTCTCTCAACAAAGGTCTCTTTCTGATCTACCTCCTTAGCCAAAATGTCCAACAATTCTCCTCAGCCTTTCAGTTATGATTGTTCAGCTAGTGTATCAATGGGAGATAGCTTCATTTATAGAGGGAAAGGAGGAGGTTGGGATCCCTATAATGGTGGAAGGGAGGCCTTATCCTTTTGGAGGTTTCCTCAAAAGGTGGAAACAAAAATCCAAAGGAGGGTTGTCATATTTATTTAGTTGAACCACTCAGGCTCACTCGCCCACAAAATTTTTAGGATAGAGACTTCACCTCTATATTTAAAAAACATTCAAAAAATAAATTAGCGTGGGTAGTTAACTGGGACCGAGTGCCAATGGGTGTGGGGCCCAGTGCTAATCTTTCTCATTGGTGCGAGGGCATAACGGTCTATCAGCACTAATGCAAAAACATGTGTTTTTGATGGTATTCTTAGGAAATTTTCAACAGAAGGAATGTTTTCCTCATGGCAATGGATGCAATGATGGACTTTGTAAGGCATGACACTTTGTATTAGTCATATAATTGATCATCCAATATGCGAGATGGGGATTGCAGGGACGGTGACAAAATTTTGTGTAAAAAGCAGCAACTAGGGCAGCTAATTCAACTAATTGTTGAAAAAAGGCTTCATCTATATCTTTAATCAAGGTTGAGGTCAAAATATCAAGTTTATCAAAAGTTTCTAGAACCTGTTGATCTGAATCAAGTGGGATAGTTTCCTTCTTTGCTTCAATAAATTGAATAAAATCAAGATCTCTTACAATATCATAAATTGAATTTTCAGATTTGGTTCTAAATAAGGAATGCTCAAATGATAAATCAAATTGAATATCCTGTAAGCTTGATAGTTCTTTAGGGAGTGAATTTTATTTTACTAATTGACTACTACTTCCTAGACTTTCTACTTTTTTAGTTTTTCTTAAAATTCTGTCAAGATCATCAACAATTATAGCAGGTTATGGATCAAGATAAGCCCTGGTATAGTATGCTCTTTTGGAAGCCTTAATTTTAACTTTTTATGATAAATTTTAACAACCCTAAATAAAACTTAAGGTGAAAAGATGAGGAAAAATGTTTCCTTTAAGATTTATTTAACTGAGGAATTATTTACCCAGTATGGTCGCCAGTATGTTATCTCTCCAAAATTTCCCAGTGTTGTTATGTGTGTTTAAAGAAATATTAGAGGTAACTATCAACCACTTTTGGAGATTAGGATCTAGCCTTCCTAATGCTCAGAGAGGGATCTCTCTTGATGATTTAACTTTTTTGTTTTAATTGATTTTAGGCTAGTTATGTAAGATTGATTTAGTTTGATTTTGATTTGTTTGGTGGAATTACTGATTTAGATGGATAGTTGTCTCCTATAATTTTCCATTGGGATATGGAGTCAATGTATCAAGAAAAAAGGACAAAATCAAGTTCTAAAGGAAGTGTTTGCAGGGTAGGGTAGCTGAGTAAAACCAGATCTTTAAAGGCTAAATTGTGAAGTGGTTTTCAATTGGGATCAACGAGTAGTTAAGGATTCCTTAAACCAGATGATGAAGGAAGCCGAAATAGGTCAATCGGGATGGGAGAGAAATTAACGATTTTTGGATGCAGATATCATAGGAAAACATTAAAATGAGTAACAGTTCAGAATAGAGTGTGTTTAAACAAATTCTACAATAATATTCCTGGTATAACATTTAAATTTCGAAAAACATGCAAGTTTATGAAATACTTAAGAAAATAAAAATGAACAATTGAAATATACTTCACTTAAATAGCTGAACACATGAATCATGTAATGCAATTCATTTATTACTTGTCCTATCTATGAACTTGAAGATGGTACAATAAACCCTCACGTACTAGCTTAATTCAACTATAGAAATGTTCAGGAAGCCACACTAAATACTTCGAATTGATAAAGTATTTATACAAAACTTAATACAAAATATCCTGTTAAATAACCAGGAATTATTCAAGGAAAATAAAATATATTCATGCAATAATATAGAGACACCTATGTAACTAAATGCAAGATTTCCCTGTTTATTGGATTTGATGTTTGGTTGTCTGATATTTGCTATTCTTTACGCTGGCTGGCTTTCACGATGGCTTGTATTTCACACTGCTTGTCATGTTATTTGTCTTTTAACTTTATATTTTATCTATTTTCATCTCATTTGTCTTTATTCATCTTATATTTATGTACCTTTAACCTATCTCTCTTTTACCTGACTAATTTGTTTACCCTTTTTTAATTTTACTTGTCATAGTAAATCACACAATTTTTCCCAAGCTTCTTCATCTGAAAGTTTGATCTTTACCATCCTCCTGTAAATATCATCCTCTTCAGTGTACTTGGTAAATTCAGGCTTTTTTACAAAGAGATGATTTAGCTTATGCTAGAGGTAAAAGAGATTTTCAGAAAATTGAAAGAGTACTTTGCGTGTAGGAATTCCTTTCAATGAGGAATTGTTGGAATGTTATTTAGCCACTTCTATGATATTTTTGTCATAATATTCATGCCTCATTAGTCTATCACTAATCACCAATTGATTAGGAAGGCCTTTTTGTCTCAAAACATCAAACTTATTCATGAATCGGATCACTGCAAGCTCCAAAGTTTGAGACTTATCCTCAAGTTGTGTCATCGGATTTCTCTTGGAAGTTACCTTTTTCACTTCTAAGATTGGTTTTGTTCTGTCACTAGTTCCAATTTCTTCTAACTCATGCTTGTTTTTAGAATTGAGAAACTTAATTATCTCAGTTACTTCCTCTGGTTTCTTGCCAAACTCTTCTTTGACTATTTGAATAGCTTGACTAGCTTCCTTTATCAAATCTTTCTACTCAAATATGACTTGGATAGAAGGCCAAATATCATTAACAGAGTTAATGATATTGGCCCATAGTTGTTGCTTTTCTTGGGCCAAAGGCTCTGCTAATGTCAATTCCTTTTATAATTTTTGTATCTTGCCATTCAATCTATTTGATTTTTGTGTTTCCTCCTTATGCATTACCTAAGCCAATTTATTTTCATCTTCTATATTTTCTACTTGTTATTTAAGTCTATTAATCTAAGTTGTTTAGATTGACATATCCTGCATTTCTTTAATCAATTTACTTGCCTCATCATTGGGATGAGTTGATGATATTGCTAGTGTAGTAGCTGGTGTAGTGGCTAGAACTTCTATTATCACTGGAACTGTTGTAGCTACTAATGTTGATGTTGAAGCTATAGGAATGGCAGTAAGAGGGATTTCTTGCATGTTGGTCTGCTTTTCCTGCACTAACTTGTCCATTTTATTTTTCCTCTCTTTCAGTTTATTTGTTAACTGAATGATGAGATTCATCATTTCATCCTTCTGATTTTCATTCTCCAAAACTTCTTTAGTTTGTGGATGTTTCATTGTAGGTAATTTCAGTTATTTCTTCAATGCAGCTATGTCTGCATTCTTCTTCTTGATAAGCTCTTCTGTTGCTTTGATGTCCTTTGGATTGTATCCTACCTCCATGAACAATTATTCAAGTGATTTTATTCTATTATATTTTTCTTGTGAAGAAACTTTCTCTAGCTTTAACTGTGCTCTGATATTTTCTAGAGAATTTTGTAGTTTTTGTACACTTAAAGCTTTGTTGGTCATAGTGGAATAGATCATTTCTCCTGCTTGTTTATGAAACTCAATATAATCTACGGGATGTACATCTTTAGCAAGAACTTCAAATGTTGTTTTCTTGTAGTATGCTGATGATTTTGGAACCTACATTGTTGCCTATAAAAAGGTCATTTGCATCTTCCTACTTTTGTAATCAAAGGCTGAAAGTAACCTGTTCTGGTCACTAGGAGTTTGTTTCCAATATTGGGCATAAGTTACAGATTTCAATGTTTCATTCTTCAATTTGATTTCTTTGTACTTCTCCATTATACATTTTTCTTTATCCACTGGTTTTCTTGATGATGAAACCTCTACACTATGTTGTTTCCGAATGATCTGTTCACTAGACGTTGACGGTTGATGTGTTTCCTCTGAAACTGTTGGATATGCATTATCTCTGACAATTATATCTGTATCAATGACTTCAACTGTGTCAACTATCTCTTCTTGTTCTATCATTGGATTCAATTTTTCCTTTTCCCTGTACATTAGCTTGAATTCGGTATCAGAAGTAGTCTCTGCAGAATAAGAGCCTTCCTCTCTTGCCCTCTTTGAATTTATGTCCTATGGGGCTGGAGTATGCAGGATGGAACTAGTATCAACCTGTTTCTCCACCTCTTGCAAAGTATTTTCCAACCACTCTCACTGGATGGAATACATCTGAACCTCTGGTTTTGACTCATGTGTAAAAGGGGTCAATTTGAATTTGACTCTTAGCTTTCTTATGACTCCTAAAGTATCATATTTCCATTTGAAACTATTACTGAACTTGAAATCTTGTAAACACTTGTCTTATTGCTCACCAGCATTTCTACAATTGCAATTAAAAGGCCCTAACTAGTTCTCAATCTTAAACTAATTTTTCATCTTTGCTGAAAGGAAATTAACTTCATCTGAATTTAGGATTTGTCTGATTTATTCCAATGCAAATAACCTCATTGGGAGGTATTTGGGAAGCTTGTATGGAGTGATTTGACTTCCATACACCCTAATTTTCGTATGATTTTTGTGTAAATAATAGTCTGTTGTTCTACTTCTATCTGACAATTGCAACACCTTCTTTGCCTATTCACTGACTCTAGATTGAATGCTACTTCTTAGCATCTTAGCAATTGGATAAAAAAATGAATCAATGAATTCTTTATAGCTAAATTATGTGGAATATTTTCTGATCAAGGATGTCCAGAAGACTACAGATTGGTGGTTACCCTCTGTGTCTAGTTTTTGAAGGCTAACTGCAAAATTTTCTGATTCGAAATATAAGAATAAATGAAACAAAACTGAAGAGTATTTAAATACTTTTTCCGTTGGTAATTTGACTAATTTTTCATACATTGAATTTGATAGGTATTGGGAAAAGTTAAATGTTGAAGTTGGAATTTGACCTGGAATAAATATGGATAGGAAACCTAGGATAGAGGCATCTACATTTTCATCAGTAAAGTACCCTAAAATGCATGAAAACATAGTGAGAATTTGTCTAGTTCTCTGTGAAAATATGGAAGCTAAGTATGGAGGATTAATTTTTGGGGTTTCTAGTGATGGAGGAAGGGAGGTTTGGAATATCTGGAACCTCTTGGGAAAGTCTCAATTTAGATAGATTTCAATGAGGATTTCAATGGCTATTGGGACTTCATCAGGATTTTGTTGGATCTATAACATCTGATTTATGGATTGTGCAGTGATTGTGAATAAACTCTTTTGGATTAGGGTTACTAGAGCTCTTTCATTGTACAAATAATTTATCTGGAAGAGTCTAATAAGTTTTGGAAACTGAAAATTCCGTGGTAACATGTACCTAGGTAGGTTTGAGTCCCAGAGGTGGATATCATCAGCCTGGTCTATGAATTTATCATGGCTCTAGCACTGGAGCTCTAGAATGTTTAAATCAATGACTCTATCACTGATTTTGAAGTCTTTATCAACAAGAGGTGTGTGTTCAACATCTACAATAGGTGGTTGTAGAGGGTTAACTAATAAAATGCTCTTGCATGCCATTAATTCATTCAATTTTATCAATTTATTTCTTTTTGTGCTTAATTTAATGGTTTTAGGTGGTTTAGGATTACCTAGAAAATGAAGTTTTGGTCTTTGGAAGGTTTTTTGGCCACAAAAGGGGCTTTATTATTCTGCAAAGCTTCAATTGTAATTGGGAATGGCTTCAAACTAGGTCGGTAAAGGTTTCTTTTGGCTTTTCTTCCCTAATTTAAACAACAATAGTGAAAAAATGTTTTAGGGCGGGCTTTATTGATTTTAACCATAGGTGATTAATCACATGGTGCAGGGTTGAATTCAAACATCAGTGGTTTTATCACAATGAGTGGAAATGGATTAGCGGTTATTGCATCGCAAAACACAGTAGAGTGGTTTCGGGACTAGGCGGTGCGATACGTTGTAGGAGTGTCACGTGGAAAATGGGTGGGGGTGTGAAACCACCCATTTCGCACCCCGATTGTGTTTTGAAAATTAGATAGTTGAAAGTGCGAAAGGTTTCCAGAATGGTTAGATCTAGGTAGTGCCAATTGGACGGATGGATGAGTTGGGGTGTTTTGATAGGTGGGATCAGGGATGAGTTATGTGATGGGGTATAATATATATGTGGACGGTTAATAATAGATGTGGGTTGAGTAATAATAATGGGTTAAGAATGGATCAAGGATTATTATATTAAAGTGGAAGGGTTTATATGAAGTGGGTTAAAATGTTTTAGTGGGAGGGGATAATATAGTGGGGTAAGGATATAAAATTAGCAGGGTATAAAATAAAGTGGGAACTGGGGATATATTAAAGTGGGGAATTAATATATAATGTATAAACTATAGGTTATAATAAAATAAGGGGATCAGGGAAATATATTTAAGCGGGTTATGTTAAATATATTAACAATGGTATAAAATAAGCTAAGGGGGGTATTATATTGTGCGGGGAATAAAATTAAAAGGGAAGTGGAGCCCGAGGATATTTTAACCATTTAAAACTATGCACAAAGTGGGTTTTTTCATTTTTTTAATGAAAAAGGGGAGTTAGTAAAGGGGTAGTTAGTTTTCAAAGGAAAATGGGTTTTTTAACTAGGCAAAAGGTTTTAGGAAGGGAAAAGGAGGTTTTAAGGAAGGGGAAAAAGGTTTTAGGAAGGGGAAAGGGATTTTTTGCAAGAGGAAAGGGGTTTTTAGAAGGATTTTAGTGATATGAGATGAACCAATTGATGCTTTCCATGACTTGTTAAAATAATCTACCTACCCTTTATTTACCTTAACATTTTTTCTTCATTTACTGGGTGCATTTGAGCTTGCTGACCCTTCTATTTTTTTTTGATAAGAAAACTAACCTACTTCTAGCCTTATAAATTCAAATGGCTCATATTAAACTGATGAGCTCATTTTTATTCTCTAGCTAACTATTGAACTGCCAAGATTAAATGGTTTGGCCAGACCTTTATTCACTAACTATCATTACATGAAACCTAAAAGCATGAATGAATCAAGATTAAACTGTTTGATCATCATGAATTGTGGCATTTTGGACAAGATGCACAAAATTGTATTTGCATAAATTAAACTAAGACTAGTGGCATTTGAATGTGCAACACTTTCATAATCTATTTTTGTTTCTTTTTTGGGGCTCATACTTTATATTATGTGTTAATCATTTTTCTTTTAGTCCTTTGATTTTTCTTTTAGGGCATACCCTCTTTTCATTTTTTAATATAGGAAAACATTTGCAGAAAGAAAAAATATGTACAATATTACAAGACTTAATATAGTCAATTCAAAATTAGGATCCCTATTAATATATGACTGTAATAGTGGCTCCACTTGGGGATGACATATCCTGGTGAGATGTTAAGAAATTTCGGATCAATGGACTCGGAACTTCTTTCTGCGATCTCCTTTATTCAATCATATGATGTTATACCTTTCAAAGCTTAGGGCCTTCTCTTCGATCTTCAACGTAGCAAGATAATCATCCAATCCAATATAAACTTTGCAATGGTATTTACAATGAGCAAAGTAAAACAAATGAACTAACAATTAATATGATGAAAAATAGCGCTTCAGCATTCTACCATTGACTAGTCCACCTCATAGATCTGTTCCATCTAACTCCTTAAAGAAAAATGCATTGTTACCTCTGTAACCATAAATGATGTATGGCCATTTTCATAGAAAGACAAATTTACCATGTTCTCATTTTTCTTCTCTTCTGCAATCCCATTTGAGTACTTTATCACCTATGTAGAAATCACCTGCTTTGGTTTTCTTGTCAAATATATTTTTGATTTTGTCTTGAAATACTTGTGATTTGATGTAAACTCCTTCCCTAGTTTGCTGCAAATGAATTGTTTTATTTATCCTCCTTTGGACGTCATTTGATTCTACTTGTAGCTCTTGAATCATTTTCATCACTGGCACTCCCAATGAGGATGGAAAAATAGCATCCATCCCATATACCAATTGATAGGGAGATGTACCAATAAATTTTTTGGTACTTAGTCTGTCTGCCCACAAGGCATTAACTAACCTTTTATTCCAGGTCTTCTTGTTATCTTCTAATAGTTTCTTGATGATATTAGATAGGATTTTGTTTGATGATTCTATTAATCCATTACCTTGAGGGTAATAGGTAGTGGAATGGACAAGGTTGATATGGTATTTGTTACAAAAGTATATTATTTTCTTGGATTTGAAGGCAAAATCATTATCCGTAATGAGTTTTTGTGGTAATCCAAATATAGAAAGGATGTTATTATCGAGAAATGAGATAATTACAGAGTCTGTATCTTGTCTATAAGGAATGACTTCTATCAACTTGGTAAAGTAATCAGTACCTGTCAATATCCATTTATGTTGGGCTGAGGAGAGTGGGTGAATTTCACCAATGAAGTATAAACCCCATTGTTGAAATGAAATTTCTACAGAGATAGGTTTGAGGGGTAATGGTAAGATTTTCTTCTTCCCTTCAAATATCTGACATTTGTGACAGGAGGTCGCATACTTTCTAACATATGAAAAAAGAGTGGGCCAGTAAAAAACTACCCTCAAAATTTTATTAGCAGTTTTTTTCCAGTAGAGGTGTCCTCCATAGTCTCCTACATGAAATTCTTGCATTACTTTATCATCTTCATCTTTTAATAAATATTTTAATATAATTCCACCATGATCTTTCCAAAATGAAGCATTATCTATTATACAATGTTTCATTTCTTGCATTTTAAAGAATCTACCTTTAGTTCTAGATAATCCAGGAGGAGCTTGTAGATTGAGTAAAATGAATATGATGTCTGCATACGAGGGTGAATCTATAAAAGCTTCACTAATTTGTGGGGTTGCCATCTCTTCTTGATCGTCTAGTTGAGCAATGAAATTTATATCTAAGGCCTGACAGTTTGATTCAGCCATGAGTTTGGCTAAACCTTGTCCTCTAATCAATTTTGTAGGTTTTATTTCAATGTCATATTCTAGTATAGTGGCAATCCATTTACCTCTTTTCCCATCATGCCCATTCTGAGTTAGAATATCCTTTACAATTGAATTTGGAACATATGCAATTATGTGGGAGTATAAAATGTACACTCTGAAATATTTTATAGCTTTCACTAAAGAGAGTGCTTGTTTTTCCATAATATTGTACTTTAGTGTTGCATCTCTTAAGGATTTACTGAAAAAAGAAATGGGTTGTTCATAACCCTGATCATTCTTTTGCAACAAGACTACTGCAATAGTTTGTTCAGAAGAAAAAGAAAAAATTATAAAATCTTTTTTGGAATCAGGACTTATGAGGTCAGGTGTTTTAGTAAGATATTCTTTTATTGCTTCAAAATATTGTTTAGCTTCTACTGTCCACTTAAGTGTTGAATCCTTTTTTAACATGTTATTTAATTCTTTGATTAGTTCTGGTAAATTAGAAATGAATCTTCTAAGAAAATTTATTTTACCTAAGAATGCATGTAATTATTTGATGTTTCTAGGATGACTAATGTTTAAAATTGCTTCTATTCTAGCTGGATGAATTCTAATACCTTCTTTTGAAATTATATGTCCCTTGATTTTACCTTCTTCTAGTCCGAAAAGTGTCTTTTTAGGATTCAAGGAAATGCCAAATTTTCTACATTTTATGAAAACTCTTCTCAAATGATCTAGATGTTCATTATATGTTTTGGAAAATACTATGATGTCATCTAGATAAATGACTAAAAATTCATGAATTTCCTTTTCAAAAGACATATCCATAGCTCTTTGGAATGTAGCTCCAACGTTCATCAATCCAAACGGCATTTTCAAATATATGAAAGTTCCTAGGGAGTGGTAAATGCAGTGTTTGCTCGATCTTTAGGTTGAACTAGGATTTGGTTGCATCCAAAAAATCCATCAAGTAATGACATTCTGGATGATCCTACAAACCTCTGTATAATATGGTCCATTTTGGGGAGAGGACAGTTATCTTTTAGTGACACTTTGTTTAAGTTTCGGAAATCAACACAAAGTCTGATTTTCCCTGTTTCCTTTCTAGTAGGGACTAAATTAGAGACCCAATCAGAATATCTAATGGGTGCTATGATTTGTGCCTCATACATCCTTTTAACTTCTTTTTCTATCAATGGCATAAGAAAAAGATTAATTCTCCTAAGATTTTGTTTAAAGGGTTTCTGATTTTCTTTGATGGGTATTTTATGTTGGATAATACTGGTATCATAAAACTTGAGGTCTTCATAACTCCAAGCAAAGACATCTTAAAATTCTTTAAACAAACTTATGTACTTTAGCTTTTCAAATGGAGGTAATGCTTTGGATATTTTGATAAGCTTGGGTTTTTCTTCTGTTCCTATGATACATTCTTCTATGTATGATCTTAAAGGCTCCATTTTGGGTTTTCTAGCTACATAATTTGAGTCAAAAAGATATTCTAATGGAGATAATCCCTTAGGAAAAACATTATCTTTAAGATTTAAAATTTTTTATTCATCATTTTTTATTTCTTCTATTTCTACTACTTCTAATTTATATATTTCTACTTTAGTGAATTTAGTGGGTTCTATTTTATCTACATCACTTATATCTATCTTGCTATTTATGGTGAAGTCTAATGTAAAATCAGTATCTATATTACAGTTTTGAAACTCTCCCTCAGAATTCATGAAATTGTAGATTTGCGAATATTGTGAAAATATTTGCCAATATTTCAAATTATCAGGTATATTTGGCCTATGCCTTACCTCTGCAGTGTATTGGTGATTTGGCAGAAAAGTTAATTTGCATGTGCTAGCAAAAGTAGCCAAACTATATGTCTGCATGTTTTTCTTTCTTGGAATAATAACAAAGTCAGTTTCAAGAAAACAATTACTCAAATCTAGAATGGTTTCTCTATATTGGCTAAGTCTAGGATTATTGAAAAGATACTCTTCTTTGATTTTTTTTATGATGAGTTCTGAGTATCCCATGACAGAAACTGTCTTGGCTCCAAGTTTTCTTACAATTTCCAGTCCTAACACTAATGCTTCATATTCTGCCATGTTATTAGTGCATTTAAAATTTAACCTGAAAGCATGTCACTCTGAATGATCATTCTCTATGTTATAAATCCATACTCCAGCTCCTGATCCTAATTTGTTTATAGAACCATAAAAATATAAATGCCACATAGACTCATGAGTTATATTGTCATTGTCAATTTCTTTGTGTTTTTATTCTACAACTATGTTTTTATCTTTTCCAGTGTCTGAATTACATAAGATAAAAGAATCCATATCAGAATGCAATGAATATATAGGATAATTCTATAGTTTTTCTTCACTACTAACCATTTATTTCATCAAAATTTCTCTATAAAGATTTTTTGGCTGACCAAATACAAAAATTGTAGCATGTGACATGTCCAACTACAGTGATCCCTTTAATTTTTCTCCCCATGAGCGAGATAATAACATACCATACTTTGGATGGATATGAACAACTAAAATATCCATGATAATACTCTTAGTTGGGTATTAGAATAGAGCTATAGACAGATATTTTATCAGGCCAAGGCATTTAACTTGACTAGAATCAAAAGAAAACAAGTGTTTTTATGGTCTAGTGATGTCTAAGTTCATTTTTTCCATGATAGCTTTTGGCATTAAGTTGTGAGATGCTCCTGAATCCAACATTGCATTGTATAAGATTTTATCATTAATTTTCAAACTAATCTAGGATGGAAGGACACCTCCTTGTTGATTTTTTACCATTAACTTCAGGACCAAATAATAACTTTGTTTGATCATCATTGAGGTTAACATCATCTTCTCCTTCACCTATGTTCAGTGTTTCAGTGATTTGGGATTTTTATGAATCATTTTTTACTAGTTTTGTTAATGGAACTGGTATTTTCATTTTGGCTATCTCAACTTAAATATTGAATGGTACTTGAGTTTTTCCTAACTAAATTATTTCCTCTTTACCAATTGCAGTTTTTGTTTTTTTGTCTTTTTTATCTAGAGTTGGTATTTCAGTTTGTGTTTCCACTATTTTATTTTCAATTTTCTTGTCTGGAACAGTTTGAGTGGCAGTTGTATTTTTAGCAGCATTTGAAGTTTGAGTATCAGTATATGTGATGTCTACAATCTTTGGAGTGGGAGTTTTCTGATTTTTCTGAGTTTCTCTTGGGAGAATTTGTAGAAATTTTCTTATAGGAGCTTCCACTATTTTCTTGGTTTGAGTTTGGATTGTTTTCTTAGTAGGGACTTCTGTGTTTTTCTTGCTTCTAAGGATATATTGTTTGTGAAATTCATATATTGCAAACTCATAGCCTTGTTTTTAGTCAAAGGAATCTCTAGATTATAAATGTAATTGTGGTAACATGTATAATTACTCTTCTTCTTGGGTAAGAAAAATAGTATTTTCATCATTTATTCCCATTAAGTTTATCTGGGTGTCTTGGTCTTCATCATTTTTTTGAGAACTCTCAACATAGTTTTCTTTGAAAGGTGGTCTAATATTTTGATGAGGTTCTACTTCTCTTGATTTACCAGTATTAGGATTTTTCCTAAAGTTGGGATTTCTAATTAGAGGACCTTGTTGATTATCCAATTGAGGTTTTATTTTCATGTTTTCTAATATATCCATTATTCTTTCCATGATTTTAGGTAAACTATATATCTTAATGTCTTATGTGGATGGTTCTTCCTTCATGATCACTCTTCTTTCATTTCTCATCCTAGCTCTTGTAGCTAACAAGTTAGCTTCTACACTAACTGCATTACTTTTCATTTGTTCTAATGTTGCAAGGTTTCTTTCTCTCAATTGATATGACATGTCATCATCAAAAACATAAGGAAATTTGATTAAGGCCAAGTCTGGTGGGGGTTTGATGTTTATTGGAATTGCATTATAGATATTATTAAACCTAGTACAATAATCCTGAAGAGATTCATTAGTAGATCTCCTTGTTTTCATATTCAGACAATATTTGTAAAGGGATTTTCTTTCTTTCCCGTATATTAAAGGAAAATTGAGGAAAAGAAGCTAAATCAGAAATATGGTTGGTAGTGAAATATTGAAACCATTTCTTAGCATCCCTTTCTAATGTTTGTGCAAGCAATCTCATTTGAACATCAGCCTCATCAATTTCATGTAATTCAAGGTAATCAGTCATTTTATTTACATGTTGTTGAGCAGTATATTGACCAGTACCATCAAACTAAAATATTTTACTCTATTAATCCTATGGTATGGCATGTAAATGGGTCTGTATGACCAAAGGAGCATATCTGGCTGCCATGGCTAAGATTATATCTTCACTGGGAGGTGAAGTAGTAGTGCTTGGAGATGAACCTAATGTGCTTGGAAATGAGCTTGAAGTGCTAGAAGATATACTTGGAGCACTAGAAGATGTACTTTGAGCACTAGAAGATGGGAATGAAGCATTAGGTTGAAGAGGAAGATTGGGGATGAATGGTTCTGTGGAATGAATTGTAATGGAGATTATGGATGAGGTGTAACTAAATGGATCTATTTTTATAGTTTCTGAAGGAATGGTAGAACACTTAGGGTAGCATCAACTAGGGTAGTTAATTCAACTGATTGTTAAAAAAAGGCTTCGTATTATATTTATTGAAGTTTGAGGTCAAAATATAAAGTTTATCAAAATTTTCTAAAACTTGTTGATCTAAATCGAGTGCGATAGTTTCCTTCTTTGCTTCAATAAATTGAATAAAATCAGGATCTATTACAATATCATAGATTGAATTTTCATATTTGGTTCTAAATAAGGAATGCTCAAATGATAAATCGAACTGAATATCCTATAAGCTTGATAGTTCTTTAGGGAGTGAATTTGCTTTGACTAATTGACTACTACTTCCTATACTTTCTACTTTTTTTATTTTTTCTTAAAAATTTTCCAAGATCATCAAAAATTATAGCAGGTTGTGGATCAGGATGAGCCCTGGTATAGTATGTTCTTTTGGAAGCAAGAATTTTAACTTTCTACAATAAATTTTAAAAACCTAAAATAAAAACTAAGGTGAAAAGATGAGGAAAAATGTTTCCTTTAAGATTTATTTAACTGAGAATTGATTTCCCTAGTATGGTCACCAATATGTTATCTCTTCAAAATTTCCCATGGTTGTTATGTGTGCTTAAAGAAATATTAGAGGTAACTATCAACCACTTTTGGAGATTAGGATCTAGCCTTCCTAAAGCTCAGAGAGGGCTCTCTCTTAATGATTTAACTTTATTGTTTCAATTGATCTTAGGCTAGTGATGGAAGATTGATTTGGTTTGATTTTGATTGGTTTGGTGGAATTACTAATTTAGATGGATAGTTGTCTCTTCTAATTTTCCATTGGGCTATAGAGTCAATGTATCAAGAAAACAGGACAGAATCAAGTTGTAAAGGAAGTGTTTATAGGTCAGGATAGCTGAGTAAAATTAGATCTTTAAAGGCTAAATGGTGAAGTGGTTTTCATTCAGGATCAAGGAGCAGTTAAGGATTCCTTAAACCAAATGATGAAGGAAGGTGAAAGAGGTCAATCAGGATGGGAGAGAAATTAAGGATTCTCAGATCTAGATATCAGAGGAAAACATTAAAATGAATAACAGTTCAAAACAAAGTGTGTTTAAACAAATTTTGCAATAATATTCCTGTTATAACATTTAAATTTGGAAAAATAGGCATGTTTATGAAATACTTAAGAAAGTAACAATGAACAATTGAAATATACTTCACTTAAGTAGCTCAATACATGAATCCTATAATGTAATGCCTTTATTACTTGTCATGTCTGTACACTTTAAAATGGTACAATAAACCCTCAGGTATTAGCTTAGTTGAACTATAGAAATGTTCAGGATTCCACACTCAATACTTCAAATTGATGAAGTATTTATACAAAACTTAATACAAAATATCCTGTTAACTAACTAGGATTTATTCAAGGAAAATAAAATATCTTCATGCAAGAAGATAGAGACACCTATGTAACTAAATGAAAGTTATCCTTGTTTATTGGATTTGTTGTTTGTTTCTTTGATATTTGCTATCCTTTACGCTGGTTGGCTTTCACGCTGGCTTGTCTTTCACGCTGCTTATCTTCCGATTTTTCTTTTAACTATATCTTTTATTAGTTTTCATCTCATCTGTCTTTATTCATCTTATCTGTCTGTATCTTTAACCTGTCTCTCATTTACCTAATTTTTCGGTTTACCCTTTCTTACTTTTACCTGTCACAACAAATCACACAGTTTTTCCCGGGTTTCTTCATCTAGAAGTTTGATATTTACCATCCTCCTATAAATATCATCTTATTCAGTGTACTTGGTAAATTTAGGCTTGTTTACAAGGAGATGACTTACCTAATGCTGGAGGTAAAAGAGATTTTCAAAAATCTGAAAGAGTACTTTGCATGTAGGAATTCCTTTCAATGAGGAATTGTTGGAATGTTCTTGAGCCACGTATCTGATCTTTTTGTCATAATATTCATTCCTCATGAGTCTGTCATTGACCACTAATGGATTAGTTAGGCCTTTTTGTCTCAAAACATAAAAATTATTCATGAATTTGTTCACTGCAAGCTCCATAGTTTGACAATTATCCTCAAGTTGTGTCATCATATTTCTCTTGGAAATTACCTTTTTCACTTCTAATCTTGTTTATGTTATATCACTTATCCCAATTTATTCTAATTTATGCTTTTTTTTAGAATTGAGAAACTTAATTATCTCAGTGGCTTCGTCTAGTTTCTTTCCAAGCTCTTCTTTGACTTTCTGAATAGCTTCACTAGATTCCTTTATCAAATCTTCCTAGTCAAATATAACCTGGATTGAAGGGCAAATATCGTTAACAAAGTTAATGATATTGACCCATAGTTGTTTCATTTCTTGGGCCAAATGCTCTACCAATGTCAATTATTTTTCTAACTTTTGTATCCTCTCATTCAATCTATTTGATTTTTGTGTTTCAGCCTTATGCATTACCCGAGCCAATTTCTTTTCATCTTCTAGAATTTTTACTTGTTCTTTAAGTCTATTTATCTTAGATGTTTGGATTGACATATCCTACATTGGTTTAATCAATTTACTTGCCTCATCATTGGGATGAGCTGATGATGTTTCTCGTGTAGTAGCTGGTGTAGTTGCTAGAACTTTTGTTATCACTGGAACTGCTATAGTAGTTGGGACTATTGTAGCTATTGAATTTGATGTTGAAGCTATAGGAATGTTAGTAACAAGGATTGCTTACATGGTGGCCTCCGTTTCTTGCACTAATTTGTCCATTTCATTTTTCATATCTTTCAGTTGAGCTATCAACTGAATGATGAGATTCATAATTTCATCCTTCTGATTTTCATTCTCGAAAACTTCTTTAGTTTGTGGATGTTCTGCTGTAGGTAATTTCAGTTGTTTCTTCAATGTATCTATGTATGTATTCTTCTTCTTGATAAGCTCTTCTGCCACGTTGATGTCCTTTGGGTTGTATCCTACCTCCATGAACAATTCTTCAAGTGATTTTATTCTATTATATTTTTCTTGTGAAGAAGCTTTCTCTAGCTTTTACCGTGCTCTGATATTTTCTATAGAATTCTGTAGTTTTTGTACACATAAATATTTGTTGGTCATAGTGGAATAGATCATTTCTCCTGCCTGTTTATAAAATTCAATTTGATCTATGGGATGTACATATTTAGCAAGAACTTCAAAGGTTTTTTTCTTATAGCCTGTTGATGATTTTGGAGCCTGCATTGTTCGTTGTAAAAAGTTCATTTGCATCTTCCTAGTTTTGTAATCAAAGGTTGCAAGTAACTTGTTATGGTCAATAGGATTTTGTTTCCAAGATTGGGAATAAGTTACGACTTCCAATGCTTCATTCTTCAATTTTATTTCTTTGTACTTATCCATTATATATTTTTCTTTATCCACTGCTTTGCTTGATGATGAAACCTCTGCACTATGTTGTTTCTAAATGATTTGTGCACTGGAGGTTGATGGATGATGTGTTTCCTTTAAAACTATTGGAGGTGCATTATCTCTGAAAATTATATCTCTATCAATGACTTCAACTCTGTCAACTATCTCTTCTTCTTCTATCACTGGATTTAGTTTTTCCTTTTTCTTGTACATTAGCTTGAATTTGGTATTAGAAGTAGTCTCTGTAGAATAACTACCTTCCTCTCTTTCTCTCTTTGAATTTTTTTCCTGTGGGGCTGGAGTATGCAAGATGGAACTAGTATCAACCTATTTCTCCACTTCTTGCAAAGTATTTTCCAACCACTCTGACTGGTTGGAATACTTTTCAACCTCTGGTTTGGACTCATGAATAAAAGGGGTCAATTTGAATTTGACTCTTAGCTTACTTATGACTCCTAAAGGATCATATTGTCATTTGAAACTATTACTGAACTTGAAATATTGTAAACACTTGTCTTCTTGCTGACCAACATTTGTATTATTGCAAATAAAGGGCCCTAACAGGTTCTTAATCTTAAACTGATTTTTCTTCTTTGCTGAAAGGAAATTAACTTCATCTGAATTTAGGATTTTTCTGATGTATTCCAATGCAAATAACCTCATTGGAAAGTATTTGGGAAGCTTTTATGGAGTGATTTGGCTTCCATACACCCTAATTTCTGTATGATTATGGTATAAATATCAGTCTCTTGTTCTACTTTGATCTGAAAATTTCAACACCTTCTTTATCTCTTCACTGACTCTAGGTTGAATGCTACTTCTTAGCATATTAAAAATTGGATAAAAAAATGAATCAATGAAGTATTTATAGCTGAATTCAATGGAATCCTTTTCTATCAAGGATGTCTAGAAGACTACATATTGGGGGTTACCCTCTGTGTCCAGTTTTTGAAGCCTAACTGCAAACCTTTCTTATTAGAAATATAAGAATAAATGGAACAAAAACTGAAGAGTATTTAAATACTCCTTCCTCTGGTAATTTGACTAAATTGTCATGTATTGCATCTAATAGATATTGGGCAAAGTTAAAGGTTGAATCTAGAAGTTGACCTGTGAAAAATATGGATAGGAAACCTAGGATAGAGGCATCTACATGTTTATCAGGAAAGTACCCTAAAATTCATGATAGCATAGTGACAATCTGTCTGGTTCTCTCTTAAAATATAAAAGCTAAGTATGGAGGATTACTATTTGGGGTTTCAGATTACTTTTTGGGGTTTCTACTGATGGAGGAAGGAAGGTTTGGAATATTTGGAACCTCTTGGGAAAGTTTAGCTTGAGATAGAGTTCAGTGAGGATTTCAATGGATAATGGAACATCATCAATCTTTGGTTGGATCTGTAACATCTGATTTATGGATTGTGTAGTGATTGTGAATAAAATATCTTGGCTTGTGGTTACTAGAGCTCTTTCGTTGGGAAAATAATTGATCTGGCTGAGTCTAATAAGTTCTGGAAACTAAAAAGTCTGTGGGAATATGTACCTATGTAGGTTTGAGTCCTAGAGGTGGATATCATTAGCTTGGTCTATGAATTTATCATAGCTCCAATAGTGGAGCTCTAGAAGGTTGAAATCAGTGACTCTATCACTGATTTTGACATCTTTATCAGCAATAGGTGTATGGTCAACATCTACCACAGGTGGTTGCAGAGGGTTAACTGATAAAATGCTTTGGGATATCATTAATTCATTCAATTTTATCAATTTATTACTTTTTGTGCTTAATTTAATGGTTTCAGGTGGTTTAGGATTACCTAGAAGAAAAAGTTTTGGTCTTTGGATGGGGTTTTGGCCGCAACAGGGGCTTTCTTGGTCTCCAACGCATCAATTCTGATCAGGAATGGCTTCAAACTGGGTCGCTAAAGGTTTATTTTTTCTTTTCTTCCAAAATTTAAAGAGGAATAGTAAAAAAATGTTTTAGGGCGGGCTTTATTTATTTTAATCGGAGGTGGTTAATCACATGGCACGGGGTTGAATTCAAACATCAGTTGTTTTATCGCAATGGGCGGAAATGTATTAGCGGTTATCGCATCACAAAAAGCAGTAGAGTGGTTTCGGGACTGGGGGTGCGATACACTGTAGGAGTGCCACATGGAAAATGGGCGGGGGTGTGAAACCACCCATTTTGCACCCCCCGATTGGTTTTAAACATCATATAGTTGAGAGTGCGAAATGTTTCCAGAATGGCTAGATCTGGGTAGCGCCAATCAGATGGATGGATGAGTTGGGGTGTTTTGATAGGTGGGACCGGGGAGGATTTATGTGATGGGGTATAATATATATGTAGAGGGTTAATAATAGAGGTGGGTCAGGTAATATGAATTGGTTAAGAAGGGATCATGGATTAATATATTAAAGTTGAAGGGTTTATATGAAGTGGGTTAAAAAAATTTAGTGGGAGGAGATAATATAGTGGGGTAAGGATATATATACTTAGCGGGGTTTAAAATAAAGTGGGACCTAGGGATATATTAAAGTGGGGAGTTAATATATAATGTATAAAATATAGGTTATAATAAAATCAGGGGATCAAGGAAATATATTTAAGCGTGTTATGTGAAATATATTAACGATGGGCTAAAATAAACTAAGGGGGGTATTGTACTAAGCGGGGAATAAAATTAAAAGGGAAGTGGGGCCCGAGGATATTTTAACCATTTAAAACTATGCAAAAGTTGGGTTTTTGCATGTTTTTAATGAAAAAGGGGAGTTAGTATAGGGGTAGTTAATTTTCAAAGGAAAATGGGTTTTTTAACTAGGGAAAGGGTTTTAGGAAGGGAAAAGGAGGTTTTAAGGAAGGGGAAAAAGGTTTTTAACTAGGGAAAAAGGTTTTAGGAAAGGGAAAGGGATTTTTTACAAGGGGAAAGGGATTTTTAGAAGGATGTTAGTGATATGAGATGAACTAATTACTGCTTTCCATGAATTGTAAAAATAATGTACCTACCCTTTATTTACCTTAACATTTTTTCTTCATTTATTGGGTGCATTTGAGCTTGCTAACCCTTTTATTTTATTTTCATAAGAAAAATAACCTACTTCTAAGCATATAAATTCCTATTCTCTACCTAACTAATGAGATCATTTTTATTCTCTACCTAACTATTGATCTTCCAAGATTAAATTGTTTGGCCAGACATTTATTCAATAACTATTATTACATGAAATTTAAAAGCATGAATGAATCAAGATTAAACTGTTTGATCATCATGAATTGTGCCATTTTGGACAAGTTTCACACAATTTTATTTGCATAAAGTAAACTAAGAGTAGTGGCATTTGAATGTGCAACACTTTCATGATCTATTTTTTTTTTCTTTTGTGGGGTTCATACTTTATATTCTTCTTTAATATTTTTTCTTTTAGTCCTTTGATTTTTATTTTAGGAAATACCCTCTTTTCATTTTTTAATATGGGAAAACATTTGCAGAAAGCAAAAGCTTGTAAAATATTACAAGACTTAACATAGTCAATTCAAAATTATGATCCCTATTATTATAAGACATTAACAACATGTTGTGACATCGTTAAACCTAGTAGTTGTCATTCTCCATCTAGAATTAGACATCACTAGCATGGACTTGTGCTCCCGGTACCATCGAGTATATAAAGGGAGACCATCATAGGTTGCAATATTTTATCCATAACAAGCTGAGTCTGCCACCCTGTAATCGTGATACACAAAACACAACATTCGGGGGGAATGCCTACATGTACGTTAAGTCCTTGGTCATTTCTATCTTATTTGATAACCAAGGTGTATATTGCAGTTCACGGAAGCTTGGTAGACCCACTTGGTTGGATTTCCTGAGTAGTCATTTTGATTTTTCCGTGACTCTAAAAATTGAAAAGATCATCGAGAACTTATTCTTTCAAGCTCATCCAACCTGAAAGTGACTAGAGTCACCTTTTTCCCTTTTCTTGACTCCTAAATTATGAGAAGACAAAGTTTTGTTTCAGTGTCATAAAATTAATTACCTATGATCACATGCCCATTAAATTTATTTTCTTAGCTTGTTCATAAGTAATTCCTTAGTGATTGGTATTGAAGCCTCGAATTGACCATATCTTTTCTCTCATGTTTTTGAGAAAAATTCACGGTGGCGGAACCACCAGTTTCATCATCCCCTCCATTACCTCATATTGAATATCCTTCTCTCGAAATTTCTTCAGAGACAACTCAGTCTGCTAAGACTTTAGGTTCCTAGCATTCTATTATTCTGAGTGTTCAACCTCATGCCACTCGATATCCTCTAGAGGAACCATTTAATATCAATTGGCAACCTTTGTACATTTGGGCTCATTTCAGGGAAGAAGATCCTCCTTTACCCTCAGAACCGCTTGCATCACCATTAACCCGTGCTTTACTTGACACTACACATCGTCTTTTCACAAAAAGCATGTCTTCATCCAACATGGATGCTATGAGTCCCATCAGTAGTGAACATACTTATGTTTCTACTAGAGAATATAAATTCCCTACGGAGAATTTTCCTTATGTCTCGGGTCAACATTCCTCATAGCCTTCCACTCTCCCAGTTGGTTATCATTCGTTGAGTTAGATGATTTCTTGTGCTACCTATTTTTATGATAATCCAATATGGTCGGGTACGTCAGCTCCCTCAGAGGGGTTGTCTATATCGGGTCCATCCCTCTCGACTCCCATCATGTCGACAATTGTTACGTCTGTCCCAACCAAGCCCACTGTTTGTGTGGCTTCCTCTGTACCATCTGTTAGTGTAATTCTGTCACTACAACCATTTTCGATTGTTCATGGGACGACTCTAGTTTCTTCCACAATACCTGTTTGGCTCGCCGTGAGTGGATCATAGCCTCATGTATCAAGAGTCCATCAACCTACTGGTAGTACACCTATATCCTCTAATTTGATTCCTAGAGGTTTGACATATGATCACTATATGATGGCTATTTAGCAAAAAAATTACTTCCCCCAGGGTTCGCAGCAGATGCAAGCTCCCATTGATCAACCACACTACTATGATGAGCATGGAACTCACGTATATTACAATGGGCCCATTCCATGTGGTCCATTGTATGTTAAAATGCCTCAAATGTCAGTTTACCCCAAACAATTCACATACCTACAGGGAAAACCCTATGGTTCACAAGGACAACCCTTTCAGGGACAACCTTTGGTCCAATAGGGACAACCCTATGGTCCTGCTGGTCAACCTCATGTTCAAAAAGGAGCATCTTATATTCCCCATGGGCAAACCTATCCTTCTCAGTGACAACCTTTTGTGCAACAGAACTAGCCTTACGTTTAGTAAGGCCCAACTTTTTTACAAAAAGGTCAACCCTCTATTGCTCAGCCAGGCCAACCTATTATTTAGGGGCAACTTGGGTCATCTCAACCATCAGATCAACATGTGCCTCAGGGATAGCCCAGTGGCTCTCAGCATCGAGGCCAACCTGCACCCCAGGGACAGGTTGTCCAACCCCAACATCTAGGCCAAGTTGCACCCCAGGGACAACCTGTTCAAATATAGCATCTGGGTCTACGTGCACCCTAGGGGCATCTTGTGTAGCCTCAGGGCCCACCTTTTATTCCTCAAGGTAAAAAATCGGTGGTACAAGGTCCACCCCAAGTAACTGCTTACATTTTGCAACAAAATCCATATGTTGCTCAGATAGGACCTCAGTGGTTTACTCAAAATCAGTACCTTGGTCCTAAACTAGAGTATGGGAAGAATTATCAGAATTATAACCCCTATGTACAAAATACTCTAGGACAGAACATATGGGGTCATAACTTCTCCCACCCTAGTTGGATTCCCAATACTGTCTCTATCAAAGGCTTGCAATACCTTTCAATCGACAATTTCCCTTTGTTGTTACGTTGGAATTTCCTGATGTGTCGAATTTGAAAAATGATCCTATCCTTCATAATCCATATTGGCCTTCAATCATGACTAAAATCCCTGGCGATTGTCCCAAATTTGAAGGCAAGTCTAGAGAAGACCCCCAAGCGCATGTTATGACATACCATATTTGGTGCTCCTCTAACTCTTGCATTGACGATTCAATTTGACTACGTATTTTCCAAAGGATCTCTCTAGTGCCACTGCAAAGTGGTACATTAAACTCTCCCATGCCATCTTTCAATATTTCAACTCTCTTGCCATGGAATTTCTCATGCACTTTGAGTTACCGCTTTGGTATGAAACTGGGACGAACCTCCTCACATCCTTGAAACGTGATCGGGCTACTCATATCTTCGATCATATTCATGAATGGAGGCATCATTATCGTTTGATCAATTTTGAGATTCCTAATCAAATTTTGACTGATTGGTTCACTACCTCTTTCATCAGTCTAATTGCTAAGGACATCGCTATGGGGGCATGTGTTACTGAGGAACAAGCCATCGCTCATGCTTAGTACCTTGATCTTGTGTACTCTCAATCTGACACATTGTATGAACTCTCCCTTGATGCTCCACGACATGGAACTACCAAAGCACTGGAAACACCATATGTCGACTGTATCATTGGTTCTATGTCTCAGACATCTCGTAAGTCTCCTCCAAATTATGCGAAGAAAAAATATACTTCTTCCACTGATACTGCTTCTCATTCACCAGTGAATTGGTAAGACCACGGAAGTGAATGTCGTCCAATCCACTTCGGTGGATAAAGCTTCCAAAGGTAAGAAGAAGGGTAAAAGTAAAGCCAAATCCGATGCCTTGAAATAGGATTCTCTGAAACCTAATGTTGATGATGGTTTGAAATGCAAATCGAAGTACCCTTGTCTGATCTGTGATGATAAGCATTACGCCAAGGAATTTCCATGAAGAGCTGACGTGAGTCGACTTCTCAAAGGAACTCAAGGCACTCCGGTTGTTCTTAAAGAACCATTCCCATCGAAGAAAATTCATATGCTGGAGAAACCTCAGTCCTCCACCCCTTTTGGCTCTTAGGTCTTCATGATGAATGGCCCTCCACCCATCTCTATTCTACATGATCGAAAGATTATATCGAACCACGTCAGGAAGTAGGGAAAGAGATCGTTGGTCATAGGCAGAAAAATAAGTGGATTCAAGCAACTTAGTGGAACAAGCTAGAATCCTAAACATACTAGATAGAGAAATAACATGCATATATAAACTAAAACTAAACTAAAACTAAAACAAATAAAAAAAAAGCTCTGAATAGAGTTAAACAACCACAATAATACAAATGGTGGCTCTTTGGCCCCTATTATTGAGTGCTTGTAGGAAATGAGGATGAAACTTTAACCCTCTTGCCAAAGGGCCCTTAGAACATGGGTTCTAAGTCCCAATGCAAGGATGTTTTTACTTCCAAGCTTGCTTCATTGCAAAGTCTCCCTCTCTCTACTATGGTGAACTGAACTTGTTGGATGGTCAACAATTGAGTCCCCTTTATCTTTATTTCTAGCTCACACACTTCTGGTATTGCTTGGGAAATTCGGGCCAACATAACAATGTGCTCTCAAGTTCTTCATCTCTTGGTGGCCTTATATAGGAGAATTCAAATCCTCCTTCCCTCTCTTGGTACATTTTGGATGGTGACCCAAGGGAGGGGAATGATTCCTTTGTGTGCCACAAATATTCCATTGTGTGCTCCCTTGATGTCTAAGGAGGCATTGGTGGCTATTCTTAGGCAGCTTCAAGTGAGAAATCATTGTCCTGGAGTGTGATTTTTGTGGTCCCGGATAGTGACTTTCGCCACTCCTAGGATTGTGTGCTTTTCGGGTCAAAGCACGTGAAAAGACACTCTTCACGATGGAATATGCACACAAAATAATTTATGACTTGCTCAAATATGATTTTTCCTCAGACCTTAGAGATTTTTTAAATACTTTAAAAATTATCTAATGTCTTTCAACCTTGTAAATCATTCTGCCTAACACTAAATAATGTCATCTTCTGCTTTTAAAATTTTCTAGTGTTAACAGTCCTCCTCCCACGCTTCCTTCTAGCCCTATTCACATTGAAAGGCCCAGTCTTGAGCCTGTTTTACGACCACTTTCTAAAGGCATACTCCGAAAGTCTTCCTATAACCCAAATTCTAGTGTTGATCAACATTACAATACTGTTGAAGATTTAGATCAAGCGCCATCCTCTATGTCTACGTTGGAAGTACTTCAGAGCTGTCTGTCACAACGGAAGGCTTTTCTATATGCCATCGGAGGGGTTGACCCCGCCGATTCCAACCTTATC